>OX608080.1:41085725-41503642 GCA_951509765.1 Sphenella marginata
CCTCGCTTCCGTAAAATATTTATTTTTGCTTTCATCAATTTCTATACAAAATGTATGCTGATACTGAAAATATTACATAGAAATTTTGTATAAAAGTAACGGAAACGAGGTGGTAATAAATGAAGATATTATTTTCATGGTAAGTGGTAATAAAAAGATTTTCTTACCATTGACAGACTAGAAACCATGCAATATTTTCTGATATGTAAAAAGTTTGTGGCAGATCGGGGTCAATTTATATAATTTTTCAAAAATGTGCCAAAAACATGATTTTGTGATTTCGGCCAACTTTGAAAATCTGTATAAAATAATTGCGACATACTACAATTTTTTCTTATCTTAGATAATGTTTCCTAAAACTTGGTTTATATATGAGCCGATATTCAAATCTTATAAGAGCACCCAGAGCACAGGGGGCCTGTTCAAATTATACTAATTTTGAGGTCTAAAAACATTTTTTCTCAGAAACGGGACATGATGGAATTTTTTGGACCACGGATTCGTGTTCCGCTTAAAAAAAATCATAATCAGTATTTTTGTTTTTTTTTTTTGCATAACAAAAACAGGGTGCTGTAACTAGTGCCCTAAAAACGAATAATTAATTTTATTTAATAGTAGTTTTGCACTTTTTTTTAAAAAGTGTGGCTTTTGTCAATTTATGTGAGTAATAGAAACCACCTACACGAACAAACATACAAAAGCTATTTTTGAAAAGATTTTTTGGTCAAATGTATATTTTTGAAGGTCCTAAAGGGTTAAAGTGGGATATTTCGCGAAAACGAGCAGCCCCGATTTTACTGAAAACGCAGTTCGACATCTAGGGTGGTCCCAGACGAGACCTCATTCACAGTTTTTGTGCCCATTTTTGTTGAACCTATTCTTGCCAGCAGAGCGGTGTGTAGGGTAATAGTAAGGTTTTTCTGCAATCACATTTTTACCGATAACTCAGTTATAGATAAATTTGTCGAAATATATCAAAGTCCAAATGAAACCTGGGACCATCCCCTTTCGTTTGATACCCATATTGAGGGGTAATAGTAAGGATTTTCGGCAATCGCATTTTGACCGATAACTCAGTTGTCGATTAATTTATCGAAATATATCGAAGTCCAAATAAAAGCTGGGGCCATCCTATATCTATATGCGAAATATAATATAGGTCAAGTATACTCAGAGTTATAGGTCAAGTACATATGTATACTCAGAATTGTACGGGGGGAAAAAATATCAAAAAATAATGGTCTCTAGAAGCGTCCGACCCCCTAAAATTAATAACAAAATAGCCTATAACTCCTCCCAGATTATAACAAGTCTGCGTGTCAAATTTCATCATAATCCGTCTTCCCATTCTCACGTGATTGAGTAACAGAGGCAAACGTCTGTACATCCAAACATCGCTACTTTCACATTTATAATATTATTAATTAATTAATATAGACAGTTTTTTTTTTCGAAAAAACATCATTCACTGACAAAAACGTCATCAACTTTTTTTAATGTTGGATGAATAGTACACCAATGTTTAAACTAATAAGACCACATACATATATGTATAAATATATTTTTACTAAAAAGATTGCATATGTGACTGAAAGCAAACATCCTTGCTTTAGTAAAATGTAGAAAACAAAAGTCTTAATTATAAAAAAGAGTGACACGTTTCTTTGATTCTAGAAAATCTTGCGTTTGAATTCAGTAATCCGGTTAATGCTCGATAGCGATGTTTAGCTTTTCCAAAAAATGGGTCCTATAGAAGTCAAAACGAATTCCATTTTCATATAGAAAGCAGGAATTTTAAAGTATACCTCCTAATTAATTATTCGCAAATGACCAAAATATTACCTTTTCAAGGATACATACAGTATTCTTAATATTTTTTACATATACTTTTTCGATATATAGTAGTAAATAGCTTTACATGTTTGTCGCAATATAACTTAATTGCTAAATTCGTTAAACAATTTAAATTAATTATTTAATTGATTAATTATTAATTGTAACTTTTTACCATTAGAATTAACAATTGTTAATGTAGAAGTTGCAATTAACAACTATTTAATTGTTGATTGTTTTCACAATTTTAATTTGCCCAACACTGGTAGCAGAACTATAGATCTATAGATAAACCAAAAGATCTGTAGCCCGTTTCTGTAACTTTGCGTTAACTTAACGAATGAGTTTTTATCGCATGGCTCTTAACGAATTCGGTATGAAAAGTGTTTCTGTATGAAAAAAATTCACCTTGCTATATGTTCGTGGTGTGTTATGTAAAAATGCTAAAATGATAGCCCACAAGACTTGTGCCAAATAGAACATTCGACGCACGCCAAGCAATTGTCTTAATAGCCTAGTAGTTGTGATGTTGCCCTGACCAGCGCGGGATTCCGAGTTTGAATCATGGCAAGTTTTTCTTTTTTTAAACTTTTTTTTTCAATATTTTTTTTTGTTTTTTATTTTTCTAAGAACTAACTTTTAGTAAATATTAATAACATTAAAACTTTGCACAAAATACAATTCTTTGGATTCAACGCTTGTTATGACTGCCACTATAGGCTGTGTTAATTTTGTCGATCGCCGTAACGAAAATACATTTCTACAACGCTTATAGAAACACTGCTTAGCGATAACTACATACCAGGGTTGCGCTTTGCGTTAAAAATCGTATCGATGGGACACAGAAACGGGCTACTGGACTTCACGGATTATAAACTTTAGTGTAACTGTAGACATATTGATATAACATTACTATATTGGTAGCAGTATCTATGCTTAAGACAGGTTATTCAGTTTAAGCAGAATATTTATACCTAGCACCATTTAATATTGTTTTCTTTTTTAACTTTTGACAGATAACATGGGCCCCGGTAGTAACAACATCACTATCTGGTTCGGGATCTGTGGCTACGGATAAGCTATCAAAGTCATCAGACAATTCTAAAACGTCGGAGACTTCCAAACTGATCGCACCTATCAATATAAGTGATAAACCATGCAACGATTCTGAAATTTCTGTAGACGCTTTGCCTGAGCTTCGACTTGAAGATGAAGAAGAAGATGAGGAATCTGAGGACCGCTCATGGCGACGCTGATCGCGGAACAATATTATGTCCATATTGCGATATTTTTTAGTCTGTACTATAGTAAAACCAGTGGCATGTGGCACATTCACATTCAAGCGATAATAAGTAAATAGGAAAATCATTTTGAAAACATGGTTACATGCACAACACCTAACGTTTCCATTATTTAGTGGGCAGAACAGGATTTCATAAGAAAATGTTCAAAATGTGGCATATTTTTTCATTTTATTTTATTTTATTTTAAGTCGACACTAACACAAAGCGGTCGACTAATGGCGAATGTAGAACATTTTATTATAAATTACAAAGTGTTACAAAAAAAACTTAACATAGCAAAATAATCTTAAGTCTAACATATTCCACAAGTGGATGGTTGGAGAGGCCGAGTCTCCAATCCACCCTGCCCTTCGGTCCATGTGATCATGCAAATATATGCTCAGGAATCCTGATCTTTCAATGGATGCTTAGAGAGGCCGAGTATCCAATCCATCTTCTAGAACGGCCGAATTAAGCTGTGTTTGGAGATCCTGTTTGTACATTGAATGGTTGGAGAGGCCGTATCTCCAATCCACCCTCAATTTCGATCGATTAATTCATAAAGATGTGCCAAGAGATTAAAGAGGAGTGAAAAGGACGTGTTTCCAACCTACTTTTAAAGTGTGGTTAGATATGCAAGTATGTCGTTACGTAAAGTGGCAATTGTACTTTCAAAGCTTATACAGCAAGACAAATTATTGTAGTACGAACACCAGATAAGCAGGGGACTATTTTTGACGAAGTTTGAATGAGGTAAATGAAACGGGACGTAGTGTCTGAACCTTCTAGCAGGTACAGCAAAATTTAGTTTGCCTACTACACTCAAAAAAAAGCTGGTATCAGGGCGATGCTAAATAGTCACCAATAGGCAACTTTCGAGTATAAATTTTTCTTCATCAAGCGTCTTATGCAATTGATATTTTCGAAATTGTCAAACTGATATTTTCGAAGTTTATGGTTTAATACTAACTATTATCAATTAGATATGTTTTATGTGATATCAAGTTGATACTCTCTATTAGTATTTCTACCATAACCTTGTATCAATTAGATACTTTTTGTTTTCAATTTGATACTTTTATTCTAAAATCCTTGGTATCAGTTTGAAATTATGCTCTTATCAAATTGATAGTTGTTGCTCTTTAATTTGATACTTACTTTTTATAAAATGTATACTAGTTATAGTATCATTTTCATACTTCTACCCATAAGTTCAACCCTTTCCCAAATATTAAATTCTTTTTTCAGTTCTAAAATTTTTTTATTCTTATAAAGCCAATTCCTTTAGCATTGTGATACATATGAATAGGAGGCCCTTCGAATTCAGTTATATTGTTAACTTGGAAACCGTTTTCTTTGATACCAACTTCATAGCACTGGTAATGCTCATTAAAACCTTGTGATCATGCAAATATATGCTCAGGAATCCTGATCTTTCAATGGATGCTTAGAGAGGCCGAGTATCCAATCCATCTTCTAGAACGGCCGAATTAAGCTGTGTTTGGAGATCCTGTTTGTACATGAATGGTTGGAGAGGCCCAGTCTCCAATCCACCCTGCCATTCGGTCCATGTGATCATGCAAATATATGCTCAGGAATCTTGATAATTCACTGGATGGTTGGAGAGGCCGTATATCCAATCCACCCTCAATTTCGATCGATTAATTCATAAAGATGTGCCAAGAGATTAAAGAGGAGTGAAAAGGACGTGTTTCCAACCTACTTTTAAAGTGTGGTTAGATATACAAGTATGTCGTTACGTAAAGTGGCAATTGTACTTTCAAAGCTTATACAGCAAGACAAATTATTGTAGTACGAACACCAGATAAGCAGGGGACTATTTTTGACGAAGTTTGAATGAGGTAAATGAAACGGGACGTAGTGTCTGAACCTTCTAGCAGGTACAGCAAAATTTAGTTTGCCTACTACACTCAAAAAAAAGCTGGTATCAGGGCGATGCTAAATAGTCACCAATAGGCAACTTTCGAGTATCAATTTTTCTTCATCAAGCGTCTTATGCAATTGATATTTTCGAAATTGTCAAACTGATATTTTCGAAGTTTATGGTTTAATACTAACTATTATCAATTAGATATGTTTTATGTGATATCAAGTTGATACTCTCTATTAGTATTTCTACCATAACCTTGTATCAATTAGATACTTTTTGTTTTCAATTTGATACTTTTATTCTAAAATCCTTGGTATCAGTTTGAAATTATGCTCTTATCAAATTGATAGTTGTTGCTCTTTAATTTGATACTTACTTTTTATAAAATGTATACTAGTTATAGTATCATTTTCATACTTCTACCCATAAGTTCAACCCTTTCCCAAATATTAAATTCTTTTTTCAGTTCTAAAATTTTTTTATTCTTATAAAGCCAATTCCTTTAGCATTGTGATACATATGAATAGGAGGCCCTTCGAATTCAGTTATATTGTTAACTTGGAAACCGTTTTCTTTGATACCAACTTCATAGCACTGGTAATGCTCATTAAAACCTTTTATGTTATAACGTTGACTTAAAATATATATTTCATTTCTATAACTTACGAGAATATGTTCAATTTTGTGCAAAGTTAACATATTTGTTCTAAGAGTTAAAAAGTTATCTCTTTTATAAATTAATCCATTATAATTTAACTGCGTTATTGTATCATTTTTAAAATTAATATTTAAATTAGACAGTGCATAAGAAAAATCTGAATTTTCTATGTTACAATATTCTTTTTTCAGTATCTCGTATGTATTTGGAAATCCATTTTCATATTGTTCTAAAAATGTTGTAAATTTCAATGCAGCTTTTATACTTAAAGAATATGTAATATTCTTTCTACACATAACATTTCGGGAATACATTTTAGCTTCTCTATGCTTTGCCTCAAACCTAAAGTTCCAAAAGTGCTTTGGAGGACCACTTTTCCTTATTACTTCTGGATAGTGTGTTAAAAAATGATATTTAGGTTTGAGAGGTTTCTTAAACAAATGAATGTACTCTTCATTGTGCTTTTTTTTATAAGTGTTAACAAGTTATTTATAACAGAAGTGTCAAATTTACTTTGAATTAATATATCAACTATTTGTACCATATTAATAAGATATTTCCAGACTGCGTTATTGGCAGGCACTAAATCGCCGATTAATAATATAATGAAATGTACCAAAGTCATCATTTCACGCGCAGATGTTTTAATTGAAAAAGTTTTAAGCTGCTGTAAGGTAAAATTAATCGATTTGTTTCCTATTTCTGTTTCGCCATAGTCAAACATATATTTTCTATAATTAAAGTTTTCTAATGTAAAAAATTGTTCATCCAAAATAAAATACAAAAGAATTTCACAAATATCATACCTACAGACACCTTCAAACCAGTCATGCATAATGTCTACAACAAAGTTATCTGTTACATGAAAATGCTTCAAATTATTAAATACGCAGTTCGATTTAACTCCTGTTAGCTTTACATTATTTCTCAAAACAGAGTTTTCATAATTTTCTTTACTTCTAGAATATTGATGATAGGCTAAACTATCTTTTGCCATATCCTCTTTCGAACGAATGCAGAAGCGGCAATAAAAAGACGAATTAAACGAAATAGTAAATCCTAGTACATCATTGAGGCCTAAATTATCTCCAAGAATATTAGCTAATATAAAATAAACTTTTTTACTTCCGGTTTTGGTATTTATGTCTAGGCCAATTTCTTGAAGATTTTTAAAAGTATGTACCAAAGGTTGTAAGAATGGATCATTGCCAAATTTTTTTTTATGTACACTTTTAAAATAAGCTGCTACAAATATAAAGTCCAATTTTGATAACAAATGCTGAGGAATTACAGGAAAAGTGTAATATACCCCGCACACATTATCGAAGTTAGCACGACTACCCAGTGGGTGATTGAGTTCAAATCCATCAATAAATAGGTTGATTGGAATTACAATTTGGGTATCAAAATTATCAATTTTTCTTATGAAAGACTCTGAATTAACGTAATGTGTTATTTTAAATTCACATTTTAGCTTTTTCATATTATCCAAAGTTTCTTCTAGAACATCAGGCAACTCAAAAAATTTCTGTATTTGAAACTCAATAGGCATTAAACATCCTTTAATATTAGCAGGCCCTAATGTTGGTTTATTATTTTTGTGTACTTCTGTAATTTCGTTATTTACATTGAAAATAATTGGTTTTGCGAAGCTTTTACTGAATACTAGGGTTTTGAATAACTTGTGCTCTGTGTCAATGTTCCTAAAGGGATTACAGCAAAAATCTAGGAATTTTTTGGATTTTATTTGAAATTCTTCTGGGATGATTTCTAAAAATATTTTCTTCAAAGCGTCTATTATAGTTAAATTTATAGTTTGTATATTTTCTTGTATAAACAATACATCTTTTCTACAAAAGTTATCTTTTGCGTAACATTTAATTAAAATATCTTGACAAACTTGTGTGATGACACTTTCAAACTTTGAAAATAGATCATCTTTACATATAGAGATACCATTAACATCTTCCATACTGTTAATTGTGGTATTGGAATATATCTCTGACTCATTACAGGAGTACATTTTTCTATCGAAATTAATATTGGAATTTTTATGTGCTGCACTTGTGTCAATATTATTTTCCAATCGCTCGGTATTGCTTACAGTTTTAGTATCATTAAATGGTTTTAAATTCACATGTCTATTTATGTGCACTTTAAATCTTTTTAAATTTGTGTATTCTTGTTTACAATTATTGTGAGTACATTTGTAAATATCTACCTCATTTAACCCATGATATAACTTGAAATGAGAGTACAAATCCCTCAGGTTAACAAAATCTTTATGGCATTTGAAACAAAACATTTTTTTTCCCGAAATAAATTAGACAATTCATTTAGTCGTGACACTTTGTAAATTAGAAAATGTTAATACATTTACAGACAATGACTTAAATTACGAATCAGGTTAGTTACACATGGTTTTTTTACATCGTGAGATGTCGAAATATCATAAAAAAAATGTTGTAGAAAACTCCAAACCTGATTAGATTCATCTGGGTATTTCAAAGAAAATATATGATAAATTTTAAAGCAAATATCCAATGAAACTACAAACGAGCTAAATTTAAATTTGTGATGGCCAAAACTCACGTAAAAATCTGTTAAATTTAAAATATCAGAACCCACGACAATTAAAAAGGGTTGTATTGGCGATTTTGACTCTGTGGAATTTTTAATACGTAACTCTATTTGGTGCTGCAAGTCATTTATGGTTGTTATATGTAAAATGGAACTATTCACGGAGTTTTGTATTGTTGCTTTGCGATGCACTTTTAATTCTCCTTCCTTTATTATATACCGGTGTGTTGGTTATAAATGGTGTGAAGTAGCATAAAATAAATGGAGTCTCTTGAATCTAAAGTAAATATTTAATTAGACATATATTTCATTATAAATAGTAGATAATGGGACTTACTTGTGTCGATATCGTCTTTTGCAGATGTCAAAAGTTTCTTGTAGTATTTGTCCTTTACGTGCTGTTCAAAATAAAGGGTAAACTTTGGTAATGCTTCACACCATTTCGACGTTATCATATATTGTTTTTCAGGGTAAAGTTCCTTAAAATCTTCTTCAATCTGTAAAAATATTTTATACATGTGAGTTAGCATTGTGTCGATTGGAATTTCTAACAAACATAAAATTATTACAAACATTCACACTAGTTTCCACGAAAAATTAATCCCAAATTGTTTTCTTAGGCCTGAATTAAAATCGCTTGACAAGAACAAATAATAAATGCAGAAATTAAAACAATAGCTCAAAATTCCCAAACCTTAGCCTGCCCTCTATCCAGAACTGCTAAGACCCGAAAAAAGATTTAAGTACCTGTAAACTAGTGTTTTTACTACCAAAAAAAGCTATCTTACAAATTTGTATCCAATGGCTTGCTTATATAGGGGAAACTCTTCAACTATTGACTCTAGCGATATTGCGCGTTTTTTAAAATCTGTGCGGTATGAATATGTGGCTTTCCACAATTCAAAACAATCATCTTCTGTGCCAGCATAAAATTTAAGTTTATTGACATAGTCCAATGTAGTTGAGCTAAGAAAAGTTTGCTCTTGTGCTTTTTCGTTACTAATGTCTTTTGGAATTGAGACGATTTTTCTTTTCCGGTGATGGTTGTGTAGCTTATTGTAAAGAATGCCGCTTGGACTAGTTCTATTATTTTTTCGCCCCAAATAATAAACATCTTTACATTCTGTTGGAAAAATTTCTACTTTCATCTGCTAGTTTCTCTATTTCTTTTAGACTTAGAAAGGAGTAACTTGCCGTAACAGGCACATAAAAATTCTCAGAAATAATTTGTACTATTTTACGCCTGTTGTATTCTGTCAAATATTTGTCCATGTTATATTGTTTTATTATTTCTTTGCCAATTTCTGATGACTGCAATATTTCTTCTGCGCCCTGTATGTAGGCACATATAAACAATTAAAGATTAATTATTAAATTAGATGTTAACAATCACATTGAAATATCAGATGCTTCCAGCATTTCCAATTTTACATGTAACTAAATAAGGTAAGTGGCTATAATTCCGTGGTAGTACCTTATTCCGTGGTATTTCGATTTTTTATGCCAAATAAGGAATTAGAAGAAATTTTAGTTAAATTAAAAATGCAATTATAAAGATCTATCTTTAAGAGATACAAATCGATATACGTTTTTGTTTTCTAGGCTATATTTATTTTATATGACACGATCAAAAGTTGTTAGTCTAGAGAAAAAGTGTTTTGTATGACGGTGTCTTAAGCAAAATGTTAAGGAGACCAATGAAAATTCTTAAGACTGTAAAATTTTAACCGTATACTTTTGTTTCATGATTATTACATTTAGGTGCTCAATGAACATTTATTAACTATTTTTTATAACCACCATATACATTGAAATAGTTTTTTTTACTTGTAATTCATTATTTCTGATCCACGGAATTAGGTACACATTTCGTTTTTCAATGTACGTAATTCCGTGGGTACCACGGAATTAGGGTAATTTAACACTTTTTTTTTCTATATTATAGTAAACTTTTTATAAGAAACCCTACTCCAAAAAGTCGTTTAATCATTAAATAAAGCCCCAAAGAAGATATTGACGTAATTCCGTGGAATAATTTTATTCACCTGTTCGTGAATATATGACCTGGAAAAATCTGTGGCACACAATATTTTAACGAAATGTTGACATTATTGAATTTTTATTAATTCTATATTTTCTAATAAAGACTAAAAATATGATGAAGCTTTTAAATTCCCTACCGTTATTTTGAATGCATATTTGTAATAAAAAATAGCAATAATAATAAAATTATTGATTTGCCCTTTAAATCGCTACCACGGATTTATGTACCACTAAATTGTACAATGTCCCTTATTCCGTGGTACGATACGCATTTACGTTGCAGTAGCTAGACGAAAAATAAAAAAAATAAAAAAAAACAAACAAAAAAAAGTAAAGGAACAAAAAAGAAAACAAAGCAAAAAAACATTGAATGCAATTTTTTTACTTCATTATTGAATACAGTTTTATTTATTTTTTTTATACATATGTTGTTTTGTTTTTTTATATATGTACATGTTTTGTTACAGAAACAAAAAACACACAGAAAAAAATTAAAAAAACACGAAGGAAACAAAAATGAAACAAAACAAACAAAATATATAAAAACAAAGAAAAAAAATACTGAATGAAATTTTTAAACTTCAATTTTTTTTTAATTTTCATTTATATTTCTATTTTCTGTATAGATTCTTAAAGTTCTTAAGAACTTATTTTAGTAAGAAACACTAAAAAAACAAAACAAAAAAATAAAATAAAAATTATAAAAAAAAGTATAAAACTAAAAACTATAAAATGAAAGTTTTTGGTTTTATTTTTACTGAAAGCAATTTTATTTATAAATTGTTAAAGTTCTCAAGAACTTCTCCTAATAAAAAAAAAAAAAAATGATATTGAATTAAAATTTTTAATTTATATGTTATTTATTTATACAAACAAAAAAGTATAACTGAATTAAATTTTTAGTTTTTTTTAGAGCTCAAAGCATATGCATTTTAAAAAAACAAAAAAAAACCTTTTAAAAGAAGCGAAAAAGTATAAATTTTAATAAATAAATATAAAAGCCTTAATACCTATTTTGTTGCTTGATAACAAATTGTTTTTGAATGCAATAATTAAGTTTATCTTACATTTTTAGCAATGAAATATGTGGCTTGCTTCATACCACGGAATTAGGGACAATTTCCCACGGAGTTATGTACATCATGAAATTTTTTGCCACGGAATTAGGGACATCTGAGGTAGTCATTCATTTTAATTATTATAAAAATATTATTAGTTATTTTCGAATTTTGGCAATTGGAAATTAAACAAAATTAATCAATTAAATAGGATCAATTCGATTTTTCAGGTTTAACTTTTTTGTTTCAACGTGGGAGGAGTAAAAAGTCAGAAAAATCCTTAGTACCACGGAATTATAGCCACTTACCTTAACTAACCTTAGAAACATTTTTGGATGTGGAACAGCTTGATTCTGGCCACGAGAATGTAGATGTTGATTGCGGCCATGATAAAGTGGACGATTGTGAATCAGTTATGGGGATGCTCGTGCCCTTTCATGGAAATCAAAGATAAAATTGAACGTCCATCAAATAAAGCTATATACATGCAAACATATGTATAACCTTTGCTTACTTGACTGACTTTCCATTCGAACAATTTAGTTCTGAACTCCGAACGTAGTGCAGTTTGTTCCCGATTTGGAAAAATAACTTTTAAATCGTCCTTGTCTATATATTTTAATTTATCAAATGTGTATCCGCACTCTGATATGACATACAAATGTATGATGCAAGGAAATACATAAACAAAATTCGATAATAAAGGTACGTAACATTCTTTAATATTTACCAATTAAATTTGTATAACATGACATGTCCAAGTTGTTTTGTTGAACAAAATTGAGCAGCTCATCAAAGCTTGATGTTTCCAGCTGCTGTGCGACTATCGATATACTCTTAAAAGTAATTTCTTCATTGAGGTTCTCCATTGCTTCAACCTTTACGCGAATATATGTATGTATGAATAGAAAAACTAATTTTATTAAAAATAGAAAACAAAAAATTCAAATTAAAATACATACTTTGCATATATGTACACCAAATCATTTTACCACGGATATTCTACGTCGGTGCTTTATTGGCGCTTTATACAATTCCCCTTTGACGATGTTTCTCTGCATTAGAAATCCATTGATGGACACCATTAATAAAAATACTCAAAAATAATGCAAGTTTTGATGCATTATAATTATGCATGAACATTTTCTTAGCTGCTATTTTTACGGCGTACATGCATATTAATAAACAAAGATATACATATGTATACATATCAATGCACTTGTATATCATATTTTAATTAAATCCAAACTAAATATTACTCACTTTTTCTTCTTTTCTTTTTGCAAATCACAGCACTTTTTCTCAAATTGTTTATTTTCACTAAGCGATCTCGGCAACCAACAACAATAATTAAACAACTGTCGTGTGACGTACGAGCAGCGATGTTCGAACTTTCGAACGGTCAGTGATACACTTACCGTTTCAATCTGATACTATTGCTTATTAAAATAATTAGATGAATATCAGTTTGACAATGTTGAGGATACAACTGATTCAATTAGTTATCAAAATAACACTCTAAGTAGTCATTTAATATCTTTGAGGATCAATTTTATGATTTATGCTACTGTATTGATACTAAAAATATTACACAGATCTCAATTAGACATTTTTGAAGTGCTAAACTAATAATTTTCCTCAGCAATTCAATACCTTAAATTAAGATTTGATACTTTTCACTATCATTTTTATATGATGCATTGTTATATTAATACCAAAAAAACGATACTTTTAAAAATGTCATTTTAACCCAACCAGTATTAAACTGATAGTGATACATTTTTTTTGAGTGTAGTTCCGAAGAGTCAATTTCACCATTAATCAGGTTATGGAGAAACATTACCCCTAGTAAAATTCTTCGATTTTCCAGAGGTGGTAAATTAATTAGAAGAAGCCGGTTTCTGTATGGGGGTAGATTAATATTAGGGTTCCAATTGAGTCCGCGTAAGGCAAAAATTAGGAATTGCTTTTGTATAGACTCGATTCGTTGTATATGGTTTTGATATACGGGACACCAAACACACGAGCAGTACTCAAGTATAGGGCGGACTAACGATGTGTATAGCGCCTTAGTGAGAAACGGATCATTGAACTCTTTAGCCCACCTCTTAACAAATCCTAACATACTCTTGGCTTTGTTAGTAATCGAAGAAATATGCATATTAAAACACAGTTTAGCATCAAAAAGGACACCTAGATCGTCGACAACGGATATGCGTTCTAAGTCGGTATCATTTAATAAATAGGATGTCAGAACTGGCTTCGTTCTATGGAATGTCATTTGTGCACCAGCAATGCCTGGAGAAGAGCACCTGCCGACTTGGCAGAGGGACAATACGTGTAGCAAAGTTTAACATCATCCGCGTACATTAAGGTTTTGGAATATGAGATAGCCTGCGGTAAGTCGTTTATGAACATAGTAAACAGGAATTGGTCCAAATGGATCCCCTGAGGCACACCTGAAGTTACGTCAATGGATTTGGAAGTAGTGTAATTGAACATAACTCTTTGAGTCCTGTTTGTAAGGTAACTTTAAGCCATGCTAAACTATGAACCGGAAAACCGCGTAAATCCAGTTTATGAATTAAAAGCTCATAATTCACGGAATCGAAAGCTTTGCTTAAGTCAGTGTAGATCACATCCGTTTGATTTTTTCTCAAATACCCGTCGATTACTAAGGATCTGAACTCAATCAAGTTGGTAGTGGTTGACCTACGAGGAATAAAACAATGTTGACAACGGGATAATAAAAACGTACACTGATACTGAAGCTGTTTGGTAATGATCTGTTCAAAAGTTTTAGGAATAGCTGAAAGCTTAGCAATTTCTCTGTAGTTCTCAATATTTGATCTGCTACCTTTTTTATGCAAGGGAATAATAAAAGATTCTTTCCAGAGAGATGGGAATGATGAGGAATCGAGAGACAGAATAAATAGTATTAAGATCGGCCCAGATAAGTGCTGCGCACAGTACCTGAGCACACAACTAGGGACCCCATCAGGACCCGGGGAGAATATGGGCTGCAGTGATTCAAGGCTCTGAACAACAATGTCAATATCAATAACAGGGTTCCTGACGTAAAGTCTAGATTTAATATTATTAAGTATATAAATTTGGGCCTGATTTCATATAATAACCTATATAATTTCTTCCTTATACATACAGAAATATATGCTAGTGTAGAGACGCATGACCCCCTAAGTGTACGTAGACGTATAGACACAAATGTAGATATTTATCACAAAAAAACTGCAAAACAATAAAAAAAATCAAAAATAATCAAAAAAATTAAAAAATCAACAGCTAACTCCAGCGAAGGGTGTAATGCAGCGATGGGCCAAACGGCTCATACGAGTATTTTGCACTTACGGGCGAGCTTTGCATATTTAGGTGCAGGGTGAGGGACGTTCAAGTACAGGTATGTGGGGCGAAGAACGTAGGAAGAAAATAATATATGTACAAACACACATACGGTTGATAAAGAGCGTATAACGGCAACGCTGCCAACAAGTCTGAAAAAGGTTTCGTCTTCCTACGATTGTAGGGGAAATGTGCATTAGCACGTTTTTCTACTACTACTTCCTCTAATGCTACTACTTTAAAAAATACCTTTTTAAATATTTCTGGCATATATTGCAAAATGAACCGGCTTGCATATAATTAAATGTATGTGAAGGCCAAATGGATGTCAATAATGCGCTGCTTAACATAAAGTCGGCTTCAGCCTATGGTTATTCCACTTTTCGTATTTCTTGCCAAAAAATGTATGTTTTTGTTTTCGTACTAATGCAACACCGTTTGAGGATTGGTTGTCGAGGTTGAGAGAGAATGTTTCCTGTTCAGTTGCTTAGTCACCCCTATTCTGCATTACAATTACGTTCCCGCTCTACGCTCCGCTTGGATCGTAAATATGCATTCTGAGTTACGCTTGGATCGAAAGAAGAAGAGGAAGAGCTATAAGTTTTTCGAAGTCAGCTGTTTGCCTTGGAATATGTGAAATTGAAACATAACAAAGCAATTTAAATTACACAAATTATTACTTTTGAAATAAAAGTAAAGCTTTATTATGATTTATAAACTTAATTGTATATTTTTGAGCATTACTGAATAAATTGAGTGAAATTTTATAGATCAATTGACTGATTGTAGCAGACAACGAAGGATCAACAAAAAGCCAGAGGACACTGTTGGTGGATGTTACCACATCGTCAGTAGGTAGCTGGTATTTTCCATAGAGTTAGTGCTAGAAGAGTGCGCTTTGTCGACCAGGTACACAGATGGTTGGCGTCGCATCGTGGGGCCACACCATACGCCGAGCAAACATTAGACATGTCAGTGTTAAGTCTGACATTAGGTGGTACTTTTCGCTGGAGGAAGACATTGGCCGCCCCGGAACTGACAAAGAAGTTTACAGAGTATGAGTGGGTGCTGTGGAGTGGCCGCCGGTGCACGTTTGGATATAATGGCAAAGTCAAAGCCATTACCTTAGTTTTAATTTCGTTAGTAATATTGTTTGGTGTTTTGAATGCTAGTCCAATTTGTAATTGTTTACAACCGGTGCCGATGCTAATGCGCGTCCAAAAATATTAGATCTCCGTAGGCGGATTCACATTCCTGGCATCGAAACGCGTCTTTTGATATCCCTCCCTACATTTTTGGACAAATATTAGTACTCGCCACCGGTCGCAAACAATTACCCTGCAAACATATCAAAAAACATCATTAGAGCACAAAAACAAAATATAGCGAGCGTTTTACAACTTTTACATACGAGTTTTACTTAAATTTCATGAATTTCAACAAAAAATCGCGGGAATTAATCGTAAATTGTTTGCAAAATAAAAAACAAGCATTTATCCGCCAACAAAATTCCAACGTAGAAAAACGGAGCTACGATCGAAGTGCAGAATTAGCAGAATTGGAAGTTTCGAAGTTGAACGTATCGGAATTGAAACGCAGAATACCAAAGTTGCCAAGCGGAGAAATTGTCGATCCAAGTCGAAATGCAGAATAGGGGTGAGTGTTTCCGCAACCTTCTTGCGATGAATATGATTTGAGGCGGAGACTGATATACATCCCACAATTTAATATTTATAGTTAAACTGCACTAAGTCACTGTTTTCAGGTTTCAAGTAGTTAAATTAATCAAATATGGGGTAAAAATAACAAAGATTAGGCTCAATTAGAATAATGTAAAATAAAAATTTGAAGGAACGATAAAGAAACACGTCCGCACTCAACTCTCTCTTGAAATGGAATTCCCTATGATCTAATTATGCTATTAATGCTATGATCTAATTATGCTATTGATCTAATTATGCTAATTATGCTCGGAACAAAGATTTCGAATACCAAATTTTTTGACTTGGGGATCAATCAGTAAGTCTATTGTTTTGGTATCCGGAAAATCGAAATCCAATGAAAAATGTATTTTAACATCCTAGTATTAGATTTTTATATTAATGGGGCTATAGTGAACAAAATTTTCTATTTATTTTTGGGAAGGCGATACTCGCCGGATTTTCTTTTAAGTTATACATGAATACATATTATCACATGAAGATTGCACAGCCAATTTCGGCCAGAGTGGAGTTGAACGCTCTACAAACGAGGAGGCGCATCGCGTCTTCCGTTAACTATATACTCGTTTCGTAAAATTTATTACTTCCCTACAAACCAGATACCGGTCAGCTATGTAGCTAAAAACTTGGTTTCATTAATTTTTCAAACGGTGAAAAAAGTGGCTAATTTTTTTCAGGCCGTGTGAAGATTTTAACCACAACTGTTTTCCAAATTTCCAGCCTTCAAAAATTTCCCTTTCAAAAACTGGCTATTGGTTTGGCTAACAAGTAGTTTATAATATGCTATGAAATGGTTTGTGTTTTGGATAAGCTGTGGTGAAAAATATTCGTTCAGTTGGTTATTGTTTTGGCTAACATGTGGTGAAAATTACTTGTTGAATTGGTTATCGAAGTGGCTAACATATGGTTAATATTATTAGCTGAATTGGTTAATGAAATACCAGTTATACTGGTTATTGTCAAATGGATGAAAACTATCAATTTTTCCAAAGAAATAGACTGGTTTTATGGGCATTATGTTATATTTAGATGTTAATTCTTAATACAAAACCGTAAATTAATACTAAACTCAAGCAGCCACCAGAGCTGTTAAGGAATGCACTCATGTAGCAATTAAATCCATGCATTACCATCAACTGAATAGCAACTTTGGATTGCAGCCTTTTTCTCATTTTTTGGAATAAGGAATGCAAATTTGCAGTTCTTATTCCTTTTATTATTCCCGAATAATCATTCCTCTTTTTATTCCTTTGTTTTTATTGGCTGTATTTCATGCCTCGGATTGCAAATGTAAGGAATGCATTCCGCATTTCTTTGTTATTTATGTATCAACGTAGGCATAGTTGTGTATGTCTGGATTGTGCTTTTAGCAATCCTGTCCGAAGTCGAGATGGAGCTCGATCTACTGCAACAGCAGAATATTACCGATCCTGCCTTTTGCGTTGCAGAAAATTCGGGTAAAATTGACTCGCAAGTAACAATCGTTTAAAATTTATGTTATTGTTCGGGCGATCTCGGACAGGATTGCTATAAGCACAATCCAGACATACACAACTATGCCTACGTTGATACATAAATAACAAAGAAATGCGGAATGCATTCCTTACATTTGCAATCCGAGGCATGAAATACAGCGAATAAAAACAAAGGAATTAAAAGAGGAATAATTATTCCGAATAATAAAAGGATTAAGAACTTCAAAATTTGCATTCCTTATTCCAAAAAATGGAATAAAGGCTGCAAACGAAATGTCTACAATCCAATTAAAAATTATTCCCAAAGGAATGCATTCCTTAAAAACTCATGTAGCCACAATGAAAAATAAATAAACGTCTTAAGAACTAGTATATACATACATAATTAAACACTGGTCCGTGGGCCCTCAACTTTTATCAGCCAGACTCCTTTAACCGGAAAATTGAGAAATCCGTTCAGGCGATTTCAGCAAAAACAAAGTTCTGCAAGAAGAATAGCACAATCAGAATTTGGGTAGTATGTATGTATGTATAATATATCAAATGAACTCTTACCTGTATTTAAATTATTTTATGGTGCAGATGTATCTCGTTGGTGTTTTGCAGCCAATGATATGCTCTAAATAAGATAAATTCTATAAAATATTAAAAATTTTAAAATATTTTGCGCTTACCTTTTTCATTTTTCCAAAAAAGTATTTGACAAATAAAAATTAACTTATGAAGACAGCTGTCGTATTTCCAGTGTTTGGGAAATTTTTCAAACAAAAATGTGTATGTATTGGTATTTTTGGAAAATGTGGTTAGCAGCGGTTTGTAGGGTGCTTAGCAGCGGTTTCCCTACAAACCAGATACCGGTCACCTATATAGCTAAAAACTTGGTTTCATTAATTTTTCAAACGGTGAAAAAAGCAGGGCTGAAAAATAACGTTATTTTTATTAATAAACGAAAAAAACTTTTTATTTCGTTTTGTTTTTCAATAATAATAACGTTACAAGCTCAACAAAAAAATATATCGTTGCGTTGAAAATCAAAAAATAATTATCAAAATAAATTTCGTTTCGGTTTTTATCAAAACAATTCACAAAAAATATCAAAATAATATTGTTTAAGATGGGTCGCAAAAGAAAGAGGAAATCAGTGCGGTCGTGCTTTAATTTTGTAATTGCAAAAGACCACAAAAAAAAGCCATTTGTTGCTAAAGCATGAATCCCATTTCTTGCGCTCTCAGAACAGAATCCACCAAAAGCCGAAGAGGTGGTTGAAAAAAAAAATTAAAAACATGACTTTTCGATGGAGCCTAATGTAGATGCGCCCATTTGGTACTTAGTAACTATGTTTTTTTGTTGTGTTCCTTGATTTATTAATTTTTGTACTTGACAAATAAATTCAAATAACGTGGATTTCCGACCCAGCCTAATTTGCAAAATGAATAAACGATAACGAAAAAATTTTTTTTGTTATTTTTTGATTTGATATTCAACGAAAAACTTTTTTTTTGATATTTTTTGATTTTGATATTCAACAAAATTTTTTTTTTTTGATATTTATCAAAACGAAATATATTTTTGATACTTTTTTTTGATAATTAACAAAACGAAATTTTTTCGTTTATATCGTTGTGCAGCCCTGGAAAAAAGTGGCTAATTTTGTTCAGGCCGTGTGAAGATTTTAACCACAACTGTTTCCCAAATTTCCAGCCTTCAAAAATTTACCTTTCAAAAACTGGCTATTGGTTTGGCGAACAAGTAGTTTATAATATGCTATGAAATGGTTTGTGTTTTGGATAAACTGTGGTGAAAAATATTCGTTCAGTTGGCTATTGTTTTGGCTAACATGTGGTGAAAATTACTTGTTGAATTGGTTATCGAAGTGGCTAACATATGGTTAATATTATTAGCTGAATTGGTTAATGAAATACCAGTTATACTGGTTATTGTCAAATGGATGAAAACTATCAATTTTTCCAAATAAATAGATTGGTTTTATGAGCATTATCTTATATTTAGATGTTAATTCTTAATACAAAACAGTAAATACATACTAAACTCAAGTAGCCACCAGAGCTGTTAAGGAATGCACTCATGTAGCAATTAAATCCATGCATTACCATCAACTGAATAACAACATTGGATTGCAGCCTTTTTCTCATTTTTTGGAATAAGGAATACAAATTTGCAGTTCTTATTCCTTTTATTATTCCCGAATAATCATTCCTCTTTTTATTCCTTTGTTTTTATTCACTGTATTTCATGCCTCGGATTGAAAATGTAAGGAATGCATTCCGCATTTCTTTGTTATTTATGTATTGTGTATGTCTGGATTGTGCTTTTAGCAATCCTGTCCGAGATCAAGATGGAGCTCGATCTACTGCAACTGCAGAATATTACCAATCCTGCCTTTTGCGTTGAAGAAAATTCGGGTAAAATTGACTCTCGCAAGTACACCCAAAAAAATCAGTATCACTATTGAATTAATACGCGCGTAATAAAACGAAACTCTAAACAGTATAATTTTCTTGGTATCAATACTCCGATTAATAATATAAAAAAAATAGTCAGAAATATCAATTTTAAATTGTGGTTATTAATTTGCCCAAGGAAATTATTAGTTTGGAGCTTAAAAATATTAAAGTGATACCAATACAAAATTTTTGGTTTCCAATTGATAGTCAGTCTTATTAGATTTGCATTTATTCTTTTAATTTGATAAATGAAGCTATCAAATTGATCTTCCGAAATGTCAAACTAATACTGATATAATCGATTTTATGAGCAAAAATATCAAAGTGACACTGTGAACGTATCATTATGCAAGTATGGTTGCTCGAAAATTCGAACAATAGCGTTCGTGCATAAGACGACAGTTGTTCGTATTTAATTGTTTTTCGTGTGTTGCAGTGATTTGGTATTACAACTAAAGTTGTGAAAATGTGAGTAAAATAATTAAATAAAATAAAGTGAAGCTTGTGTACATATATGCAACAAAATAACCGAAAACTTTGTTTTATTTTCAAGTAATCGACGCTTATGTATGTACATTGCTGATTGTTTGGAGTTGCGAATACATAAAAGTATAAGCGTCGATTACTTGAAAATGAAACAAAGTTTTCGGTTATTTTGTTGCTTGCAGGCAAACATGTCTGTATACTTTTATTGTTATTTTAATTTAATTCACAGCTAAAGGTTAACTGTGGAAGTCGGTGAAATTTATTGTTGAAGCTGTTTGTAATGGAGGACATCATTGAAGAAGTCAATTTCGATACAATACTAGCCGCACAGGAGTTACATTGCGATGAACTGCTAAATTTTGTACAAAAAAACAATTTGGACTTAATTTGCTACACTTATTTGATAGGTAAGTTATCAAATATGGTGTAGACCTCTGACCTTTATTATTAGATACATTTGTTCGAATAAAAAGGTTTTAAAACTGAGAATTAGTTATTAGCCGACTTTATTTTTGGGGGAGCAAAATTTATTGAAAAAAAACCCTCGCTTAAAGTAAGTATCATATTAGTACACAATAATTATCCTTTTGATAAGAAGTAAGTATCAAATTAATACCAAAAATTTGATAATAGCAAGTATCGATTTGATAATCAAAATTATCAAATTGATATTTAGATTTGATACAAATAGGTCTCAATTCGATACCTGGGAGTATCAAATTGATAAGAAAAAAAATAGTATCAACTAAATAATAACTAGTATCAAACTGTAATCTTCGAAAATATCAATTTCACAATTTTGAAAATGTCAATTTTATAAGAACTTTAATGAAGCCAAAATAATACTGGAAAATTTCATATTGATGTCTAAATAGCATCGCCCTGATGACAACTTTTTTTTGGGTGTAACAATCGTTTAAAATTGATGTTATTGTTCGGGCTTTAACATATTTACATGTCTTATATATATATACATTTTTTCATACATTTTTACTTATCGGTCTCGGCCGTCCTGATAAATCAGAATCGCCTGATTCTGCTATTGTTTCCTGATTTTCTGCCCCTTCGACTACTTCACTAGCTCCCGTTTTTGGACTAACATATTCGTACCATGGTTTAAGGTTTGTGACTGACCAGACGCCTTTGTATGGTATTTGGGATTGCTGGAAGCCTTCTACATCCTCTACCAAGTACCGATCATTTTCTAATATTTTAGCTATCTTGTATGGCCCTTTGAATTTTGGTATCAACTTGCTTGACGAGCCTGCTTGTGAATGTATGTTCAAAATAACGACATAATCTCCTACGCTAAATACGGGGAACTCGTCTTTTAGAGTCTGCATACTCTTTGTTATAGTTTTGCGAAATTTCTTGCACCAGCTGTGCGTTTGCTCGTATCTTTTCTATAGTTGTGTCGGTATGGGGCTGGGTAAGGTCTAACACATTTTCCTGAATACTATCTATACTTTTCCCCCTCTGTCTAACCCCGAACAAGACTATACTTGGTTGTTCCTTGATTGCTTTATGTATGCTATTATTCATAGCATATTCCGCAGATTCTAGTACATTATACCATCCAACATCTTTGTCCGCGTCTGCTAGTTTTGCTATCATGGGTCCTAAGCTTTTATTTATGATCTCTACCTGGCCATTTGCTTGGGGTGAGTTGGTCGCTACCTTTATGTGCTGTACGTTGTTAGATTGTAAGAACTCTTCAAATTCACTTGAAGTGAAACAACTTCCCCGGTCAGAAATAACGATTTTGGGCCGGCTGTAGGCTCGGAAATAATCTTTAAGCGCGGCTACGGCTTCCCTCGAAGCTGTTGTCTTAGCGGGATAAAAGCGGACATACTTTGTGAATGAATCTACTATCGCTAAAACGTGCTTGTACTTGGTGTGTTTACTATGGACTGGTCCATAGTGATCTATGTGTAAAGTTTCAAATGGTTTGTTGCCCTTCGGAATCATATGTAGTAGTCCTTCTTTCCTCCCACTTTTTGTAGAAAAGGCTATACATTTTAAGCAGTTTCCTACATGATTTTGGGTTTTCTTTCTTATGTTAGGAAACCAGTAACTTCTTCTTATTGTGTCTGCCGCTTTGTCTATTCCCAAATGTCCCATTTCGTCATGGTACTTATACAAGACATGCTGTTCCATTGACTCAGGTACGTAAAAAAATAGGTCTTCGCCCCGCTTTTTATATAATATCCCGTTTCGCATTTCATAGTCATTACTTTCCGCAACCTCTAACTTCTTTTTTATCTCACCTATTCGTTCATCTCTATTTTGGCATATGATTAAGTTTTCCTCAAACGTATTTGTCGTAACTACTAAAATATTGTTAACTCTAAAGGCGTCGACATGTTGCATTCGTTTTCCTATTCTGTGCTCGAGTTCGTAGTCGTAGTTTTGCAACTCAAGTGCCCACCTGGCGATCCTAGGGTTTATGTCTTTTTTGTTAAGAGTTAGGGTTAGAGAGTTACAATCAGTGATGATTTTGAATTTAATACCTTGCAAATATATTCTAAAACGCATCAGGGCGTAAATTATCGCCAAGGTCTCTAATTCGAAACTGTGGTACCTAGACTCCGTATCGGTTGTTCGCTTTGAAAAATAAAATATTGGGTGTAATTTTCCATCTTCTTTCTTCTGAAACAGTATGGCGCCAAAGCCTAATGCGCTAGCGTCACAGTGTAGTTCTGTTAGATCTTTAGGGTCATAGATTGCCAGTACAGGCGCGTCTAACAATTTATCTTTGAGTGTGTCGAAAGTTTTCATCTCTAATTGTCCAAAACGGAACTTTTCTTCTTTTTTCAGAAGGTCATAGAGTGGCTTTGCTATTATTGAAAAGTCCTTTATGAATCTACGGAAATATGAACAGAGTCCTAAAAAACTGTGTACCTCCTGCGTCTTAGTTGGCACTGCAAAATTTTCAACCGCTTTCAATCCTCTTTTATCGGCACGTATGCCCTCACCCGTAACAGCGTAGCCCAAGTATGTGATTTCTGACCGGAGAAATTCACACTTGTCCAACCGTAGTTCTAATTTATTTTCCACCAGACGTTGAAAAACTCTCTTTAATATATGCAAATGCTCGTCTAAGGTTTCTGTTGCCACCATTATGTCATCTAGATATACGATTGTTTCACCCGTGCGTATCATGTCTGAAAAAATTGTGTTGATGAATTTTTGAAAGGTTGCCGGAGCGTTTCTCAACCCGAACGGCATCCTCAGAAACTCAAACTGTCCCAGTGGTGTGGTAAACGAGGTATATTTAATCGATTCCTTTTCTACGAATACATGGAAAAATCCATTTTTCAAATCTAGTTTTTTAAACCATCTTTTATTTGCTAGCCTGTCTAGTAGGTCGTCTATAAGTGGTATAGGGTAGTTATTTTTTGCTGTGACTTTATTGAGCTTTCTATAGTCCACGCACATCCGAAGCTCACCGGTTTTTTTCTTTACCAATACTATCGGTGAGACATACTCGGATTCGCTTGGACGTATGTAGCCTTTTTCTAAAAGGTCATCTATTATTTGTTGCAACTTTTCCTTTCCACTATAAGACAACCTCCTAGGGGCACAGCCGAAAGGTTTATCGTTCTCTAAGACCAGACGTATTTCTTTCTTTACTTTGGGCTCACTTGGCTTTTCCGCCCTCTTGTATTCCTTAAGAAATAATTCTTGAAAGTATTTTCTTTCTTTATCGGTAACTTGGTTTCCGATTATACATTTAAATTCATCAGCAATATCTGTTTCTATCGCTAGAATTTCTCGTATGGCTTCACCCAACATTACTTTATTCGAAACACCACATATCAGTTCGCTGTCTCTGTCACAAACCTTTACCAGCTGTCTTCAACATTTTTTTCTACCATTGTGCCTATCAACTCTACGTCACCGACTTTCAGTTTTACTTCACAAGCCTGAATGAAATCCCTGCCTAGTATAACCGTATAACCAATTGAGTCATTGGGAACTACTATAAGTTCTATTAACGCATATTTATTAAAAACTTTGATCGAACAGTTTGTTTTTCCATAACAAATTTAAACCAAAGTAAACCCTATTAAAATACAAAAACAAATAGTTTAAAATGAAACAACAAAGGCAAATAATAAATGAAGTATTAAAAAAATTTAGGTTTGCTTTTGTAAATTGTTGAATGTTTGTTTTTGCACATTTCTACTCCTGTGGAATCAGTTTTCGGGCAGTCGAAAATATCTCGAAAACTAGAGCTGTTACAAAAAAAGTAAAATCATTTATGAAATCAGCACACAAAATTACATCTAATGTAATAAAAATTTACTGAGAAAATTTTAAAAAGTGGAAATTTGTTCCGCAGTGTTATAGAAAACTAAACGAAGTCACAGTAAGTGATAAGTTTCCAATTCCGAATATTGAAAATATTCTGGATAAACTGGGCAAAGGCCAATACTTCACAACACTCGACCTAGCCAAAGGTTTCCACCAAGTGCTGGGCAAGGAAGACGATAGGAAAAAAACCGCATTTTCTACACCTTTAGGCCATTACGAGTTTGTTCGAATGCCATTCGGACTGAAAAACTCACCTGCCACATTCCAAAGGCTGATAAACTCGGTCTTGAGGGAATACATAAACGAAATATGTGTAGTTTACCTAGACGACATTCTAATTTTTAGTACAAGTCTAAAAGAGCACATTAGTAGTGTGACCAAAGTCTTAGATAAACTAAGACAACACAACCTCAAAATACAAATAGACAAATGCAATTTCTTCACGAAAGAAACAGAGTACCTAGGCCATATCCTCTCACCAGAAGGAATTAAGCCCAACCCAAAGAAAATTGAAACCATTCAACACTTAAAATTACCAGAAACTCAAAAACAAATCAAGCAGTTTCTAGGGATAACCGGCTACTATAGGAAATTCATAAAAGACTACGCTAAAGTAGCCCACGGACTCACAAAATACCTGAAGAAAAACACAAAAGTCAATAAAAGCGACCCACTTTATATAGACGCATTTCTTAAACTAAAACGATTTCTTACAAATCCACAAATTCTTAGCTATCCAGATTATTCGAAGAAATTTAAATTGGTAACTGATGCAAGTGACTTTGCAATAGGAGCAGTGCTCATGCAGAATGACCGCCCTATTAGTTACGCAAGCAGAACCTTAAAAGACCACGAAAAAAGGTATGCAACTGTAGAAAAGGAACTACTCGCCATAGTTTGGGGAGTTACCTACTACAGACCATATCTCTATGGAAAAGAGTTTGACCTCTCAACAGACCACCAGCCACTAGTCTGGCTATATCATAAGCATAAAGGTAACGCAACGCTACAACGTTGGCTACTAGAACTTGGCTAATACAATATAAATATAAATTACATAAAAGATAAAGAGAATATAGTTGCAGATTTTCTTAGCATGATTAATAACGAGGAGAAATTCACATGACAGAAGAAAACGACAATAACATGAGTACATGTGCAACAATTCACTCACAAGAAGAAGAAAAAAATGACCACATCCCCATACTAGAGACAGTCGTGAACCGATTTTCAACACAAATTATCCTAACAGACCATAAAACTAGAGAAATTGAAATAGTAAATAACAAAAGGAAAATCTACATTAACACACATGATATATCTTCAAATTTTATGACTGACGTAATCAGAAGATATCTGAAGAGCGGAAAGATTGGAATATTTTCCGAACTTACAGACAGTATATATAACAAAGTACAACTAAAACTTATAGAACTTTTTGGATCAAGCCTAAAATTCGTGAAATGCACGCACCACGCTAAAGATATGACTAGTATCGACGAGACGTACAATCAAATACACAAATACCACAAATTCGAGACTGGACATAGTGGTATAACCGAAACTTACGACTCCATAAACAAAAAGATATATTTTAATAACCTTAAAGAAGTAGTGCAAAAATATATCAACTGTGACATTTGTAACAAAGCTAAATACGACAGATGTCCAACAAAACCAAAATATCATATCACAGAAACACCAACAGATATAAACCAAATTATACACATTGATGTCTATACAATTAAAAAACATAGCTTTATTACATTCATTGATAAATTTTCAAAACAAGCAACAGCCTTATTCCTAGAGGACAGAAACAGTCAGACTATTATCGAGAAACTCAGGCTATTCTTTTCCATGAGAAACAAACCCTCCAAAATTATAACTGACAATGAAATGAACTGAATAAACGTTAAGGACTTCCTACGACAGGAAAATATAGACGTACATTTTACCAGACCAAATAGCCACACCGGCAACTCAGATTTAGAAAGACTTCATAGCACAATCTCTGAGAAATTTAGAGTGCAAGAAGCTGAAAAATCCGAGTTGTCAACTCAGGAAAAAGTGTTCAAAAGCATAGAATTTTATAACAAATCGATACACAGCGCAACTAAAGAGAAACCTCAAGACATAGCTGAAGGAAAAGTGAATAAGATTACCATTAGGGTTAGGTTAGACCAAATAAAGAATAAAATTATAAATAAGAGAAACGAGAAAAAAAAGACATACACTGAGGGAAAAAAATAGTATAATCAAATACAAACGCATTTGATTTGAATAAAAACGTCAATGAAAGGGCTGTATAGATTAAATTATTTAAATCAAATATGCACATATTTGGTATGACATTGAACACGAAATTATTGGAATCGAATATGCAATATTTGAAGCTCAATCGAATACTTTCATATTGAATTTTACTACATAATTTTTGAAAGCGATCTGAATACGAAATATTTGCCCTAAAACGATGATATTCAAATCCTTTTCAAATATGAAATATTGAATTAAACAACTTTCATGATTGATTGTTTTTTGAATATTAAATAGTATATTTAAATTTAAAAATGTTTAAACTTGCTTTTGCTAGAATTAAAAAAAAAATAATTTTATGGTTTTATATGTATTTTCATTGAATATAGCTTTATTTGCCCATATATAGTTTTAGTAAGGCACAAAATACTCTTAAATGCTATTATATCTAATAAAAGTTCTGCCGCCGATTATTGAATGCAAATGCATTGGACGTGTAGTAAACTCATTTATGTCTGTTAATGTTATTTCATTTAAAGCGGTACCGACTTCGTAAGAGCAAAAGTGTTCATCAAATTGTTTAATTTGTATAGCTTTTGATAGTATGTATATATTATCATTACAATATAATATCAAAACAATTTTAAATAACTTAAAACTATCACTTTAAATGCCAAGATAGTAATCCTTTTTATATTTTAAGTTTCCATACAATATATATTTGGATACACATACATTTTCCAAATTTATTTCAGGATTATCATGTTTTATATATTTGAAAAAATCTGTTTCTTTCAAATTATCCATATAAAAATGTGCATCTATACTAAACAAATTTGGTAAACCGATTGAATATTTTTGCAAAATTGCAGAAAATTTATAGCTTGCCTTGAATAATAATGCCCAACGGATTACCCACCATATCCCGCCCGACCGGCACGAGGGGCGCATCCGTATGACGCGCGGGTTGTTCTTTCGTGCCGAGTCTTTGAAAGGCTTTGGTTTGTTAATCGTCGAGATCTAAAACTGCTCAGCTACAGAGAAAACCTCATCAACTAAGTGAAAAAGATTACACAATTAATAAATAATTAGTTGACAGCGAAAAGTTATTGTTAAGAATAAAGATAAGAATCAAAGGATATGAAAAAAAAAAGTTGTTGCTATGTATTTAGGATAGAAATAATTAACTTTTTTATGCTGTATAGTGAGTCTGAGATATAAAACGTACCAGAATGAGAATTATAATCTTGACACAAACAACGAAAAGGCTCATTTAATTCAAAATTAGTTCGGCACTGTTTCAAGATAAGTGGTTTAAAATGTCTTGATGGACGAGAAGGTACATTGAAGTTCACTTCGCTCAAAAGAAACGGGCTTACGATTGAACCATTTAGTAATTTAATCATGAAGACAATTCCAAGCATTTCCCTCCGACTAGAAAGGCTGTGAAGATTAATTAGTTTTAAGCGACTCGTATACGATGGCAGTATAATTTGCCCAGTGAAGATCTCTTAAGGCAAATCGTAAAAATTGTTTTTGAACTGATTCTAAGCGATCCACGTGGACCTGGTAACGCGGGTTCCAAATTATAGAAACGGGCTTACGATTGAACCATTTAGTAATTTAATCATGAAGACAATTCCAAGCTGTTCCCTCCGACTAGAAAGGCTGTGAAGATTAATTAGTTTTAAGCGACTCGTATACGATGGCAGTATAATTTGCCCAGTGAAGATCTCTTAAGGCAAATAGTAAAAATTGTTTTTGAACTGATTCTAAGCGATCCACGTGGACCTGGTAACGCGGGTTCCAAATTATAGAACCGTATTCAAGTATCGATCTGACTAATGTAGTAAAGAGAGTTTTAGTTACATAAGGGTCGCTAAATTCTTTAGACCATCGTTTAACAAATGCTAGAACGCCTCTAGCTTTATTGACTGTTACGTTAATGTGGCAGTTGAAACTGAGTTTGTAATCCATAGTAACCCCAAGGTCAACAAAATCATACATTTGCTCAAGACTATAATTGTTAATTGTATAGGAAGCTGGCTGTGAAATTCCTCTCGAAAAACGCATGTATTTACATTTCTTTAGATTAAGCGGCATATAATTTAAATCGCACCAAGTAACTAGCGTATTTAGATCTGATTGAAGCTTATTGCTATCTTCGGATGATGCGAATGACACGAAAAGCTTTACATCGTCGGCATATATTAACATTTTCGAAAATTCTATTACTGTAGAAATGTCATTTATAAACAACAAGAACAGAATCGGGCCCAGATGGCTTCCTTGAGGAACTCCAGAGGAGACATTAATAACATCGGATTCACAATTTTTAAACACTACTTTTTGTGTTCTGTCACTAAGGTAAGAAGAGATCCAGCGATTGAGACCCGGCTGGAAACCCAGCTGATCTAGTTTATGAATAAGTAACGAGTGACACACTTTATCGAAAGCTTTGCTGAAATCAGTATAAATAACGTCGGTGTGCAGATTTTTTCTAAAGCCATTTGAGACATGATTTGTAAATTCAAGTAAGTTTGTAACGGTGGACTTTCCCTTACAGAACCCGTGTTGACAGTCAGAAATCAAGGTAGAGATAGGATTCGTAAGCTGATTGGTAACAATAGCTTCAAACACTTTTGGGATGGCAGACAGCTTTGCTATGCCACGATAGTTCTCAATAGAAGCCTTGCTTCCGCTTTTGTGAAGCGGTAGAAGAAACGACTCTTTCCATGCTGTTTGAAAAACACCACACTTTAGTGACAGATTGAACAAGTTGGTAAGGGGTTTGTAAATATTATAGTATACCAATATGGTATTACTATATTTTAGATATGTATGTATAAAGATGAAGGATTACAAATATTTGTGTTCGTTATGTTCCCAAGTTTATTTTCGAATGAAAATTTTTGAAATACAACATTTCAATATTGAAAAATAAAAATTACAAATTTGATTCAAACGGAAAAATGCAAAGTAAAATTATATAAAACTTAAATATTAACACAATTAAAATTAGTACACATATTAAGTGAGAACAAACAACCCTACAATACTCCCCCTTCCAGAGATTTATTGTTAAATAAATTAAAAGTAACTTTCTTTTTGGTATTTGTTTCAGGTAAATGTGTTAAGTCAACCATAGCTGGTTTCAAACGATCAATTGGAATATTTTTAACTTCATTGTTTATTTCTACACTAAAATTTTTAATATCTTTTTCAATACCTTTGAACGGTCCTTCGTAGGGATGTTGTAAGGAATGTTGATTGATAACACGCACGAAAACATATTTACAGTTTTGTAAATCTTTTGGAACGAAAATAGTTGAAGAATTAAGATGAAGATGGATTGAAGATGGTTAAGATTTGATCTAAAATTTCGAAAATGTTCACGCAATGTACTTAAAACATCTGATGTAGTTGTTGTTTCATTAGATTTAACAACAAGTTCACCAGGTAAACGTAAATTTTTACCATAAACCATTTCAGCAGGTGTAGCCGAAATATCTTCTTTAAATGTTGATCGCAAACCAAGAAGTATTATCGGTAACTCTTCACTCCAATTTCTTGATTCATTCCTGGCCATTATTGAGGACTTTAGTTGCCTATGGAATCGCTCTACCATTCCATTAGCTTGAGGATGATAAGGAGACGTTGTTATATGGTGACTGCCAAGAAATTTAGTTAATTCCGAAAATAGATTTGAGGTGAACTGGGCTCCCTGATCTGTAGTAATTTTTAATGGAATTCCGAATCGTGAAATGTATTCATTAAAAAATTTTTTAGCAATAGTTGGCGCAGAAATATCTCTTAACGCAAATGCTTCAGGCCAACGCGTAAACCTATCAACTATGGTAAAAATATAACGATGCCCTCTTGAAATAGGTAAAGGGCCTACAATGTCTAAATGAATATGCTCAAACCTACTCTTAGGTATAGCAATTTTGAAAACTGGGGATTTCGTATGACGACTAACTTTCGATTTCTGGCAACTTATACACTCTTTTGACCAGATATTAATTTGTTTGTTCATATTTGGCCAATAATATTTCCTAACAATCAATCTACGAGTTGCCTTTGTACCTGGATGTGCGATTCCATGTAATAACCCAAACACTGTTTTTCGTAAAATGTTTGGAATAAATGGTCTAGGATTTTCACCCGAATCTTCGCACCAGATGTTAAAATTTAAAAATGAAATTTTAATCAGTTTAAGATTATGGCAACTTTGACTAGAAATAATTTCATTCAACTCACTATCCTTTTGTTGCTCATTTTGCAATACTTTAAAATTTAAGTCGAAATTCTTAATTGCCTCTATTTCAAAAGTTCGTGATAAAGTATCAGCTACTATATTATCTTTTCCTCTAACGTACTGTATATCGTTTGTGAACTGTGCTGTGAATTCGAGATGCCTCGTTTGTCTAGGACTACGTTCTGTTTTTGAACCTAAAGCAAAAGTTAAAGGTTTGTGATCGGTATAAACTGTAAATTGTCGTCCTTCTAAGAGATAGCGAAAATGCTTAACGTTTAAATATATTGCTAACAACTCTCGGTCGAAAGTGCTATATTTGGTTTCTGAGGGTGATAGTTTTTTAGAAAAGAAGCCTATTGGCTCCGATTTGCCATTAAAATGTTGCTGAATGACACCGCCAACTGCTGTATTAGATGCATCAACATTCAAAGAAAGCTTTGCATCTTTATTAAAGTGGTTTAATAATACCGTAGATGCAAATCTTTCTTTTATACATTCAAATGCTTTAGTTGAGGTGTCGTCCCAAATTAATGTTTTATCCCTTTTCTTGTTAGTATTATTAATTAAATTATATATTGCACTTGTATATTCAGCAAGATTCGGAATATATCGATGATAATAATTTATCATTCCAATAAACTTTTGAGCCTGTTTCAAAGATTTTGGAAGCTCAAAACTACGAATTGCTGCTACTTTTTCATCTGTTGGTCGGAAATGTTGTGCCCTAAAAAATCTATATTATTTACTCCAAAGATACATTTGCTAGGTTTAATATTTAAACCATATTCCGATAAACGCTCGAAAAGTATGCGCAGATCTCTTAAATGTTCCTTTTCATCCCCACTTGCGATAAGCAAATCATCAACGTATGCAAATACAAAGTTTAGACCACTTACAACTTCGTTTATAAATCTCTGAAAAGTTTGGGACGAATTTCTCAATCCAAAGGGCATACGTAAAAACTCAAACATACCGAAAGGTGTTGTTATTGCTGTTTTATATATGTCTTCTTTGGCCATTGGTATCTGATGATACGCTTTTACTAAATCAATTTTGGAAAACACGTTTTTGTTGCGAAGATTCATATTGAAATCATGAATATGAGGCAAAGGATAACGATCGGGTACGGTTGCTACGTTCAGTCGTCGAAAATCACCACAAGGACGCCAATCATTAAGGTCCTTCTTGGGTACTAGATGGAGTGGAGATGCTACTGATGAATTTGATGGTCTACAAATTCCAGATTTTAACAAAAAATCAAACTCGGCTTTGGCTACTTTGAATTTTATAGGATCTAAGCGCCTGGGCTTAGAAAAAGGAAGGTTTCCTTCAGTGACAAGTCTGTGTATCGTAGTATGTTTAACTGGCTTCATATAATCTGGTTCGGAAATCAGAGATGGAAATTCTTTTAATAACTTCGTATATTGATTATCAACAGAGAAAATTTTGGGAAGAGGGATATTGCATAAACGTGATATAGTATTAACAGAAAGACTTGTCAACGGATCGACTAATCGTTTATTTTTAATATCAACAAGTAAGCCATATTTACATAAAAAATCCGCACCTATGATTGGTTTAGCAATGTCTGCAATTAAAAATTTAAATGGAAACTCGCGCCGTAAACTTAAGTTTATGTTTAAAACTTTTGTACCAAAAGTTGAAATTGTAGTACCGTTAGCTGCTGTTAAAATTATGTCAGATTTCTTACTACATACAAATTTTGAAACTGGCAAAACTGAAATTTCCGCCCCACTATCAATAAGAAAATTGAGCTTATTATCTTTGTCAAATATAAACAGGCGACGAGTGGAAACATCAAATTTTCCGTTGTTCGTCGCTGCAACAACGGAAGACTTTAGTTTTTTGAACTATTTTTTGAAAATGCGCATGGTTGTTCACATTTCATAGCCTTGCTTCCGAATCTATAATGGTACCTACAGAGCCAATTTGGATTATCACGAGATTTTGACCGGTTCCTAGAGGGACTTCTAAATATGTTCCTACCTATAGATCGGGATCTGGAGTAATTTTGACTCATCTCTTTCCTAATTTCATTTATTTCTAACGATAATTTTTCAAAATTTTTACAAATGACATTAGTTGTCTGAACTAAACTGGATATAATTGAATTATCACTTTTTGAATTGCTGACTGAAGCTATTTCACTTTTATTGATAACTTCCCATACATTATCAGCCAATTTCATTAGTTCAGTAATATTGTACGATCAAACGAACTTACCTGAGTGAAGTTCGATCGTAATTATACTAGCTGTCTCGTCCGAAGATATCAATACTCGTAGTAACGCCAGTTGCCAGATCCAATCACAACATTTCACAATTCTAAAAGAATTTATATAATTTCGCGCCAGATGGCAGCCCTTTATTTGACCGCCATCATGTTTCTTTTCTTCATTAATTTTACAATTTACGACAAATCGACTAGGGGTTTACTAAAATTGCATACTATTTCTTCGTTTGGAATTTTTGGGTGGGAGGGTTTGATATCTTCGGACGAGACAGCTAGTATAATTACGATCGAACTTCACTCAGGTAAGTTCGTTTGATCGTACAATTATACCACACTGTCTCGTCCTCGATATCAATACTCGTAGTTATTTACAAACACAAGAGATTTGTCTTAGTTTTTTATTGACCTCTAAGTACCTAATTAGTTACTTGTTTTCACATTAAAGATTGAAAATGCAAACTTAGCTTCATCAATTATTGGTCGCTGGTAAAATCGGGCAAAAGTCTCCGAGCCTTTCGTCCATCCTGCAGCTTTACGAATGGTTTCCACATCTACCCCGTTTCTTAACGCTGCTGAAGTAGCTGCATGCAGTGTGCTATGAGCCGTAAACTGATTTATGTCCAGGCCACACTCTCGCATAATCTGTTTTATCCACCTACTAATTGTTTGCGGTGATGCTTTCCGATGAGGCTTTTTAAACGTTATGAAAAGGTTGCTCTCACTCTGACTTCTCAAGTTCTTAGTTCTTTGTAGGTATGCTTGCAGAGTCGTTACTGGGCATATTTTTTCATTGTCGGTGAACGACGGAATGATCAAATTAGGTTGCATGCTACCAACCGACGATGTTTTAATTCTGTCTGGAATTTTTATCTCTACTAAACCAGCTTTAAAATGTATATTGGAAATTTTTATTTTGGACAAGGTTTGAACCCTTTGAGCTGTCACTAATGCCAATAGGATAGCCAGCTTCTTTGACAAATTTCCAAGGTCTAGTTCATCATTCAGCTCCATACTTATCAAGCGCTCTAAAACAATATTAGGATCCCAAGTCTGATTGTATTTCGGGCGTTGCGGCTTGAGCACTGATACCCCTTTGCAAAACCTTTTTACTGTAGGATCTTTCCCAATATCCCACGTTGACAACAATGAGATAGCCGATCTATAAGTATTAAGAGTTCCATATTTGTTCTCGCCTTTTGCAAGTGGTGATAAAAATTCCAATACTGCCGGCACGGTCGGGTCAAAAGGGGAAAGATTTTTTACTCGGCAAAACTCATACCATGCCAATACTGGTTTATTGTATTGCTTGAGAGTGCCTTCGCTCAGCGATGCCAAGATGTATGGTAAAGAGTCTATTGGTACTTGTCTTTTGATGAATGCTTCCCTGATAATCTGCCTGCAATTAGGTTTAGCGATTTCCACGCGGGATGGTATTCCCTGAAAGGAGAACGTAGAAGATTAATACTTCTCTCAAAGTAGATAGGCTGTTTCACAAGCAAATCATTAAAAAGTGGAAACCAAGGTCGTGATGGCCAATTTGGTACTACCAAAATACCTTCCGCCTTGTCGTTTATTATTTTTCTGATAACTTTTAAAACAAGTGCAAACGGAGGAAAAGCATAAAACTCAAGATTAGCCCAATCGACTGTAAAGGCATCTATTTTGGAAGCCTTCGGGTCCGGAAACCAAGAAAAGAAAATTGGGCATTTTGTGTTAACGTTAGTTGCAAACAAGTCGACCTTTGGCTTACCCAACGTCAATACTATTTCTTTAAAGGCATAGCCCGCAAGCTCCCATTCTGTTTCCTCTGATTTTATGCGCGACTCTCTATCGGCCTCAATGTTCTGTGCTGACTTTATGTACGTTGCTTGGACCCACAGCCTTCTTTCTTCACACCACTGCCAGATTTCTCTACTAAGTGCCGAAAGTTTTGGGTATTGTATACTACCCATCTTATTTATATAGCTTATCGCTGTTGAATTGTCTACTCTGAGTAATATTTCAGTAGACCTACTCTCCTTTGCGAAGCATTTTAATCCGTAGAAGGCAGCTTTTAACTCAAGCAGGTTAATGTGGTTTTCCTTCTCCCTGTCACTCCACCAGCCATGTGAACGTTTTGCCCCGCATGCAATTCCCCAGCCAGAAAGCGACGCATCGGAGAAAATTTCTAAGGCAAACTTTCCTTCTCTGATAGGATTATAAACTGTATCAACATTTTTTATCCACCAATCTAGGTCTTCTTGGATATAAGAATCAATATGTACCTCTTGCTCGTAATCTCCATCGCCTTTTCTGAGAGCCAAAAATTTTTGTCTCTCCATCTGTTTAGTATAGAGCATTCCATACTGAACTGCAGGACAAGCTGCGATAAGGTAACCTATAAACTGGGCCAGAAATTGAATTTTCACCGTGGGCATCATTTTTAAATTTTCTGCTGCCTTTTTGATTTTTTCACGCTTCTCCAGTGGAAGACTCATACAAAAGTTGCGTGTATTTACTACGAACCCTAAAAATTTGCAGATCTGGGACGGTTTCAATTGAGATTTTCGCCAATTTATTTTGAAACCTAACCCCTGTAAGAGCGATATCGTTTCTGCAATGTTGTTCCTACAGTGCACTTCCGAATTACCCAACAGTAGCATATCATCGAGATATACTACTGACTGCCAACCTCTCGATCGTAACTTCTTGACGACTGGCTTCATCACCCTTGTAAATATATAAGGAGCCACTGATAAGCCAAAAGGCAAACAATTGAACTCGAACAGACGCCCTGCGAACATAAATCTCAAAAATTTTCGGAAATCTTTTTGAATCGGTATCAGAAAATATGCATCTTCCAGGTCGATTGAACCCAGAAAGTCATTTTTTGCTACTATCTGTGTTACCGTTTTCCAGTCCTCAAGCTTAAAATGAGGAGCAACAATAAATTCATTCAGCTTTTTCAAATTCAAAATAAATCTCTTCCCGCCATTCGGTTTTGCAATTAAAAAATATGACGATATAAATTGACCTTCAATTGGATAACACTCACTTATTGCCTTTTTGCCAAGAAGATGCTTAATTTCTGCTTCATAGTCAGCCATTTCCTCATCCTTAATATCAGGTACTCTGGGTACCTGTTCTTGTTTTATTGGTGAGGAAAATGGAATTTTATATCCAGCTATGACTTGCAGTATCTCATCGTCTGAGGTAAGTTGCCTCCATTGGTTTATAAAAAACCTAAGTCGTCCTGCAATATTGCTTACCTTATCTAGCGCCTGTGGTTGCTGCGATGTTTGCTGTCCCGATGGTGACTTGCTTTGTTCCGAGACACATTGCCCCCTGTCTGGTAGCTCTTCTTCTGGTTGTACTTCTTGACAGGGGGTTTCGAGTTTAAATATTGCTTCGGCTTATATCCCGATGCTGTTTTCGGAACCAGAGTTTTTGTGCTTCCTGACGCAGATTTTAACATATCTTTACCTGCCTTCTCTAACGTTGATGCTGTCTTTACTCGTTCGGTAAACGATTCGCCAAACAGTAGCGTGTCAACTGGACCCTCTGTTGCAACGTTTTTTGATAACAAGTTTAGGCCAGGTAAAATAAAAGAGCGTCTAGTAGTGGATAGCTTATAATGCAAATCGGTTAAAATTCTGCCAGTGTCTCCAAAAGCTGCATTGATGGATTTACTTGTTTCATCTTCTGGGTTTTGTTTCAACGTTTTTGAAAATGCTTGACCCAACGCGCTCAATGCCGCACCCAGTTGATTTTGAAGCGCTACTTGATAGCTGTCTCTCTTGATAGCATGAGCTGCCAAAGTTAATTTTAGTTCTGGATTCAATACTGGGCCCCCCAGACCAGGACAGTTCTCCGGTATTGGATATTTTTCTAAAAGTTCTTCAACATTTTCTTTGGGAAGTCCTGATCTTGCGAGCGCCAGCCAGTTATCAGCAATTGGTTGACATATTTTTAACCCTTGGTTACGTGCTGTAATGTTTGGCCCAATGTACGCTAACATAGAATCAGGGAAACCATCTTCCGCATCTGGGGACCTTGGCGATGTACTCGAGTATCTGCGCTGTACGCCTTCGCCGCTTGCTAAATATATGAAATTTGAGCTTTTATTAATAGTGTCAGGTGAGTTGCCTGACGCCCGTGTCGTACCTCGCAGGTGACGCTCGCCGGGATTCGTTTTTTGACGTGTCGTTCGTCTCGCGATACGCTCACCGTCATTGTGCTCAAAATTTCTAATCGCATTTTCTGTTAAAATGAAATCTAAGCCTTTGTTAATAGTGCCAGGTGAGTTGCCTGACGCCCGTGTCGTACCTCGCAGGTGACGCTCGCCGGGATTAGTTTTTTGACGTGTCGTTCGTCTCGCGATACGCTCACCGTCATTATGCTTAGAATTTTTAGTCGAATTTTCACCACTTCTCGACCGTGAAGAACGGGTAGTAGCTGAGCTAGTAGATGACGATGAATAACGCCTAGACCTACGTACATAGTCTCTATACTGAGAATTTTGATTCGCTTGCTGCAGGGTATAGCGGCTGCTTGAAGTGGAGTCTCGAATAACGGAACGTCGATTGTGCCGCTTCGTTTGACGGCTTCGGTGCTTTGCATGAGAATCGTTTGTTCGACTTTCCACATCTCGCTCTAATTGAGCAATTCTACGCAGAGCATCATCCAGAATTGTCTGCGAAGCATCCATTTCCTTTTCCATACAATTTTTATTGAAAATTGTATAAAGCTTAAATTTTCGTTTGAGTAATAAAAAACGCGTGCGATTTGATCCACACAACAAAACGTAATGAAGAAAAGAAACATGATGGCGGTCAAATAAAGGGCTGCCATCTGGCGCGAAATTATATAAATTCTTTTAGAATTGTGAAATGTTGTGATTGGATCTGGCAACTGGCGTTACTACGAGTATTGATATCGAGGACGAGACAGTGTGGTATAATTACTGGAATTTGAACCAGTTAAAACAATATTCAAATTTTTTGGAAGTTTCCTCATCCAAAGTTTTTTGAGGACCTCTTGGCTAAAATTGCTACCAGATAACAAAACAAGAGACCGATAAAATTCTGAAGGTTTGCGATCTCCCATTTCTGAATCTGATAGAACTCTATCCAACTTAGCATTCTCGCTTAACGAGTGCCTATCAATTAAAATTTGCTTTAGCGCGGAAAATTTATTCGTCTCAGGAGGGTTTTGTATAAAATCTAAAATTGTCATAATGACTTCCTGAGGAAGTGCAGTTATGATATATTCATATTTTGTCACCTCCTCAGTTATGCTCTTTCTGCTAAATTGCATCTCGGCAAGGATAAACCATGCCTCTGGGCAATACGTCCAAAATTGGGGAAGCTTAATCGATGTTGCAAAGATTTCATTAGAGTTCTGATTCACATATGGATTTACAATTTCGTTCCGAAAATTGTTATCTTGTAAATCGATAAGTGAATCGTTCTGTTGATGTGTTGGTGTAGATGTATGTGGTGGTGAACGGAACATGTTTAAAGAAATGTTGTTAGGTACCTAAACAAAAAATAAAATCTCTGGAAAAGAGTGTTTACAATTTACTTTAAAATTATATGTATGTATGTAAATATATATCAATTGTGTGGAATTAAGTTTGATAACGTAATAATATCAAACAAAAAAAATTAAGTTAAATTAATTTGTCTATTACAATTCTGATTGCAAATAATGTCTCTTTTTGTTTTAGAGATATAGGCTTTATAGCACTTTTTATTTAAGTCGATGTACCTCTTACGTAGACCAGAATACAACAAGTAGTGTTTGTTTAACCCCGATTTCTTAAATAATTTGAAAGAACGCGTTTTTCTATTTTTCAGCATCATAAGCTCTTTAGTAAACCAAGCTTGCGTTGGATGATCATATGTTATTTTACGTTTAGGAACAATCTTCTCAAATAAGTTGTAAATAGTTTGATTAAAATGTAAAACGTTTGAATGGATATCGCCACACAGCTCAGGCCAAGTTACTTTAGACAGTTCTTTATTTAATTTCTTATAGTTGGCTTTTGAGAAGTTAAAATCGAAGTTACTACTTGAGCAGCCTTGTGTACATTGGCCATTACTTAAGGTTTCGTGAAATATTTCCATAGAAGGGTGGTAGACGTCTTCTGGTAAAACCAGCGGATCGCAACGACTTACAGAAAATTTATTTTTATCATCGACAAAAACTAAATCTAAGACTTTGCCAAACTTGTTTGCTGTAACGTTTATTTGATTAAGACAGAGATCGGAAATTCCATCTAAAAAGTCATTGTAGCCCGGTCTGGATGGATTTGGAATAATATTTTCATCGACTATTTTCCACGATATATGAGGTAGGTTAAAATCACCCAAAACAATCATTGAGTCAGAATCTTTAGTCAAAAAGTGAACCATTTTGAGCAAAGAGATAAGTTGTAAGTACAAAGCAAGATCTGATGCTGGAGGGATATAACAAACAAATAAGTACATGGAGACATTTGCTCGCTGAATGCGGATGCATTTGAACTCAATGGAATCAATGTTAGGTAAATCAACCTCCTCTGAAGGTATTGAGGAATGAACTGCAAGTAAAACTCCACCCCCGACCCTGTTCAAGCGATCATTTCTATAAACTTGATATTCATTACAAAAAAATTCAAAGTTGAAAACATGAGGTTTAAGCCAAGTTTCGGTAAAAGCAATTACGTTATAGTTACAACAGAAAGATTTCAAATAAAGATCGGTTAGTTTGGTATTTAAACCTCTGACATTTTGATAAAAGATAGTCATGGTCTTAGTACTCAGTTTTTTGGCTCAACGTTATCGCGAGAGATTGTTGCTACATTTTGAACATTTCTATTTGGTCCGCACAAGAGCGCCGGAGGGCCAAAAAGATCTATCCAAAAGAGCGTCGAAATCTTTTCCAGTGACATCAATTCTAAATGACGACATATTTCTCTGATACGTGAAATTAAACTTTTTAACCGTCAAGTTACGATCTTTTACGTTAGACGAAATATGGTACATCAAATCTTCTTCTGTAGTGTCAGGATGGAACCTAGACAGAAAAATAGATTTTTTGCGAGGGACCACAACCAGCTTCTTTGCTGATCTCAGAAAACCCGTTTCTTATATGACGAAAGACCTTACAAAGAGCCACTTCCGTCGATCTACATTTTGAGCAAGACCAGCGCAGACCTTTTCCATCATTAATAAGATCAGCTGTTCCACCAGTTAAGCCAGTGCACTTTGCGTGGACAAGTGTATCACACAGCCAGCATGCTACAAAGCGCTCCGACTCGCTTTTAATCTGGCAATCTTTAGTGCAATTGTTTTGGAGCAATTAAGACGGGACGTTACATTTTGAAAATAAATTTTACTTTCTTTATGTTTAGCCTCAAACCTCATAGACCAATTGTGTCTTAATGGGCCTAGCATCCTAATCGCTCTTGGGTAGTGAAGCATAAAATGGTGTTTTGGTTTAAGACATCCATAGAGTTTCAAGTAAAATCTGTGGTGATTGCTTATTAGTGCATCTAATCTTTCAATATCATCCTCCACCAATTCTGACTTGTAAAGTATATCCAATATATTTACAAGATAAACTAATAGTGTCCAATATTTGTTTCCCATTGGGATAAGATCACCCACCATTAATGGCAAAAAACTAACAAAAGAATACACTTCAGTGGCAGTCATTTTTAAATTAGAGTTAATTAAATGTTTTTTTGTTATATTAATGGAAATATTTGCAATCTCGAGCTCTCCGTATGGAAATCGATTTTTTCGGTTATTAATAACGTCAAGAGAAAGTACTTTCTCATCTAATAATGAGGACAAAATTTTTGTTACATCGTATTTACAAACTCCTTTGAGTAAGTCATGCATTATATCAAAACAACAATTTTCCAAAACATGGTAATGATCGAGTCTATTGAAAATACAATCCTCCGTAACACCTGAGATAATGCCTTCAAGTATATCGTCTGTATAGTTTTCTTTTGTTCTAATGGCCTCTTCCTTTAAATCGTGTTTGGTTTGCTCTTTTGATCTTCTACATACCCTACAAAATCTGTTAGCACTAAATGATTTAGGAAACCCCAATGCTCCATTGATAGCAAGATTGTCACCAAGTACTGCTGTCAACAAAAACTTCACAGTTTTTGTATGTATCAAAATACCCTTCTCTAATATAAGTAGCTCATTTAACAAGCTATTAAATGACAACCATTTCCGAATAACTTAACATTCTCCGTAGCTATAAAAGCAGCATGAAATATAAAATCAAGTTTTGAACTTAAATATTGAGGCAATGTTGGAAAATTATAGTAGCAGCCACAGATGTAAAAAGTATGTGTTCCTAGCGCATTATTTACTTGGAAATCGTCGAAATATATATTGTATGGTATTACTATATCATCCGAATGAATTGAAAGAACGGCGTTTTTAAATGCTTGGCCATTTACAACGTTACAGATGCTTTTGTTATTAAACAGTTTAATGGTATTACCAACTACAATATCTAGTACGCCATCTAATTCAAAGAATGACTTAAATTGAAATGATAATGGCATAATTTCAATCGTTCGTTTTTTATCTGATAATGATGGAATGCCCTTTACAATTTTTTCTGCTATTATGTTTTCAATTACAATAGTGTTAGGGCTCTCATACATATTTTCTTTTTTCAAATGTTTGATCATACGATATTCTGACGAAATATTTTCAAAGGGATTGCTACAAAAATTTGAAAGAATTTCTAACTCTGAGGGTGAGTCCCGTTTGGTTAAGCTTTCGCTTTTTATAACTTCGTTTAAACATTCTGAAATAACGTGAAAAGATTTAGCGAATTTATTTTGTATGAATAACACATCTTTTCTAGACATTGAACTTTTTGAATACAATTTTAATGAAAATTCCAATAAATTATTTGAGAACTTGGATAATAATTTATTATAGTTGACATTTGAAACTATAATTTCTTCATTGCGTTCTACACCAAAACTTTCGACTAGACATTGCTCATTTTCTAATTTTAACTTTGGTAATTCATCTGGTAAAGCTGTATCTCTAGTTTTACAAATATATGTTTTTTCATCCATATGCTTAAGTAAGTGGTTTTTGAAATTACCAAACGAAGAAAATAACTGCTTACAATCACCAAATGTACAAATTTTTGTATCACTTTGCTTAAGAAAATGACGTGATTTTAAATGTGCTATATAACAACTTGTTGTTTGAAATGACTTTTCACATAAAAAAACAAATCATATTGAAATATATAGTTATTAGTTATTTTTGAGGTAATTTACAAGTGATACCAATGCAGGGGTGTTTATATCAGAATTTGTTTCAATTTCAAAGAAATATCTCTGAACAAAAGTCCAAGCATTTGTAGCAATGGCCGGATATTTTAAATTCAAAACTTGAAATATTTTAAAAGTACAATCCAGACATTCAAGAAAAGAGTCAAACTTATAAATTATTTTATCAATGTAAGAATAAAATGCTTTAGGTGATATATATGTTCCCTCAATAATAATAACAGGTTGAACTGTTAATGAATTCAAATAACATTTGTCACAATACTTTTGAATTTCTTCATAAACATTAGCTCTTAATGCTCCTGATGTGTTTTGGAATCTTGCAGTTGGAGGTAGAACCGAGTGTATTAGCGTTGTTAGTATACAATTTTCAGCATCTAAGCAAAGAAATAAACATAGATTTTATATGTAAATGGCTATTTGCACCTCGCTTTGAAAATCACGCTATTTACCTATTCGCTTCACACAACTTAAGTCTTGCAAAAGTGATTTACAGGCAGCTGTCGATTTTTTTGGTTAAAAGTACTCCATTTGCTTTTTAGTAAATGCTCTTTGTTATGATACAACCGCTTGAAGTCTGAATTTATCTAAAAAAATGAAAGTATACAGGTATAAAGCATTTATCTATTATGTTTGTTGTTACAATATGAACTATATTTTTATAAAAGGTTTTATTCCGAATTGTTAGAAATTTTTCGAAAATGCAATTTTGTAGCCTATTCAATTATAGTCTAAGAAAGTACAAGTTTTATGATTAAAATTTAGCGTTGAATGTTTAGAACTTTTTTCCAATGTAAAAGTACAATTTTTAGAGCTTGAGAGTTTAGTCAAATTGCCACAGATATAAACTTAGAGGTCTTAAGCTCTTACCAGTTCAGGACCTTTGACGTCCTTCAGCTTTGGCCACTCTTTTATGAAGTCGAAATTGCTTAGTCGTGATAAATCGCGTTGTCGTATATGATAAGATCTGTCCCACCTATCCAGAACCACCTGCCAATCAGAAGACTCCCTTCGTACCTCCTCTTTTAGAGTAACTTCAATTGATTCATCGAACTCCGTTAAAAGGTCGGGAGCCGATTCGGCTAAATTATTGGACGTTTGTTTAGCTGCGCCTTCTACTTTTCTCTTTTTCGCTCTAATGTTTGTGTATTTACAATATAATTTTCCTGTAGGTGGTCTTTTTCCTTTACGCTGAATCCTACTAATATTATAAATGCGAATGTAGCGATGTTTGGATGTTTGGATGTCCAGACGTTTGCTTTTGTTCCCTAAAAACGTGAGAATGGCTGGACGGATTTTGTTGAAATTTGGCACGCCTACAGGTTATAGTCTGGAAGGAGCTATCGGCTATTTATTTTTTAATTTTGGGGGTTCCGACCCTGCTAGGGACCGTTTCTTTTCGAAATTTTTTTTATTCCATATAACTCTAAGTATATTGAACCTATACTTATGATATTTCGCATATAGGTATAGAAATATCGTACAATATGGGTATCAAACGAAAGGGGAGGGCCCCAGGTTTCATTTTGGCTTCGATATATTTCGATAAATTGATCGATAACTAAGTTATCGGTCAAAATTCGATTGCCCAAAAACCTTAATATTACCCTACAATATGGGTATCAAACGAAAGGGGATGGCCCCAGGTTTCATTTGGGCTTCGATATATTTCGATAAATTTATCGATAACTGAGTTATCGGTGAAAATGTTATTGCACAAAAACCTTAAAATTGCCCTACAATATGGGTATCAAACGATAGGGGTAGCTCCAGGTTACATTTGGACTTCGATATATTTCGATAAATTTATCGATAACTGAGTTATCGGTGATTGCCCAAAAACCTTAATATTACCCTACAATATGGGTATCAAACGAAAGGGGATGGCGCCAGGTTTCATTTGGGCTTCGATATATTTCGATAAATTTATCGATAACTGAGTTATCGGTGAAAATGTTGGGGATGGTCCCGGGTTTCATTTTTACTTCGATATATTTCGATAAATTTTCGTTAATTTAGCTATCGGTGAGAATGTGATTGCCCTAAAACCCTAAAATTTACCTACAATATGGTATCAAATCAACTTTTGAATGTCCATTCATCCTGACACAATTAGTCAAAAAGCATTTAGTGTCAAAATTAAATAAAAATGTCAAAAAATTTGGTGTCATTTCATTACACCATTTACATTTTTGTGTCCATTTCCAATAAATAAACTGTGTCAAGTGAATATAAGTGAATATTTTTAACAAATAACCGACTAATTGTGTGGAGAAAATATAAAAATATCATAATGTAAGTAATCATAATTCAAAAAAGAAAAAAATGTGGTAGTCATGTAATAAGCTTTTTTATAAATTCTCAATAAAACTAAAGTGAAGTAGCACAGGTTTAATTTCGCCTTTGCTATACTCCAAGCTTGCATAAAATACCTGCTAAATCCCGTTCTTAGCAAAATCCACTTTTTCATGCCGTTCGAAGGAGTAAACGATTCTGCAGTTGGCAAACAAAAGAAAAAAAGTAAAGTAAAATAAAATAAAGTAAAATAAAATAAAATGCTTTTTTTTAAAGCTGTTTTGATTAATTTGCTTAGAAACTTACACCCTTTCAACACTTTTTTATGCTAATTTAACCGCTAATTTTGAAATGCCAACGAACACCGCAAAAGAAAATGTTTGAAAACCATTTTTCAATACTCTTTTTTTTCAAAATTTTAGCAATATTCGAATTAGGTAAATTCTTCAGTAGGCAATAATCTACATATATAATCTACATATATAAAATAGGATGTATGTACGTATGTATGTATGTACTATTAACTTTTTTCGGGGAAGTGGACCAGGGGTCGAAATATTCCAAACTTTTTTATTTATGGTGCGATTCAAATTTGGTACAAAGGTAGTATTTCACTTTTGCTAAAATTTGGGGTAATTTTTTTCCGGGAAGTGGACCAGGGACCGAAATATTCCAAACTTTTTTATTTATCGTGCGATTTTTTCCCTAAATTTGGGCAGAACAACGTCTGCCGGGTCCTTCTAGTGTAATAATAATCCTAAAATAGAAAAGTTATTAGTGATATGTATCCATGTTAACAGTTTTGACATTCATGCCTACTACGGTATCCGACGAATGCGATTGATTTTTTATAATTTTAAACCAAATCCGCAACTATTTTATCGCGAACCGATCGCACTCACCGCGAATCGCATTCGTCGGATACCGTAATAGGCATGATTAGGTATATTGAGTTTTTTACTACCAAATAAGATTTCTCCTCGGGAAACAATGATTTTATATCATTTAGAAACTGTTCGAAATTGACTGGTTTTAATTTTATATTATATTCAACGGCGTGCTCCATAAAAGCGTTTATAACACGATTGCGATGGCTACTATTTAAATATCCGTTGAGCTCAAGTGTTCTAAAATGGCTCTACCTGCAGAACAGTCTTTTAGTACCTATCCTCTTCAAATTTATTTCAAAGCTTGTACTTATTACGCAGCCACTGTATGTATGTCATGTATAAAAGTCTTAAATGACTGATATACAGGGTATCACTAAAGTGAGTATGCAGCCCTGTCTTAAAAGAAATTAGTTAAAATAAATTTGTTTAAGCCAAAAATGGTAAGAGCTGCGAAAAAGGGCTGCATACTCACTTTAGTGATACACCGTATATATTTATGATTGGTACTCACCACATAATGAAAATCATCCTGATCACTTTTTTTGTGGAGCTCATCACCAGCACAGACCTACATATGTATGTATATATAAATGAATATATTAATATTTATAATAAGTAACATTTTTCACTTCAACTTTTTATTACGCTAATAATGCACAAAATTATCACAAAATGCACCGTGTTGTTAATCAGCCACAAAAAATTGCTCTGCTGCGTCCATGCTGGTAGCATGAACGACGTTAGCAAACATATGTGGGTAATTGTTTACGACCGCCACCGAGCGCTAATATTTATCCAAAAACATCAGGAGGGGTGTCAAAAGACGCGTCTATGTTCCAGAAATATGAATCCGGCTCCGGAGATCCAATATTTTTTTTGAATATTTTGGGATATATTTGCAAAATTTCAGCCTAATGTGCCATTACAACAACCACATGAAAATGACATGAAATTGTGAACTTTAACTGCAAATATCTCGCAAACTACTAAAAATATTTCTTCTCCGGAGTTGTATTCACATTGCTGGGACCTAGATGTGTCTTTTGACACCCCTACCGACGTTGTTGGATAAATAATAGCGCTCGGTGGCGGTCTAAACAATACCCATATGTGTACAACAAAAGGCAATTCTTATGCTTATAAATGCAATTTTTTCTTCAATAAAATACACTGGCACTTTCAATAAATATTTCACCATTCAAAATGTAGTATTACTTACGTTTTTTCTTCTCCAAGCAAAAAGTTTTTCGCGGAATTCGGCTCTTTTTCCAATCTGCTTCACAGCGTCGGCGATATCAGCTTCATTTAAAAACTGCAAATGGCGAAATTCGATCCCAGGGACTATAAAAAACAATAGATATTAGATAAAGTTTTATAATAAATATTTTAAACAAATTTTTTTACTTACCGGTTAATTCTTCTATCAATTCTTCTAATTGAAAAAGCCGTAAAATTTCGTTTAGTTGTTCACACATTTTTTCTTTTGCATAAAGCTGCTACAGTTATTAATGAGTTGCCATCTAACTATTATTTGTTTGGTGCCGAATATAATTAAATTGCAGATTTTTCTTGTGCCATATAATTTAAATTGACGAAATGCACTAATTATCGAACTTCGTTACCTGGAATTAAAATTTCGGTGGAATTTACGTTTAGGATCATTTGCCGACCCTTCCGGGATCATTTCTGGATGGTTTTCGGAATCCCGCCATGGTTATTTCGGCATTATTCGGGGATAATTTCTAAGGGGCGTATTCATCGTCAAAATTAAGTAGGTACCTTCATTTAGTTGCAGCTTGTTTTACATGTAACCCGAAAATTACGTCAAAAAGCAGAAACTGAAGTTTAGCATGCTTAATTTCGATATTTAAATATATCAAGCACACCACGCTTTTAACTCTTAATTGAATTTTTCTGTTAATACCTTAGGGGCACATTCCTAGTCAAAATTAAGTAGGTAAATTATTATTATTATTATTATATATTATATTATTAAAATTATTATCATTGAATTTTTACTATTTTTCAATTTTTTAGTTCTGTTTTCTATTAAACACTGATTTTTAAAATTTTTAAACTGTTATTTAGAAACGCATAATATAAAAACGAGCTTAAAAATCTCTTTACAAAACGGGCTGAAATGTGTATCACTTATGAGGTTTACGAAGCACGCCGGCAACACTGCATAGAATAAATGTTAATGTTCTTGCTCCGCTCCGTGAAATTAAACTTTTTAACCGTCAAGTTACGATCTTTTACGTTAGACGAAATATGGTACATCAAATCTTCTTCTGTAGTGTCAGGATGGAACCTAGACAGAAAAATAGATTTTTTGCGAGGGACCACAACCAGCTTCTTTGCTGATCTCAGAAAACCCGTTTCTTATATGACGAAAGACCTTACAAAGAGCCACTTCCGTCGATCTACATTTTGAGCAAGACCAGCGCAGACCTTTTCCATCATTAATAAGATCAGCTGTTCCACCAGTTAAGCCAGTGCACTTTGCGTGGACAAGTGTATCACACAGCCAGCATGCTACAAAGCGCTCCGACTCGCTTTTAATCTGGCAATCTTTAGTGCAATTGTTTTGGAGCAATTAAGACGGGACGTTAAATTTTGAAAATAAATTTTACTTTCTTTATGTTTAGCCTCAAACCTCATAGACCAATTGTGTCTTAATGGGCCTAGCATCCTAATCGCTCTTGGGTAGTGAAGCATAAAATGGTGTTTTGGTTTAAGACATCCATAGAGTTTCAAGTAAAATCTGTGGTGATTGCTTATTAGTGCATCTAATCTTTCAATATCATCCTCCACCAATTCTGACTTGTAAAGTATATCCAATATATTTACAAGATAAACTAATAGTGTCCAATATTTGTTTCCCATTGGGATAAGATCACCCACCATTAATGGCAAAAAACTAACAAAAGAATACACTTCAGTGGCAGTCATTTTTAAATTAGAGTTAATTAAATGTTTTTTTGTTATATTAATGGAAATATTTGCAATCTCGAGCTCTCCGTATGGAAATAGATTTTTTCTGTTATTAATAACGTCAAGAGAAAGTACTTTCTCATCTAATAATGAGGACAACATTTTTGTTACATCGTATTTACAAACTCCTTTGAGTAAGTCATGCATTATATCAAAACAACAATTTTACAAAACATGGTAATGATCGAGTCTATTGAAAATACAATCCTCCGTAACACCTGAGATAATGCCTTCAAGTATATCGTCTGTATAGTTTTCTTTTGTTCTAATGGCCTCTTCCTTTAAATCGTGTTTGGTTTGCTCTTTTGATCTTCTACATACCCTACAAAATCTGTTAGCACTAAATGATTTAGGAAACCCCAATGCTCCATTGATAGCAAGATTGTCACCAAGTACTGCTGTCAACAAAAACTTCACAGTTTTTGTATGTATCAAAATACCTTTCTCTAATATAAGTAGCTCATTTAACAAGCTATTAAATGACAACCATTTCCGAATAACTTAACATTCTCCGTAGCTATAAAAGCAGCATGAAATATAAAATCAAGTTTTGAACTTAAATATTGAGGCAATGTTGGAAAATTATAGTAGCAGCCACAGATGTAAAAAGTATGTGTTCCTAGCGCATTATTTACTTGGAAATCGTCGAAATATATATTGTATGGTATTACTATATCATCCGAATGAATTGAAAGAACGGCGTTTTTAAATGCTTGGCCATTTACAACGTTACAGATGCTTTTGTTATTAAACAGTTTAATGGTATTACCAACTACAATATCTAGTACGCCATCTAATTCAAAGAATGACTTAAATTGAAATGATAATGGCATAATTTCAATCGTTCGTTTTTTATCTGATAATGATGGAATGCCCTTTACAATTTTTTCTGCTATTATGTTTTCAATTACAATAGTGTTAGGGCTCTCATACATATTTTCTTTTTTCAAATGTTTGATCATACGATATTCTGACGAAATATTTTCAAAGGGATTGCTACAAAAATTTGAAAGAATTTCTAACTCTGAGGGTGAGTCCCGTTTGGTTAAGCTTTCGCTTTTTATAACTTCGTTTAAACATTCTGAAATAACGTGAAAAGATTTAGCGAATTTATTTTGTATGAATAACACATCTTTTCTAGACATTGAACTTTTTGAATACAATTTTAATGAAAATTCCAATAAATTATTTGAGAACTTGGATAATAATTTATTATAGTTGACATTTGAAACTATAATTTCTTCATTGCGTTCTACACCAAAACTTTCGACTAGACATTGCTCATTTTCTAATTTTAACTTTGGTAATTCATCTGGTAAAGCTGTATCTCTAGTTTTACAAATATATGTTTTTTCATCCATATGCTTAAGTAAGTGGTTTTTGAAATTACCAAACGAAGAAAATAACTGCTTACAATCACCAAATGTACAAATTTTTGTATCACTTTGCTTAAGAAAATGACGTGATTTTAAATGTGCTATATAACAACTTGTTGTTTGAAATGACTTTTCACATAAAAAAACAAATCATATTGAAATATATAGTTATTAGTTATTTTTGAGGTAATTTACAAGTGATACCAATGCAGGGGTGTTTATATCAGAATTTGTTTCAATTTCAAAGAAATATCTCTGAACAAAAGTCCAAGCATTTGTAGCAATGGCCGGATATTTTAAATTCAAAACTTGAAATATTTTAAAAGTGCAATCCAGACATTCAAGAAAAGAGTCAAACTTATAAATTATTTTATCAATGTAAGAATAAAATGCTTTAGGTGATATATATGTTCCCTCAATAATAATAACAGGTTGAACTGTTAATGAATTCAAATAACATTTGTCACAATACTTTTGAATTTCTTCATAAACATTAGCTCTTAATGCTCCTGATGTGTTTTGGAATCTTGCAGTTGGAGGTAGAACCGAGTGTATTAGCGTTGTTAGTATACAATTTTCAGCATCTAAGCAAAGAAATAAACATAGATTTTATATGTAAATGGCTATTTGCACCTCGCTTTGAAAATCACGCTATTTACCTATTCGCTTCACACAACTTAAGTCTTGCAAAAGTGATTTACAGGCAGCTGTCGATTTTTTTGGTTAAAAGTACTCCATTTGCTTTTTAGTAAATGCTCTTTGTTATGATACAACCGCTTGAAGTCTGAATTTATCTAAAAAAATGAAAGTATACAGGTATAAAGCATTTATCTATTATGTTTGTTGTTACAATATGAACTATATTTTTATAAAAGGTTTTATTCCGAATTGTTAGAAATTTTTCGAAAATGCAATTTTGTAGCCTATTCAATTATAGTCTAAGAAAGTACAAGTTTTATGATTAAAATTTAGCGTTGAATGTTTAGAACTTTTTTCCAATGTAAAAGTACAATTTTTAGAGCTTGAGAGTTTAGTCAAATTGCCACAGATATAAACTTAGAGGTCTTAAGCTCTTACCAGTTCAGGACCTTTGACGTCCTTCAGCTTTGGCCACTCTTTTATGAAGTCGAAATTGCTTAGTCGTGATAAATCGCGTTGTCGTATATGATAAGATCTGTCCCACCTATCCAGAACCACCTGCCAATCAGAAGACTCCCTTCGTACCTCCTCTTTTAGAGTAACTTCAATTGATTCATCGAACTCCGTTAAAAGGTCGGGAGCCGATTCGGCTAAATTATTGGACGTTTGTTTAGCTGCGCCTTCTACTTTTCTCTTTTTCGCTCTAATGTTTGTGTATTTACAATATAATTTTCCTGTAGGTGGTCTTTTTCCTTTACGCTGAATCCTACTAATATTATAAATGTGAATGTAGCGATGTTTGGATGTTTGGATGTCCAGACGTTTGCTTTTGTTCCCTAAAAACGTGAGAATGGCTGGACGGATTTTGTTGAAATTTGGCACGCCTACAGGTTATAGTCTGGAAGGAGCTATCGGCTATTTATTTTTTAATTTTGGAGGTTCCGACCCTGCTAGGGACCGTTTCTTTTCGAAATTTTTTTTATTCCATATAACTCTAAGTATATTGAACCTATACTTATGATATTTCGCATATAGGTATAGAAATATCGTACAATATGGGTATCAAACGAAAGGGGAGGGCCCCAGGTTTCATTTTGGCTTCGATATATTTCGATAAATTGATCGATAACTAAGTTATCGGTCAAAATTCGATTGCCCAAAAACCTTAATATTACCCTACAATATGGGTATCAAACGAAAGGGGATGGCCCCAGGTTTCATTTGGGCTTCGATATATTTCGATAAATTTATCGATAACTGAGTTATCGGTGAAAATGTTATTGCACAAAAACCTTAAAATTGCCCTACAATATGGGTATCAAACGATAGGGGTAGCTCCAGGTTACATTTGGACTTCGATATATTTCGATAAATTTATCGATAACTGAGTTATCGGTGATTGCCCAAAAACCTTAATATTACCCTACAATATGGGTATCAAACGAAAGGGGATGGCGCCAGGTTTCATTTGGGCTTCGATATATTTCGATAAATTTATCGATAACTGAGTTATCGGTGAAAATGTTATTGCACAAAAACCTTAAAATTGCCCTACAATATGGGTATCAAACGATAGGGGTAGCTCCAGGTTACATTTGGACTTCGATATATTTCGATAAATTTATCGATAACTGAGTTATCGGTGATTGCCCAAAAAACTTAACATTACCCTACAATATGGGTATCAAACGAATGGGGATGGTCCCGGGTTTCATTTTTACTTCGATATATTTCGATAAATTTATCGTTAATTTAGTTATCGGTGAGAATGTGATTGCCCTAAAACCCTAAAATTTACCTACAATATGATCAACTTTTGAATGTCCATTCATCCTGACACAATTAGTCAAAAAGCATTTAGTGTCAAAATTAAATAAAAATGTCAAAAAATTTGGTGTCATTTCATTACACTTTTGAATGTCCATTCATCCTGACACAATTAGTCAAAAAGCATTTAGTGTCAAAATTAAATAAAAATGTCAAAAAATTTGGTGTCATTTCATTACACCATTTACATTTTTGTGTCCATTTCCAATAAATAAACTGTGTCAAGTGAATATAAGTGAATATTTTTAACAAATAACCGACTAATTGTGTGGAGAAAATATAAAAATATCATAATGTAAGTAATCATAATTCAAAAAAGAAAAAAATGTGGTAGTCATGTAATAAGCTTTTTTATAAATTCTCAATAAAACTAAAGTGAAGTAGCACAGGTTTAATTTCGCCTTTGCTATACTCCAAGCTTGCATAAAATACCTGCTAAATCCCGTTCTTAGCAAAATCCACTTTTTCATGCCGTTCGAAGGAGTAAACGATTCTGCAGTTGGCAAACAAAAGAAAAAAAGTAAAGTAAAATAAAATAAAGTAAAATAAAATAAAATGCTTTTTTTTAAAGCTTTTTTGATTAATTTGCTTAGAAACTTACACCCTTTCAACACTTTTTTATGCTAATTTAACCGCTAATTTTGAAATGCCAACGAACACCGCAAAAGAAAATGTTTGAAAACCATTTTTCAATACTCTTTTTTTCAAAATTTTAGCAATATTCGAATTAGGTAAATTCTTCAGTAGGCAATAATCTACATATATAATCTACATATATAAAATAGGATGTATGTACGTATGTATGTATGTACTATTAACTTTTTTCGGGGAAGTGGACCAGGGGTCGAAATATTCCAAACTTTTTTATTTATGGTGCGATTCAAATTTGGTACAAAGGTAGTATTTCACTTTTGCTAAAATTTGGGGTAATTTTTTTCCGGGAAGTGGACCAGGGACCGAAATATTCCAAACTTTTTTATTTATCGTGCGATTTTTTCCCTAAATTTGGGCAGAACAACGTCTGCCGGGTCCTTCTAGTGTAATAATAATCCTAAAATAGAAAAGTTATTAGTGATGTGTATCCATGTTAACAGTTTTGACATTCATGCCTACTACGGTATCCGACGAATGCGATTGATTTTTTATAATTTTAAACCAAATCCGCAACTATTTTATCGCGAACCGATCGCACTCACCGCGAATCGCATTCGTCGGATACCGTAATAGGCATGATTAGGTATATTGAGTTTTTTACTACCAAATAAGATTTCTCCTCGGGAAACAATGATTTTATATCATTTAGAAACTGTTCGAAATTGACTGGTTTTAATTTTATATTATATTCAACGGCGTGCTCCATAAAAGCGTTTATAACACGATTGCGATGGCTACTATTTAAATATCCGTTGAGCTCAAGTGTTCTAAAATGGCTCTACCTGCAGAACAGTCTTTTAGTACCTATCCTCTTCAAATTTATTTCAAAGCTTGTACTTATTACGCAGCCACTGTATGTATGTCATGTATAAAAGTCTTAAATGACTGATATACAGGGTATCACTAAAGTGAGTATGCAGCCCTGTCTTAAAAGAAATTAGTTAAAATAAATTTGTTTAAGCCAAAAATGGTAAGAGCTGCGAAAAAGGGCTGCATACTCACTTTAGTGATACACCGTATATATTTATGATTGGTACTCACCACATAATGAAAATCATCCTGATCACTTTTATTGTGGAGCTCATCACCAGCACAGACCTACATATGTATGTATATATAAATGAATATATTAATATTTATAATAAGTAACATTTTTCACTTCAACTTTTTATTACGCTAATAATGCACAAAATTATCACAAAATGCACCGTGTTGTTAATCAGCCACAAAAAATTGCTCTGCTGCGTCCATGCTGGTAGCATGAACGACGTTAGCAAACATATGTGGGTAATTGTTTACGACCGCCACCGAGCGCTAATATTTATCCAAAAACATCAGGAGGGGTGTCAAAAGACGCGTCTATGTTCCAGAAATATGAATCCGGCTCCGGAGATCCAATATTTTTTTTGAATATTTTGGGATATATTTGCAAAATTTCAGCCTAATGTGCCATTACAACAACCACATGAAAATGACATGAAATTGTGAACTTTAACTGCAAATATCTCGCAAACTACTAAAAATATTTCTTCTCCGGAGTTGTATTCACATTGCTGGGACCTAGATGTGTCTTTTGACACCCCTACCGACGTTGTTGGATAAATAATAGCGCTCGGTGGCGGTCTAAACAATACCCATATGTGTACAACAAAAGGCAATTCTTATGCTTATAAATGCAATTTTTTCTTCAATAAAATACACTGGCACTTTCAATAAATATTTCACCATTCAAAATGTAGTATTACTTACGTTTTTTCTTCTCCAAGCAAAAAGTTTTTCGCGGAATTCGGCTCTTTTTCCAATCTGCTTCACAGCGTCGGCGATATCAGCTTCATTTAAAAACTGCAAATGGCGAAATTCGATCCCAGGGACTATAAAAAACAATAGATATTAGATAAAGTTTTATAATAAATATTTTAAACAAATTTTTTTACTTACCGGTTAATTCTTCTATCAATTCTTCTAATTGAAAAAGCCGTAAAATTTCGTTTAGTTGTTCACACATTTTTTCTTTTGCATAAAGCTGCTACAGTTATTAATGAGTTGCCATCTAACTATTATTTGTTTGGTACCGAATATAATTAAATTGCAGATTTTTCTTGTGCCATATAATTTAAATTGACGAAATGCACTAATTATCGAACTTCGTTACCTGGAATTAAAATTTCGGTGGAATTTACGTTTAGGATCATTTGCCGACCCTTCCGGGATCATTTCTGGATGGTTTTCGGAATCCCGCCATGGTTATTTCGGCATTATTCGGGGATAATTTCTAAGGGGCGTATTCATCGTCAAAATTAAGTAGGTACCTTCATTTAGTTGCAGCTTGTTTTACATGTAACCCGAAAAAAATTACGTCAAAAAGCAGAAACTGAAGTTTAGCATGCTTAATTTCGATATTTAAATATATCAAGCACACCACGCTTTTAACTCTTAATTGAATTTTTCTGTTAATACCTTAGGGGCACATTCCTAGTCAAAATTAAGTAGGTAAATTATTATTATTATTATTATATATTATATTATTAAAATTATTATCATTGAATTTTTACTATTTTTCAATTTTTTAGTTCTGTTTTCTATTAAACACTGATTTTTAAAATTTTTAAACTGTTATTTAGAAACGCATAATATAAAAACGAGCTTAAAAATCTCTTTACAAAACGGGCTGAAATGTGTATCACTTATGAGGTTTACGAAGCACGCCGGCAACACTGCATAGAATAAACGTTAATGTTCTTGCTCCGCTCCGTGAAATTAAACTTTTTAACCGTCAAGTTACGATCTTTTACGTTAGACGAAATATGGTACATCAAATCTTCTTCTGTAGTGTCAGGATGGAACCTAGACAGAAAAATAGATTTTTTGGGAGGGACCACAACCAGCTTCTTTGCTGATCTCAGAAAACCCGTTTCTTATATGACGAAAGACCTTACAAAGAGCCACTTCCGTCGATCTACATTTTGAGCAAGACCAGCGCAGACCTTTTCCATCATTAATAAGATCAGCTGTTCCACCAGTTAAGCCAGTGCACTTTGCGTGGACAAGTGTATCACACAGCCAGCATGCTACAAAGCGCTCCGACTCGCTTTTAATCTGGCAATCTTTAGTGCAATTGTTTTGGAGCAATTAAGACGGGACGTTACATTTTGAAAATAAATTTTACTTTCTTTATGTTTAGCCTCAAACCTCATAGACCAATTGTGTCTTAATGGGCCTAGCATCCTAATCGCTCTTGGGTAGTGAAGCATAAAATGGTGTTTTGGTTTAAGACATCCATAGAGTTTCAAGTAAAATCTGTGGTGATTGCTTATTAGTGCATCTAATCTTTCAATATCATCCTCCACCAATTCTGACTTGTAAAGTATATCCAATATATTTACAAGATAAACTAATAGTGTCCAATATTTGTTTCCCATTGGGAAAAGATCACCCACCATTAATGGCAAAAAACTAACAAAAGAATACACTTCAGTGGCAGTCATTTTTAAATTAGAGTTAATTAAATGTTTTTTTGTTATATTAATGGAAATATTTGCAATCTCGAGCTCTCCCTATGGAAATAGATTTTTTCTGTTATTAATAACGTCAAGAGAAAGTACTTTCTCATCTAATAATGAGGACAAAATTTTTGTTACATCGTATTTACAAACTCCTTCGAGTAAGTCATGCATTATATCAAAACACCAATTTTCCAAAACATGGTAATGATCGAGTCTATTGAAAATACAATCCTCCGTAACACCTGAGATAATGCCTTCAAGTATATCGTCTGTATAGTTTTCTTTTGTTCTAATGGCCTCTTCCTTTAAATCGTGTTTGGTTTGCTCTTTTGATCTTCTACATACCCTACAAAATCTGTTAGCACTAAATGATTTAGAAAACCCCAATACTCCATTGATAGCAAGATTGTCACCAAGTACTGCTGTCAACAAAAACTTCACAGTTTTTGTATGTATCAAAATACCCTTCTCTAATATAAGTAGCTCATTTAACAAGCTATTAAATGACAACCATTTCCGAATAACTTAACATTCTTCGTAGCTATAAAAGCAGCATGAAATATAAAATCAAGTTTTGAACTTAAATATTGAGGCAATGTTGGAAAATTATAGTAGCAGCCACAGATGTAAAAAGTATGTGTTCCTAGCGCATTATTTACTTGGAAATCGTCGAAATATATATTGTATGGTATTACTATATCATCCGAATGAATTGAAAGAACGGCGTTTTTAAATGCTTGGCCATTTACAACGTTACAGATGCTTTTGTTATTAAACAGTTTAATGGTATTACCAACTACAATATCTAGTACGCCATCTAATTCAAAGAATGACTTAAATTGAAATGATAATGGCATAATTTCAATCGTTCGTTTTTTATCTGATAATGATGGAATGCCCTTTACAATTTTTTCTGCTATTATGTTTTCAATTACAATAGTTTTAGGGCTCTCATACATATTTTCTTTTTTCAAATGTTTGATCATACGATATTCTGACAAAATATTTTCAAAGGGATTGCTACAAAAATTTGAAAGAATTTCTAACTCTGAGGGTGAGTCCCGTTTGGTTAAGCTTTCGCTTTTTATAACTTCGTTTAAACATTCTGAAATAACGTGAAAAGATTTAGCGAATTTATTTTGTATGAATAACACATCTTTTCTAGACATTGAACTTTTTGAATACAATTTTAATGAAAATTCCAATAAATTATTTGAGAACTTGGATAATAATTTATTATAGTTGACATTTGAAACTATAATTTCTTCATTGCGTTCTACACCAAAACTTTCGACTAGACATTGCTCATTTTCTAATTTTAACTTTGGTAATTCATCTGGTAAACACGGTGTGCCTGAAGCAAGTTTAATTGAAGGGTCAAAGCACAACCGATTTTCTCATGGATTCTTATTTTAGGGACCCAATTAAGTCAGAATCCAAAATTTAAGCTTTTTCTACCGAGCCGTTTTTGAGTGGTGGTCCTTAGGGTTGCCACCTACATAATTTTTTTTAAATATTAAGCAATATATGGCAATATGGGTATCAAATGAAAGGTATTTTAGGCCGTATACCAACCAAAATATTGTCGAATAGGATTGCCACCTAGGGTTGCCACCGGAACGCATTTTTTTTATTCCTTCAGATATCGGCCACTATCTCGGGAAAGGCTAAACCGATTTCCATGAAATTTGGTAGATGGATAGTACGCTTCCTTCTTAGATTTTCTACTTGGATGTTGCCACTAAAGGAAACTTAGAGGATTGCCACCTGTCCGAATTTTATTTAAATATTAAGTAATATACGGCATTGTGGGTATCAAATTAAAGGTATTTTAGGGCGTATACCAACCACAATATTTTCGCGTAGTATTGCCACCTAGGGTTGCCACCTGAACGCATTTTATTTATTCCTTCAGATATCGACCACTATCCCGGGAACGGCTAAACCGATTTCGATGAAATTTGGTAGATGGATAGTATGCTTTCTTCTTAGATTTTCTACTTGAATGTTGCCACTAATGGAAACTTAGAGGGTTGCCACCTTTCCGATTTTTTTTAAATATATGGCAATATGGGTATCAAATGAAAGGTATTTTAGGGCGTCTACCAACCAGAATATTTAATACACAACAGGTGTCGCCAATGTATGTTAAGTGCCTTTTTGTGGTCAGTGTTCGATATTTTGGAAATCTATTTTGGAAATTTATGCTCTTGGTAAGTAAGATTATGCGGCAAATTCGGAAAATACCGAGAAAGTCTCGGTCACCCAGGTACTGACAATTATGTGACACAAACACAAAATCCATGGATCTTATATCAAAAAGTTAGTACTAATTGTTTGTAATTTTCAAAATTTAAATCGAATTTTCTCAAAAACGGCTCGGTAGAAAAAGCTTAAATTTTGGATTCTGACTTAATTTGGTCCATAAAATAAGAATCCACGAGAAAATCGGTTGTGCTTTGACCCTTCAATTAAACTTGCTTCAGGCACACCGTGTAAAGCTGTATCTCTAGTTTTACAAATATATGTTTTTTCATCCATATGCTTAAGTAAGTGGTTTTTGAAATTACCAAACGAAGAAAATAACTGCTTACAATCACCAAATGTACAAATTTTTGTATCACTTTGCTTAAGAAAATGACGTGATTTTAAATGTGCTATATAACAACTTGTTGTTTGAAATGACTTTTCACATAAAAAAAACAAATCATATTGAAATATATAGTTATTAGTTATTTTTGAGGTAATTTACAAGTGATACCAATGCAGGGGTGTTTATATCAGAATTTGTTTCAATTTCAAAGAAATATCTCTGAACAAAAGTCCAAGCATTTGTAGCAATGGCCGGATATTTTAAATTCAAAACTTGAAATATTTTAAAAGTACAATCCAGACATTCAAGAAAAGAGTCAAACTTATAAATTATTTTATCAATGTAAGAATAAAATGCTTTAGGTGATAAATATGTTCCCTCAATAATAATAACAGGTTGAACTGTTAATGAATTCAAATAACATTTGTCACAATACTTTTGAATTTCTTCATAAACATTAGCTAAACCTTCTACTTTAGCTCTTAATGCTCCTGATGTGTTTTGGAATCTTGCAGTTGGAGGTAGAACCGAGTGTATTAGCGTTGTTAGTATACAATTTTCAGCATCTAAGCAAAGAAATAAACATAGATTTTATATGTAAATGGCTATTTGCACCTCGCTTTGAAAATCACGCTATTTACCTAACCCACACAACTTAAGTCTTGCAAAAGTGATTTACAGGCAGCTGTCGATTTTTTTGGTTAAAAGTACTCCATTTGCTTTTTAGTAAATGCTCTTTGTTATGATACAACCGCTTGAAGTCTGAATTTATCTAAAAAAATGAAAGTATACAGGTATAAAGCATTTATCTATTATGCTTGTTGTTACAATATGAACTATATTTTTATAAAAGGTTTTATTCCGAATTGTTAGAAATTTTTCGAAAATGCAATTTTGTAGCCTATTCAATTATAGTCTAAGAAAGTACAAGTTTTATGATTAAAATTTTGCGTTGAATGTTTAGAACTTTTTTCCAATGTAAAAGTACAATTTTTAGAGCTTGAGAGTTTAGTCAAATTGCCACAGATATAAACTTAGAGGTCTTAAGCTCTTACCAGTTCAGGACCTTTGACGTCCTTCAGCTTTGGCCACTCTTTTATGAAGTCGAAATTGCTTAGTCGTGATAAATCGCGTTGTCGTATATGATAAGATCTGTCCCACCTATCCAGAACCACCTGCCAATCAGAAGACTCCCTTCGTACCTCCTCTTTTAGAGTAACTTCAATTGATTCATCGAACTCCGTTAAAAGGTCGGGAGCCGATTCGGCTAAATTATTGGACGTTTGTTTAGCTGCGCCTTCTACTTTTCTCTTTTTCGCTCTAATGTTTGTGTATTTACAATATAATTTTCCTGTAGGTGGTCTTTTTCCTTTACGCTGAATCCTACTAATATTATAAATGTGAATGTAGCGATGTTTGGATGTTTGGATGTCCAGACGTTTGCTTTTGTTCCCTAAAAACGTGAGAATGGCTGGACGGATTTTGTTGAAATTTGGCACGCCTACAGGTTATAGTCTGGAAGGAGCTATCGGCTATTTATTTTTTAATTTTGGGGGTTCCGACCCTGCTAGGGACCGTTTCTTTTCGAAATTTTTTTTATTCCATATAACTCTAAGTATATTGAACCTATACTTATGATATTTCGCATATAGGTATAGAAATATCGTACAATATGGGTATCAAACGAAAGGGGAGGGCCCCAGGTTTCATTTGGGCTTCGATATATTTCGATAAATTTATCGATAACTGAGTTATCGGTGAAAATGTTATTGCACAAAAACCTTAAAATTGCCCTACAATATGGGTATCAAACGATAGGGGTAGCTCCAGGTTACATTTGGACTTCGATATATTTCGATAAATTTATCGATAACTGAGTTATCGGTGATTGCCCAAAAACCTTAATATTACCCTACAATATGGGTATCAAACGAAAGGGGATGGCGCCAGGTTTCATTTGGGCTTCGATATATTTCGATAAATTTATCGATAACTGAGTTATCGGTGAAAATGTTATTGCACAAAAACCTTAAAATTGCCCTACAATATGGGTATCAAACGATAGGGGTAGCTCCAGGTTACATTTGGACTTCGATATATTTCGATAAATTTATCGATAACTGAGTTATCGGTGATTGCCCAAAAAACTTAACATTACCCTACAATATGGGTATCAAACGAATGGGGATGGTCTCGGGTTTCATTTTTACTTCGATATATTTCGATAAATTTATCGTTAATTTAGTTATCGGTGAGAATGTGATTGCCCTAAAACCCTAAAATTTACCTACAATATGGTATCAAATCAACTTTTGAATGTCCATTCATCCTGACACAATTAGTCAAAAAGCATTTAGTGTCAAAATTAAATAAAAATGTCAAAAAATTTGGTGTCATTTCATTACACCATTTACATTTTTGAGTGAATATATTTGAAATAAATAAACTACAAATTGTGTCCATTTCCAATAAATAAACTGTGTCAAGTGAATATAAGTGAATATTTTTAACAAATAACCGACTAATTGTGTGGAGAAAATATAAAAATATCATAATGTAAGTAATCATAATTCAAAAAAGAAAAAAATGTGGTAGTCATGTAATAAGCTTTTTTATAAATTCTCAATAAAACTAAAGTGAAGTAGCACAGGTTTAATTTCGCCTTTGCTATACTCCAAGCTTGCATAAAATACCTGCTAAATCCCGTTCTTAGCAAAATCCACTTTTTCATGCCGTTCGAAGGAGTAAACGATTCTGCAGTTGGCAAACAAAAGAAAAAAAGTAAAGTAAAATAAAATAAAGTAAAATAAAATAAAATGCATTTTTTTAAAGCTTTTTTGATTAATTTGCTTAGAAACTTACACCCTTTCAACACTTTTTTATGCTAATTTAACCGCTAATTTTGAAATGCCAACGAACACCGCAAAAGAAAATGTTTGAAAACCATTTTTCAATACTCTTTTTTTCAAAATTTTAGCAATATTCGAATTAGGTAAATTCTTCAGTAGGCAATAATCTACATATATAATCTACATATATAAAATAGGATGTATGTACGTATGTATGTATGTACTATTAACTTTTTTCGGGGAAGTGGACCAGGGGTCGAAATATTCCAAACTTTTTTATTTATGGTGCGATTCAAATTTGGTACAAAGGTAGTATTTCACTTTTGCTAAAATTTGGGGTAATTTTTTTCCGGGAAGTGGACCAGGGACCGAAATATTCCAAACTTTTTTATTTATCGTGCGATTTTTTCCCTAAATTTGGGCAGAACAACGTCTGCCGGGTCCTTCTAGTGTAATAATAATCCTAAAATAGAAAAGTTATTAGTGATGTGTATCCATGTTAACAGTTTTGACATTCATGCCTACTACGGTATCCGACGAATGCGATTGATTTTTTATAATTTTAAACCAAATCCGCAACTATTTTATCGCGAACCGATCGCACTCACCGCGAATCGCATTCGTCGGATACCGTAATAGGCATGATTAGGTATATTGAGTTTTTTACTACCAAATAAGATTTCTCCTCGGGAAACAATGATTTTATATCATTTAGAAACTGTTCGAAATTGACTGGTTTTAATTTTATATTATATTCAACGGCGTGCTCCATAAAAGCGTTTATAACACGATTGCGATGGCTACTATTTAAATATCCGTTGAGCTCAAGTGTTTAAAATGGCTCTACCTGCAGAACAGTCTTTTAGTACCTATCCTCTTCAAATTTATTTCAAAGCTTGTACTTATTACGCAGCCACTGTATGTATGTCATGTATAAAAGTCTTAAATGACTGATATACAGGGTATCACTAAAGTGAGTATGCAGCCCTGTCTTAAAAGAAATTAGTTAAAATAAATTTGTTTAAGCCAAAAATGGTAAGAGCTGCGAAAAAGGGCTGCATACTCACTTTAGTGATACACCGTATATATTTATGATTGGTACTCACCACATAATGAAAATCATCCTGATCACTTTTTTTGTGGAGCTCATCACCAGCACAGACCTACATATGTATGTATATACAGTAGAATCGCGAAAAAGTTAACCAAACCGTTCCAAGGGTGTTTTACTTTTCCGAAATATTAACTTTTCCAAAGGGTTCTCGAATTTGAAAAAAAACACGGAAATAAACATAATTTTGGGAATATAATACGTTCAATTTATATGCATGACTCACTTTTACTCGGAACAAAACAGAAACTTAGATTTAGTTTGTACTTTTTCACATTTTACATACATATATGTATGTACATATTAATTTGTAAGGGCTGGTTTAAAGACGCGGTCGAGACTTGTTTGTTTCTTTTCTTTTGTGTAACAGCTCCTGACAATTTTCGTGCGCATATTAATAAGATCTGATATCTGATTTGCATCGATTTGCCAATCGATTTCCACGAATACCTTCATCGATTTTTCTTAAAATCTCAGCTTTTTGATGCAAATTTAATCTGATTTGCAATGATTTTTTCTGCTTAGTTGACATTTTTTAACACACTAACTATAAACAACTCACAAGCTCAAACGTTCATGACAAACTACGTATGTACCAACCGACACCGACAATAATTTTTTACATACAAACAAACGGTTGGATTTGAAAAAATAGATAAGCTCGAAAAAGTTGACGAAAAGTTAACTTTTTAGAGCGGTACGTGGACGCTCAAAATCGGTCAACTTAGCCGAAGGTTTAACTTTCTCGCGAGTTAACTTTTGCGCAATTCTACTGTATAAATGAATATATTAATATTTATAATAAGTAACATTTTTCACTTCAACTTTTTATTACGCTAATAATGCACAAAATTATCACAAAATGCACCGTGTTGTTAATCAGCCACAAAAAATTGCTCTGCTGCGTCCATGCTGGTAGCATGAACGACGTTAGCAAACATATGTGGGTAATTGTTTACGACCGCCACCGAGCGCTAATATTTATCCAAAAACATCAGGAGGGGTGTCAAAAGACGCGTCTATGTTCCAGAAATATGAATCCGGCTCCGGAGATCCAATATTTTTTTTGAATATTTTGGGATATATTTGCAAAATTTCAGCCTAATGTGCCATTACAACAACCACATGAAAATGACATGAAATTGTGAACTTTAACTGCAAATATCTCGCAAACTACTAAAAATATTTCTTCTCCGGAGTTGTATTCACATTGCTGGGACCTAGATGTGTCTTTTGACACCCCTACCGACGTTGTTGGATAAATAATAGCGCTCGGTGGCGGTCTAAACAATACCCATATGTGTACAACAAAAGGCAATTCTTTTGCTTATAAATGCAATTTTTTCTTCAATAAAATACACTGGCACTTTCAATAAATATTTCACCATTCAAAATGTAGTATTACTTACGTTTTTTCTTCTCCAAGCAAAAAGTTTTTCGCGGAATTCGGCTCTTTTTCCAATCTGCTTCACAGCGTCGGCGATATCAGCTTCATTTAAAAACTGCAAATGGCGAAATTCGATCCCAGTAGGGACACGAATTTCGATACGATACGATACCATATCGATACTTTTGCCCTTCGATACCGATATTTTGTACTCGATGCTTTTTTAACGATACTTTTCGGCATCGAGTATCTAGACCCCGGTATCGTATCGAATTTTTTAAAAAATATGGAGCTAATAGAGCAAAAATACCGCTCTGCTGGTTGTCTCTCTCTAACTTGTGACGCGAATCGAAGGAAAATCAGAACCAAATAATAACAGTTAATTTAGCCGGAAAAGGCAGACGCCAGAAAAGTAAGAGTTGCCATTGATCTGTTGCAATATGCACTTAATACGTCCAAAAAGGTTACAACAAACTTGAAGTACTAACTTATTGTGATATTGTTTTGCCTTTATACTGAAAAAAAGGTAATACTATCCATCCAACGTCAAATATTGCATTTTCTGATCCCTGCGCTTATTCCCTATGTATGTCTTGGCTACGTGATATGATCAGTCGGGAAGAAGCCGCACATGCAATCCAAGAATTTGTGTTCCGACAAAAATGAATTTTGGAATCACATAGAAACTTTAGCATCTGGTCGAGGAAGTGAAAGTGCAATCCGATAAAGCGAAAACATCAATGAATATATTCGTTGCAAACTACTTCCTTTAAGTGGCTATCTTTTGCGTTTTTGGAAGGAAAATAAGCATAAATATCCTCATTTGTCGAAAATTGCTTTACGATATCTAGAAGTACCAGCAACTTCTGTCCCATAAGAGCGCCTATTTTCAAAGGCAGGTTTAACAATGACAAAAACACGTAACAGGTTGAAGGGGAAGAGGTTGGATAAATTACTATTCATGGCAGATTGCACAGAGGAAGAGTGGGGCCTTTGATCTTCGTTTCTTGAAGTAAAATCTATCAAATTAAAAAAATCAAATTTGCTCATATTAAACTAGTTTATGTTATTATTTATTTTATTGAAGTTTATACGAACCTATGGTTATCATTTACAAAACGTATGAATTTGCTTGCAGCGAACCATTCGGTTATTGAAGTGCTTGTTTGTCATGTACATTTAGCATCGATATTTTGACTATCGAGTCTTTTTGTTTCGATATTATCGGGTACCCGATATATTTGAAGCGATACTTCAAATGAGTACAGAATCGATGCTTTGCATTCGATATCGTGTCCCTAGATCCCAGGGACTATAAAAAACAATAGATATTAGATAAAGTTTTATAATAAATATTTTAAACAAATTTTTTTACTTACCGGTTAATTCTTCTATCAATTCTTCTAATTGAAAAAGCCGTAAAATTTCGTTTAGTTGTTCACACATTTTTTCTTTTGCATAAAGCTGCTACAGTTATTAATGAGTTGCCATCTAGCTATTATTTGTTTGGTACCGAATATAATTAAATTGCAGATTTTTCTTGTGCCATATAATTTAAATTGACGAAATGCACTAATTATCGAACTTCGTTACCTGGAATTAAAATTTCGGTGGAATTTACGTTTAGGATCATTTGCCGACCCTTCCGGGATCATTTCTGGATGGTTTTCGGAATCCCGCCATGGTTATTTCGGCATTATTCGGGGATAATTTCTAAGGGGCGTATTCATCGTCAAAATTAAGTAGGTACCTTCATTTAGTTGCAGCTTGTTTTACATGTAACCCGAAAAAAATTACGTCAAAAAGCAGAAACTGAAGTTTAGCATGCTTAATTTCGATATTTAAATATATCAAGCACACCACGCTTTTAACTCTTAATTGAATTTTTCTGTTAATACCTTAGGGGCACATTCCTAGTCAAAATTAAGTAGGTAAATTATTATTATTATTATTATATATTATATTATTAAAATTATTATCATTGAATTTTTACTATTTTTCAATTTTTTAGTTCTGTTTTCTATTAAACACTGATTTTAAAAATTTTTAAACTGTTATTTAGAAACGCATAGTATAAAAACGAGCTTAAAAATCTCTTTACAAAACGGGCTGAAATGTGTATCACTTATGAGGTTTACGAAGCACGCCGGCAACACTGCATAGAATAAACGTTAATGTTCTTGCTCCGCTCCGCTCATCAATAAGCAAACAACCCAGCTAGAACGGACTAAGGCATTCACAACTACAATCGCATAAACATGCTGATTGACTGTGAATGTAAGAGCGGGTAACACTGCTTTTTATGCTTGACATGTTATCGGCATTTCCCTCTAACATACGAATGTCATTGGCACTTGTCAAAAAGTGAAAAGTCATCGTGCCGGCAACAGCGACAACAGCGTGGAAAAAAATAAAAAAATAATTAAATTAAACCAAACAAAGGTAAGTAAAAATTGTGAAATAAATTTATAAATTAAAACGCAACAAAGTCAATTAAATTCGCAGGCAATTATAACGAAACAAGTATTACCCTCGCAACAGCAGCAACAAATACGCACAAATGCAATTGAACAACAGCAACAGGCTCCAATAATGCAACAGAAAATACTTCCAAAAGTGAGCTTTTTTTATAATTATTTGGCTTTATCTACTGTCACTGGGTACATTTTAGCTTATATTTCTAAATCTAAAGTCGCTTTATCTCTTTTTTTCAGCCGGCTGATCATCCGAGCTTAATTCAAGCGACTTTACAGGTAAAAAATCCAGCCGTTGTACAAAGCGTAGCACAACAGCAAATAGCACCGCCACCTATTCCTTCTAGTAAATCTACCACTGCTCAACCAGTTAGAACACCTACACCGAAACAACAAACTATTCTTGGCTCTGAACCACCACCACTAGCGCAAAGTGGATCTACTACACGCCCGACAACTGTTGCCCAACAGGGCCAACAGCAAACAGAAAACAAGGAAACTGGAAGCACTACAAGCGCAACAGAAAATACAGTGGCAACCACATCCGAAGCAAGTGAATCAAAATCAATTACTCCACCACCACCACCATCACAATCACGAGTATTATCATCAACGTTGTGCCGTCACAACAACTACAACCACAACATCACCAACATCAACATCAAGAGCCGCTGACGGTATCAACGATACCAACGCCGCCATTGTCAACGCAATCAACAACAACAGTAACAACACCAACATCTTTAACATTGATGAGCAACCAAAACGCAAACAACATTGCTGCTGCTTCCAACAATATTATCACACATACAACACATTCGGCTGTGTATGATTTCATCTAGTTCATCATTATCGTCCGCCGGTGGCTGCCACCAATATTACAATGTTGGAGTGGACATTTGGTATGCGTTTCATGTCGCTCAAAACTTACCTGCTGTCCAACATGTCGCGGCCCACTCGCCAATATACGAAATTTGGCAATGGAAAAAGTCGCATCCAATGTAAAATTCCCATGTAAACACTCAGGTTATGGTTCTACAGCGTCGTTGGTGTATACGGAAAAAACTGAACATGAAGAACAAATCGTACCTCAAGAAGCTATAGAAAGCTAAATCTAATTTATTTATTAATTATTCCAAAAAACACTTTGAACGCAGACATACTGGTATAGGTGTATGATCTCTATATAAATATAAACAATGAAGGAAGTGCAATTTGAGTTATTTTAAAAGTGGAATAATACATTCAATGTTTAGATTTATAATACAAAACATTTTCTTTTATTTACGAAGAGGATCAAAGACCTGGTAAAGTACAATTCCTCATAAAATCCCTTAATTTATTCCCTTATATAACAGATTATATAATGCCTTAACGAATTCCTTTTATAATCCATTATTTAATGGCTTATTACGGCCACATTTAATGCCTCACACTATACCTTAAACATCCCTTATGCATAGGGCATACGCATGAGAGCGATAAATACATGAAGCTTATATGAGAGAGAGACACAAAAACTCACACGCATATGAACGTATCCCTCAGTTTGGGCATATTGCCCTGTACAATATAATGGAAAAATCTAAAATCCTATGCCTTAGTACTATGACATAATTGAGGGATTATTTAAGGCATAGTGTTCTGGCTGTTTTTTTTTTTTTCTGATTTGATTACTCTCCATGTCACTGGACGCGAGAGCGACGGATGAGCCCGAGGCCAAGACTCTGGCTGAGGACAATAACGTCGTCATATTGCTGCCAGTAGACGAGAGCGCTCTGCTCTGCTCTGCCCGCTGTGTGCTGAGAGACGTATCGGCCATTATGCGGGTGTGCGAAAGGTGGAAAACGTGATTCGCCACATCAAAGAGCACCACCCAGAGCGGCCTGCAAAATTTCGATGCTGGAGATGTGCTTTTGAGGCGCCGGAGAGCGCGAAATACCCTCGCAAAGTGGTAACGCAGCACTGCACTAGCTGCGTCCCTGAGCGCATAACTGTATCAGCTGGAGCGAGAGACACTGAGCGCCGACGGGAAGTCCGGCAGACAATCGGTGGAGCTCCGCGCCGAAGCCAGCGCACTCGCGCAGAGCAACGGAACTCTCTGCCAACGCCACCCACCACACAGCAGAGTCCCCGCCACGCTCAGGTAGATTTAAACAGCCCACAAGTATTGAATGCTGATTTCAATGAAAATATTATTTTAAATATGCCTAGCTTATCGTCACAAATATCACACGCATCGCCATCAACAGTACAAGCAAGTACAGTTAGCCCAGCGGCACAAACACCAGTGCCGCCGTCTCCCCAGGTAGAACCCCACCAAATACCGCGGGTCATTCCTACCCACAGCGTACCGCCCCCAGCCGTGACCACCCCGCCAGCCATTCAAGCTGCCAGCCCCATAACTGAAGAACTAGTGTCACCTGCAATACTTTCAAGCGAAAATTCCCAAAAACAGCGAATTATTGAACTATTGAATTCAGTCGCTGACCAGCGGCAGGTTGATGAAGTGACAGCGGAGGCCACGAGGTACCTCAACAGACTATCACAGGTCCAGGACACCCAAGGCGGTGCCAGGCCTCAGCCACGGCGGCGCGCTAGACACCCCCCCGCCCAACCAAGGGCTTCCGATCGACTGCGCGACGCCACCAGGCTCCAGCGCCTCTTTAGAAGCAATAGGAAGAAAGCTGTTCAAGAAATTTTGGCGGGGCCAAATAGGTCCTGTCAAATACCCTTAGCAACTCTAGAACGCCACTTTCGAATATTAAGGTAAATGTCCATAATTTCGTGGTACTAAGGAATTTTCTGACTTTCTACCTCTCTTGCGTAAAAACGGATGAAGGAAAACTAAAAAAGTAAATTTTTCCCATTGAGTTGATCTATTAAGATAGCTTTCCATTTAATTTCAAACAAAACTAACAAATGTTTTATTTTATATAAATAAAAATGTGTGAGTACCTCAAATGTCCCTAATTTCGTGGCAAAAATTTTCTGATGTACCTAACTTCGTGGTAAAGTGTCCCTAATTTCGTGGTATTTGGTTAAACTCTAATTTTATGGAAAATGAAAGTTATTTTAAACGCAAATTCCTAAAATTTATTAATTAAAATTTATGTTCAAAAATTTCAAATTTTAAATAATTTTTTTATTGTTATTGTATTTATGAAAAGAAAGCGTTTTAAGACCAAGTAAGTATTAATTTGTTTAGTACTTAGTAATCAATTGATTAGACGGATTTTTTAATTGTTAATGATTACTTCAATTGGTTTTTGAGAAAAGGCAATTAGTAATTGATTGCGATTGAAAAAATCAAAAAAAAATTTATTTAACTAATGTAAATTGTTACTTTTCTCAAAATTTCTTTTATTTATTATTACTAAAAATGTTTTTTTTTTAATTTTTGTGTTTTTTTGGTCTTTTAAGTTTTTTTATTTTTAAACAAAATAAATAATTAAAAAAAAATAGTTTTAAAACAAAAATAAACAATAAAAAAAAATTAGTTCAATAATTGATGTAGCTTATTATTTTTTATTATTTCAAAAAAATTGTTTTTTTTTAATTTTTTTGGTATATTTTTAATTTATTTGTATTTTTTTAATTTTTATTTTTTTTAAATTTAACTTGGTTTTTTATTCTTTTTTTAATTTTTTGGTTTCTTGTTAACAATGTATCTAAATGCACAGTATACCACGAAATTAGGGGCATGCGATAAAATTGATGTAGGTAATTTCGTGGTATCGCTTTAAGCGGTAATATGAGTTTTATATTTAAATTTTTTTGTTTATTATCGCTATTCATTCATAACAAAAGCAAAAAAGTATAAATCTTGACATATTTTTTTAAATTAAATCAAAATTTATTGAATAAACAAAAGTTCTATAATGCCATTATTTCGTTAAAATGTTGTGCTTCGCAGAGCTTTTCGATTAAAATATTGACGAATGGGTTAATAAAAGTGTACCACGAAATTACGTCAAAATCTTCCTCAGGGGTCTATTTAATAATTAAAATACTTAAAATAATAGGGTATCCTATGAAATGTGAAAGAAAATAAGGAAAACATAAAGTATTATATTCCCCTAATTTCGTGGGTACCACGAAATTAGGTACATCACAAAAAACATGTGTCCCTAAATTCGTGGTATTTAAATATTAAATAAAATGTAAATGAAAAGTTATTGAAATAAGTTTTGCAGTACTAAAAACGTTTAAGAAATGTTAAATAAAACCAAAAAAATTATCATCAAAAAAAATAATTTAAAGATACAATTTTTACAGGCTTAACAAAATCTACTGGTCTCCTTAACAGTTTCCTTAAGAGGCCTACCTACAAAAGGCTCATTTTATGAGCTTCCAACTTTATAATGCTTGTTATTTAATAGGTTTAATTTTGAAAAATTTGCAAAATATCTATTATTACACCCGAAAAGTTAATCTTTATTATGAAATTTTCAGTTTTAAAAAAAACTCGCCAAATTCCTTGTTTGAAAGAAAATATCGAAATACCACGAAATAACGTACTACCACGAAATTATGGACATTTACCTTAACTGCTGCTAGAGACGGTGAAGCCGAATGGCCCAACGTAATCGACCGGGGGGAACCCTCCTCGTCAAGCAACGAGTCTCTGGTCCGGCCATTCTCCAGTTAGGAAGTGGTAGGCACATTGAAGAAAAGGGCGAATTCATCCCCTGGCCCCGATGGCGTATCTTACTCCGACCTGCGGAAGGCCGACCCAAAGGCCCAGGTGCTAACGGCCTTATTTAATTCCGCTTTGCGGGTAGAGGGGGTGCTTACAACCTGGAAAGAGAGCCAGACAATATTGCTCTTTAAAAAAGGGGACGCAACGGATGTAACAAACTGGAGACCCATCTCTCTAGGCAACACCGTGCCAAAACTGTTCGCGGCAACACTAGCCGAGCGACTGAAAGTTTGGTCTACGGTGAATAGCCGACTTAGCGCAACGCAAAAGGGTTTCCTGGAATTCGAAGGGTGCTTTGTAGACAACTTCGTGCTCCAGGAGGTGCTACGGGACGCAAAAACACGGGAAAGAGAAGCAGTCGTGGCATGGCTAGACTTCTCGAATTCGTTCACGTCAGTTCCTCACTCCTCGCTTTTCAGGGCCCTGGAGCTGCATGGCCTACCCCATACATTGTTAAATACAATAAAAACCACCTATGAGGGTATGATAACCACGCTGAAAGTGCCTGAAGGGCTATCTCAACCCATAACCCTAAATGCGGGGGTTCGACAGGGTTGTCCACTTAGCCCTATAGTCTTCGATCTCACCCTGGAGGTCATCATGCGTGAGATAGCCAAAGAAGGCCTCGGCTATAAACTGGGAAACGCCTTGATCAGCAACCTGGCGTATGCCGACGATGTGGTGCTGATCGCGGAATCCCCTCATGACATGCACAAACTCCTAGAAGCGGCAGAAAGAGGCGCACAGGCGATTGGCCTAAGTTATAATGCCACAAAATGAGCCACATTACACCTGACCGCCAGCGGATCAGGTACGGCTGATACTGCCTTCAGAATACAAGGCCGCGCCATGAGGGCATTGGGCCCAGGAGAGCACTACCAACACCTGGGAATTCCCACCGGGTTCCAGGTCCGGCAGACGCCGGTGAGCTCCATAGCCGGTCTACTACGCGATGTCCAAGCCTTGGAACAGTCAGGCCTGGCACCGTGGCAAAAACTCGACGCTACAGCCACATTTCTGCTCCCTAGACTAGATTTTGTGCTTCAAGGCGCTGACATTGAAAAAGGGTATTTGATCGAGGCAGACAAAACCATAAAAAAATTAGCAAAAACATGGATAAGTCTACCTCAAAGAGCAAGTGCTGAGCTCATTTTTCTGCCGCCCCATAAAGGGGGGGCGGTTTACTACCCCTGGCCGACTTAACCGACCTGCTCACAATAGCTCACGCATTTAAGATGCTGAGCTCGAAAGACCCTGCGGTGAGCAGTATTGCAGTAGCCTCGTTGAGGAAGGCCACGGCAGAAAGGCAGAGAAAGCCAGCGTCATATATTGACATGGCCAAATACCTCTCCAGCGAGCTACAGTTACGTCGCTCAAGCTGCCTAGCAAACTACTGGTCGAAAGCCAGACCAGCGACCACAAGACTTCGCACCAAAATAGACTTGCGCTGGGTATGGGCCGCACCTGAAGGAGAGTTTTGGATTCAGTGCGGCCAACCAAACGACCCCTCCTTCACCGTAATTGAGCCGGGTGATGGTAAGGGCATCGTCTCTGCGCTACGGTGATCGGTAGTGCGCCACTATGAAAAAACTCTTTTGGCCAAGGGGAAAGTGTACGAGATGACGAGGATGAACTCGTGCTCTAATCACTTTCTCCGGTCAGGGAAGTTCACCCGTTTTTGCGATTGGCGGTTCATACACAGGGCACGCCTCGATGTACTGCCTCTGAACGCCACCAAGCGGTGGTCAACAGGGAACGACAAAAGATGTCGAAAATGTGGGCACGACCTAGAAACACTCCCGCATGTGTTGAACCATTGCTGGTCACACTCCGCAGCAATACAAGAGCGCCATAACAATGTACAAAACAGGCTAGTGCGCGCTATAAGATGCCCCGGGAATGTGCGCGTAAATCGGACAGTAGAGGGCACTCACGGTACAGCGGCTGATTTAAGACCCGACATCGTCGTTATAGACGATGTTAGCTGGCGCGCTACCCTGATAGACGTGGCCATTGCATTCGAAAATAGAATGGAAGCCTTTAACGAGGCCTACGACCTTTTAGGCAGCACGGTAGGTGCAGGGTGCTGCCTGTCTCGTGGCACGGTAACTGCACAGCGGATTGTTGGTGTCGAGACGACTTCATCAACTTGCATGTTCATTATGATCTGTGATGGAAGAAATTATTAGAATTAGTTTCATGCGGTATAGTTTCATGTTTTTTTTCGAGGAAACGAAAGTTCTCGAGCTACCTCTTAAGGAGTGAGGTATTTATATCGGCTAGCAGCATCGCTTCGGAGAATGAATTGCTCCATATTTTATTTTTTATTGATTTTGTATATTAGCGTGATTGGTATTAGCAGTATTAGTCTCGGTTGGTAGAAAAAAAAGGTTGACGAGTGTTCGAGTTAGTTTGCCGTTTTGTGTACGTAGGTCATCTACTCGAATGTGACCATGTTGTATGAGTATTTTTCCACCGATACAATTTGTGAAGGTCTTTTAGATATGCTTCCTTTCATCGGCGACTAAATTCATGATGGTGAATTTGATCCGTTCCCATCGATTTAGGAGAGAAAGTGAGTCCACGCTTGGCTCTGGTATAGCCAGTTCAGGTTTGATAACTGCGTGTTGTGGTGGATAAAAGGATGTGAGTTTGCCTACGTTGTCGTATGAGATTTTTAGCTCTCCTGTTTTAAGTAATTTTCTTTCCTTACTTAAAAACTGATGTAGCGTTGAAAGCTAGATAATATGCATCTCTAGCTGACCAGCTGACGGAGCTCGGTTACGAGCTCAGGGTGGACGCGTTCGTAGTGGGTGCGCTCGGCGGCTGGAGCACCGCTAACGAACGAACCATGAGCCTCCTCGGAGTATCTCGATACTATGCGAGACTGATGAGAAGACTCATGGTAAGCGACACCGTTCGATGGTCCCGGGACATCTACGTGGAGCACGTCAGCGGGATAAGGCAATACTCAAGGCCGTAGAAGCGATAGTTTTTTTTTTATAAATAGCTATAGGACTTTTCAAATATATGTTGAATGTTAATTTTATATATGTAGTGAACTGTTAAATCCCATGAGGTTATCTTAATGTTATATGTTATATGTTTTTAGCTATTTGTCAACCTTCAACCTATAACTGTGGAGGTAATTGTAAGTAAATATATGTATATGTATATGTATGTATGTAGGTAGGCATGCATGGCTGAGCACGGTTGCCATTTACAGCTGAGCATGCTATGTACATCTATGATTTAAGATTCTCTGTACAGCATTTAAATACGTATGTATTCAACTTTGGTCTGATCGTATTATTTTTGAACACGGACATATTAAAACGGAAATCAAGTAAAAAATATTCATTTTTGCTATGCATATTTTCTCTCAGTGTATACACAAGACCAGCAGGAAGGTTACATCAAAAACTACAAAGCACTGAGACATAAACACGAACCTAGATACAAGAAATCTAAATTAGAAAATATCCATCCAAGAAACACTAAGAGAAAAAAGAAATTTTCAGGTACAATTAATACAGATGCTGTCGCAGCTAGCATGGACAATAACAACCCTGACCCTACAACCAATTGACAGCGAAAACGGATATGCCGAGATAAAACTTTACGACGTTGAAATGATACAAAATTATCACAAAATTATTCACATAATAGATATTAGTAACATCTTTGACATTACAAACACACTACAACAGAACATAAGATCATCGAAATTAGACAATAGATTACTTTTAGAACAAGAATTGAACAGAGTAAGAACTAAACTTCTGACAATTTTACCTCACAGGCAGAAAAGAGGGTTAGTTAATGCACTAGGAATCGGACTAAAACTCCTTACAGGTACAATGGACGACAATGACAGAGTGGAAATAGAGGAACACCTCAGAATTATTGACGAGAACAACCATAACGAAATAGAAAACCTAAACAAGAATATTAGAATTAATAATAGTTTTAATAAAACCCTTAGTCAACTTAAACTAGCAGTAGAAAATGACAGACGAAATATCATCGAGAAATTTGAAACCGGAAATATAAGAAATGACAACCTATTTAAACAGCTAAATTACTTAGACACACTTCTAAAAATGAAAATTCTGGAAAATAATATAGAACACATCCTCAACAATATTGCGTCCTCCAGATTTGGCATAATGACCAGCAACATCCTCACAGAGCAAGAAATAAGGGAATTAGAAATCGATATTTTCAAGCTCCAACACATTGAACTAACTTCCGCACAGTATGAAGAAAGTAAACTGCTATTTATTATACAAGTCCCAGCAGAAGTAATTTCCCTAAGAAGATCATTAGTCACCCCAGTAAGTAGTGATAATTTCATTGCACTAGATTTCAAACCCCAGGAAATATTATATCACAACAATAAGACATTCGATTATACACATAACTTTAATACACACAATTTACAAGAGAGTAAATTATGCATTTTTAGCAATACATGCAAAAGTATAAGGAAAAACCTAACTGAAATTATAGAAATCGAAAACGGCTTAATTCTGTTAAAAAATCTACCAGGCTATAACCTGACCAGTAATTGTGACAATAGAAATTTGTTTCTAAAAATAAATTATTTATTAACCTTTATTGATTGTAAAATACATATAAATAACCAAACGTTTAATAATACAAACAAAGAATTCAAAGACAATTTTGTTATACCAAGTAATATCCAAATCAACAATACTAAAGTTGAACCTACATAATATTAAGTAACATGCAAAATATAGAAAAAATAAAAGAGCTAGCGTATAATAAAGCAAGTTATTCACACTTTTCAATTGTAATACTTATAATAATCTCAACAACGATCATGCTACTACTTTCCGTCACCACCCTTGCATATGTCAAATACAAATACATCAGAATTAAAATCCAGGAGAATTTTGAAGCAAAGGGGGGAGAAGTTACGTCACCTCCACCGTCTACTTATACACCAACAATAACTTTTACTAAATAAGAATGCAACTATGCATTCTTATTTTGCTTATTGAACGCGGAAATAAATAAAGTCGCTAAATAAAAATAAATGCAACCAATGCATTTATATTTTTTGCTTATTAGTTGCGAAATATCAATAAATACAACTAATGCATTTATATTTTGCTTATTGACCTCAATAATGAATAAATGCAAGAGGTGCGAATTCGATGGTTAAGCAAATAGACATGTAAGCAACAACTAAATAAGCAAATAAGTATAGCTATGTAAAAATATAGAGTAAGCAATAATTACTCTCCTGAATTCTCTGGCGATATTCCGTCATTTCTAAATTTCGGTGCGCTTCAAATTACCGCTAACGACATTACGGAGGGTTTAGTTCGTCTCAAGTCTTCTTCTCAGACAGATTGTGATGGACTGTCAGTAATATTCCTCAAAAACTGTCCAGCATTAGTTACTCCATTGGAGATTATTTTTAATAAATCCCTCTCTTCAGGGACGTTTTTGAATGATTGGAAACTAGCTACAATCACACCTCTTTTCAAAAGTGGGAGAAAAAGCGATGTTCGGAACTATCGGCCAATATCCAAGCTATCAAGTATATCGAAGTTATTCGAAGGGATTGTTAAAGAAAAAATATATTTTTCTGTCAAGGCTTTGATAAATCCCAATCAACATGGATTTGTGCAGGGTCGTTCAACGACCTCTAATTTAGCGGTCTTTACTGAATTCTGTATTTCTTCGTTTTCGTCAGGACTCCAGGTTGACTGCATTTACACGGATTTTTCAAAGGCGTTTGATAAAGTCTCTCATACGATTCTATTACATAAGTTGGAATGCCTTGGATTCCATTCATCTTTTTTATTATGGCTCAAATCATACCTAACCGGCAGAACTTGTGTAGTTTCCGTTGATGGTGCACTCTCCGTCCCTTTTGTTGCCACTTCAGGCGTTCCTCAAGGAAGCATTCTAGGTCCGCTCCTTTTCACAATTTTTATTAATGACATTAGTGATTGCTTTTCGCACTCAAAATTTTTGCTCTATGCTGACGACTTAAAAATTTTTTCGATTGTTCGGGACACATCAGATGCCCTTCATCTGCAGACCGATCTGGATAGTCTTTTTAGTTGGTGTGAGAAGTCATGTCTCTCCCTTAACATAAAAAAATGTTTTCATATGACATTTTGCAGGCGTTGCTGATGATGTGCTGCAAAATGTAACAGAGTTTAAGGACTTGGGAGTGGTATTTGATGCTAGGCTTACTTTTAATAGCCACATAAACTTAATACTTTCAAAATCGTATTCCGTTCTCGGCTTCATTCGTCGGAACTCCTCGGAGTTTTCTGATCCCTATACATTTAAGCAACTATTTACCTCACTTGTTCGATCTCACTTAGAGTATGCTGTTTTCATTTGGAGACCATATGACCAACTCTCGATAAGTAGAATTGAACGAGTTCAAAAGATCTTTCTAAAGTACGCTCTACGTCCCTTACGGTTTGAGGAGCCTGTCCCGTCTTATGATTCCCGGCGTATGTTAATTAGTTTGGATTCGCTGGAAAACCGAAGGAAAGTTCTTTCGCTTGCCTTTGTTTTCAACGTTATTAATGGCATTATTGATTGTCCAATGTTACTTGAGCGGATTAGTTTTAATATTCCTCAGAGAAATCTTCGTAGGTATTACCCTTTTTATTTGGAAAACTTTAGAACATTATATGCTAGCAATGCGCCTATTGCTCGTGCACTAAGAGAATTAAATGATCTGTTCTCTTCATCTACTAAACTTGACTTTGCACTATTAAAATCGAATTTTGTAAGAATTCTAAATTCAATTTGTCAATAAGATATTATAATCCATTACTATACTAATGAGAAGAATATTCGCATTAGATTATTCTACATTATTCTAGTCTGTAAGGTTTTCTGTACTGTAGACTTAATTTAAATAAATAAATAAATAAATAAATAAATAAATATTACTTGTTAATATTAAGACAATCAGTTCTGAAGAACCAATAAAGCGAATAGTTACAAACTTAAATATATTTTTTTTTGATCAGAGTAGCACCTACTCTGATAAGTCGCGCTTCATTCACAACGCGCACCAACATCGCGCGCGTCACCATTTGACGTGCCACTATCGCGTACCACTATCGAGCACCAACATCGCGCGCCCTACCATCGCATCGCGCGCCGCTACAACAATAGCACGATACCTACCACCACCAAACCGGCACCGGTCACAACACCGGCAACAACAACAACAACCAGCCGAAACTATCAGCAGGACAACAGCGGGGGCCGACCTTTATAGGCCCGCCCCACAAACACCAACAACAACAACCACCAGCGGTGACGATAGCGGGGGCGCCCACATATAGGCCCGCCGTCCAACACCAACAACAACCACCAGCATTAACAACAGCGGGGGCCGCCCTAATATAGGCCCGCCGCATTAAACTAACAACAACAGCCAGCGGGGGCCGCAATCATATAGGCCCGCCGTCCAACCAGCAACAACAATACCAGCGTGACAACAGCAGGGGCTGCCCTAATGTAGGCCCGCTGCATATACATATACTAGAACACCCACAAAAAAAAAATTTTTTTTCTTCGCTCCACACGCATTTTCTGAAAGAATGGGGATACAAAATAAGATCTGCAAAAAAATCAGGCAATCTGTAGTGCAAAAATGCAAAAATGGAAATTTGACCTAAAGGCTAAAAATGCACTAAAAATGGAATATGTCTTCATTGGCTAATATCTCCTAAACTAGTAATTTTAGGAGAAATAATGACATAACGACTTTTATTTAGATTGGAGTCAGGAGTAAATTGCCCTTATAAAGGTTGTACCTGCGAGTGTCCTTTCAAGGACTTTTAATAAGTCGAAGTAAATTTTTTATTTTTCATTTTTTTGTAATGGTCAAATAAAATACTTGCAAAATTATGGATTAGACAAGCTATAGATCGTTTGGTAGGATATTAACCACAGTTTAATAATTACATTACATTTTAATTTTACCAACAATTCTGCAATGGTTGGTTGACATAAAACTGAGAAAAAAATGTTTTTACATTTCTAAAAACATGCAATATGGGATAGTTCAGGGGTCAAAGTTCTAATTCTCTTCCCTCCAAATGCATTTTCTGAAAGTTTGGGGGTAAACGACGAGATGTGTAAAAAAGTTTAGCCATCTGTAGTGAAAAAATGCCATGGAAATTTTACCTAAAAGCTACAAATGCACTAAAAAATTGTACATGTCTTTATTGGCTAATATCTCGTAAGCAAGTGTTTCATAGAGAAATAATAAAAAAGACTTTTATTAAGAATGGTATCAGGAGTAAATTCTCCATACACATTTTTTTCCCGCGAATGTCCTTTTAAGCACCTTTCATAAAAATGATTTTTTTTTTCTAATTAATCCAAATTTTTTTTCTATAATATAATCTCTACATATAATAAAATTGTAGCAGGTCGATGTCTGTACATAGCAGATATCAACAAAAAATTGATTGGGGGAAGCATTATTTAACGAGTAGAATCCAAATCAACCATTTTTTTTTAATATTTGTGTGTCTGTTTTTTTGTCTGTCTCTCTGTCTGTCTGTCCGTATGTTTGTGGCCGTATCACTCTGAAAGTACTGAATGGAAATGATTGCTAGATACTCAACTTAAAATTTAGGATATTACTTTTTGCGATATCTCAACCGGTTTTGGAGTTATCGCCAAATATGTGGACCAGGGGTGACCAAAAATGTCTTAGTACAATATGGATGTCAAACGAAAGGTGTCAATGAGTGCTGTAATATGCGATGTGATCAATTGAAATATCCCAAATGGTTTCGGAGATATCTTGAAGTTATCGACGAATATGTATTTGCAAAAAAATGTGTTAGTACAATATGGGTATCAAACGAATGTTATATGCGATGCGGTTAATTTAAATATCTCAAATGGATTCAATTATATATCTTCAAAAATTTCGGACGGAAAAAGAGAAGGGTGGGTATATGCCATGTACAGACATCGACCTGTTACAATTTTATTATATGCAGAGATATGTATGTATGTAAATTTCGAACTGAACTGTGAACTATACAATCAAGTGCGTATAGGCTATAATGATTAAAATCGGACTCAGTCTGTTATAAGTTCTGATACGCAGCGAAGCAAGCTGGCCTTACTAGTATGTATATATTTTAGTTAAAAATTTAGTTTTGCCAGTAAACCGGTACTGAATTGTCAAAAAGAAATACATTCATAATAAACGTGTAATTGTGACCTCTAGACCAAGAAATTTAAAATAAAAATACTTCTGATAAGGCACCACAATAAAAAATAAATACAAAAGCGTGTTCTTAATTGGTAAGTCTTTAAAACTAAGTAAATATGGGAAAATAAATAAACAAATTGTTCTACACAGGTAAGAAAAAAAAATGTTTGAATGCAGATGCGCTTCCTAGCAGAAGTGTTTAGTGTATTTTTTTATTTAATGCAAAACAAAAAAAAAGTGCAAAAGACAGTGCTTCATTTTTATCAGAAAAACTCATCAATTTATACGCAAAATTCGAAATTCCAATGAAAAGACGTGACGAAATTAAAAGAATTATCCTATCAAGTTACAATAGGTATAATATTAATATTGTTTTATAGACTTCACAACATTTCATATTAGTATTTAATTTGTTCCGTTACATATTTACCATTTTACTTCAACATAGCTAGTATATATGTCAATGAGTGCTGTAACATCTTTGGCGCGTACGGACGTGTTTGTAATGTAATGTAATATTTATTGGTTTGTTTCATCCTGACACAACAATTAGACAATTATTTTACAGTGTCAGTCATAGGTATTAAATACGGATATGATAATAACAAAGTAGATGCAATAATAATATAAAAATAGAAAAATAAATAAAAAATATAAAAATAAATTTAAATTATAAAAACAAAGTTAAGCAACAAGAAAAAATAAGTTACATTGTTTGAATATAATAGCTAGTTAGTTGATTCTTGAATAGCGAAGCGCTCTTTAATTGTCTTAAACCTGAAGGAAGCGAGTTCCAAAGACGAACGGAAAAAACGAAAAATTGACGTTCTGACATGAGGGTACGATGTTTAGTAAACACAAGCATGGAGGATCGCGACGAGAGAAGAAATTTTAACTTGTCATATAGATGCGGTGGCTTTTTAGTATATACGATTTTGTGTAAAGTAATTAGAGTTCTAATTTTCAAATGGTTATCGAAGGAAACATTCAGTAGTTTCTCAGAATATGCAGAGACGTGATCAAATCGTTTTAGGCTAAACACATATCTTGCAATGTTGTTGTAGACAACATTAAGCTTTTGCTTACATATACTGTCGCAGTTGGCATAAATTTCAGAACCATAGAGAAGGTTAGGTATAATGTACACTTTAGCCAAAAGAAGGCGTATGTTTAATGGGGTGAAATACTGGGTTGACCATAGAGAACGGAGCATGCCATAAACTTTTCCTATAGCGGCGAAAATGTGATCATTCCACGACAAAGTTCTGTTAAAGGTGACTCCAAGGTTTTTGGCTCTATCAACATAATTAACAACTGAGTCCCATAGCATTATTTTGTCTAACTCATTCAGATCAATGGACTTCCGGTGTATTACAAGGCATTTAGATTTGCTGGGATTAAGACTTAACCCATTCATTGATGCCCACATACTAACGCGCACCAGCTCAGAATTTATTTCCTTAATACAGTCTGGAATACTGGTACGCGGACAGCTAGCATATAGTTGCACGTCATCAGCATACATATGAACACCACAGAAACTCAAAGCTTTGGGCAGATCATTTATATACATGACAAATAGCAGAGGACCGAGAATTGAGCCTTGTGGAACTCCTCTAGTTACGCTTAAGAACCCGGAAGTTAGCCCACCAATGCTCACAGCTTGGGTTCTATCTTTGAGGTAGGATTTTATTAGGGCAACAGAATTATGGGAAAAATTAAACAGAGCTTTCAGCTTACAGCACAGAAGCTTGTGATCAACGGTGTCAAAAGCTTTAGAGTGGTCAAGAAGGGTTAGAAAACTAACATTATTGGTATCAATTTGTGATCTGATACTTTCGGATACCTCCAGCAAAGCCGTAATACAACTTCTGTTTTCTCTAAAACCCGATTGCAAAGCCGACAGTAGTTTATTTTCATTGATATAGTGGCTAATTTGCTTGTTCAAAATACGCTCGACAACCTTTGATAAAAAAGATAAAATTGCAATGGGCCTAAACTCATTATTAGCCTTCCTTACGGGGATAATCTTAGCAGTTTTCCAGCTACTTGGGAAAGTGCAGGTCGTCAAAATCGAGTTGACTAAATACGTGAGGTGTGGCAGTATCTTGGGTAGTATAATCTTGAGTAACACGGGGTGGATCCCATCAAATCCAATGGCGTTTGACCTAATGGAGAGTATTGCTTGCACAACGTCACATTCATCGACACCAACGAAAATAAAAGGGACTATCACTACTATTAGTGACACAATTATTGTAATATTCATAGCCAATATTAGCTTGAGTAATAGGGGGACTAACAAAAGTGGAATTGAGCTCGTTTGCATCGATAGCAGCAGGAGCAACTTCAATATTTTTGCCGACTCCGATTTCCTTTATTATTTTCCAAGATTGCTTGGAGCTTACTGCGGTGTGAAATCTATCTGAATAGTACTTTGATTTGGCATTTTTTATTGCCTTATTAACAGTAAGCCGGGCTGTTTTAAAAATGTTATACTTATCAGGGGTCCTGTAGCGTTTCCACTGCGAATATGCACGGTTTCTGAATTCGATTAGCTGTTTTAGGCCAGGGCTGAACCATGGCCTACTATTGATTTTCGTAACTTTTTGTTTCGTGGGAACATAGTTCTCGAAAAGCATGTTTATGTTACTTTCTAAAAAACTAGTCTGATCATCAACAGAAGCCAGACCTCTTATTGACGACCACTCAACCGACTCTACTGCAGCCGCAAGAGAACCATAGGAAATACTTTTGAAGTCTCTATAAGTGGAGCTGGGCGATGCCGCAGATATCTGAAAGTCGAAGATCGTATATATTAGATCGTGCTTTGAGAAATTCGGAGCAGACAGCTGGCTATAGAAAAGTGATTTGTGAAGGTCGCTGACAAAAAAAACATCGAGTAGGGTGCTATTGGTGGATGTAAAATGTGTCGGATAGGAAGTATTAGTAGAAAGAAGGCCAATGGATTCCATGCATAGTCGTAGTCTATTATCAGAAAGCAAGTTGCTGTTAAAATCACCAGCAATAACTATGTTACTGTAGCTTACAAGTAACGGTTGCAGGAACTCTATAAAGTCGGTAAAATCGACATTACGATTCGGTCTATATACACATCCGACAATTACTTTGTTACTATTCGAAAAGATATCAATGAACAAATGTTCAATTGGATCACCAATTTTTGACCAACAATTTAGTTTACACGAGAGACCGTCCTTCACGTATATTGCAACTCCACCACCGTGACCGCCTCTATCGGCTCTGAAGAGCTGATAGCCACTTAGTTGTAATAAATTATTGGTGTGATGAGAAGTTAGCCAAGTCTCGGATATGCAAATGACGTCTGTATTCGAATCTTCGAAAAGATAGCGAAGCTCGTCAAGTTTTTTAAACAAGCTTTGAGCATTTATATGGGCTATTTTAAGACCATCAGCACGTTTGTTCAGAATACGCAACATGTTGAAAATATTGTCTTTGGAACTAGTGTCATTAAAAGCATGGACTGACATTGGAAAAATATTTAGTTTGGCCCTGCGATTCAAGAATCTTTATGAGATCAATTAATAAAAAACGCTTATGAAACAAATGTATGCAAAGAAATAAATAAAAACAAAATAAAAAATCATTGTATGTGCATTCAGATGGCCTCTTGTTCCACCTGTGCATTCCGAAAGGAATGATCAGCCGCTGTAGGGCTGTTAGGTTGTAGGTCGTTGATTGAGTGCACTTGAACTGGCCGATCGTTATGGAGATGTTTGATGTGCACAACTCCCCGCCTGGTAAAGACTGAGCTAATTTTCTTACGCTTCTTCAGCTCGAGAGCAGTCTTGAATATCTCAAAATTGGTTTTACTCAGCGATTCGTTGATGTAAAATGGAGCATCAGAGTTTATGCCCACATGGGCGAGACGCAGAGAAGACTTGTTGAGACGCCTGAAATTTCCAGCTGCCCCGAGCAGTCCGTTTCGATCTGAAGCGGTATGAAGTTTGACAATAACCGCCGGATCAACTCGAGAACTATATCTTTTTTTGGCACGAAAAATGCTCTTAACGACAGGGGGCTGTATATCCAAGGTAGCGCAGAGATGATGAAATATGCTTTGCAGGTTCTCATCTTTTTCCAGAGGTATACCAGTCACTTGAACATCACAAGCAGCAAGCATGCTTTCTTGTTTGGCGATACTGTTGCTCAGGACGGCAAGTTCATTTTCCAGATTTTCTATGCGGTTGTAAGCAATCTCCAGCCGCGAGACCCTCTCATGCATATCGGTCAAAACTTTCTTAAAGCCAGCGATTTTTTCATCAAAACTTTTGCTAATATGCTCAATAATTCGGGCTTCGGAGTCCTTTAACTGTTTCAGCATGTCTTCATTTAGCTTATCAAATCTGGTTTCAAAACTGCGAATCATATTTGCGGATTCACATAAGCGAGGATTTTTAGTGATTTCGTTATCACCGGAGTTATTGTCGCGGCCTCGTTTACCAGCACTGCCAGACATAAATATAGAATACTTTCAACAAAGAAGATGCAGTACAAAAGTAGTTGCTGGAGTTTTCCTGCAGATGGCTCGGTTCAGCAAACCTCTTGAAGAAAAAGGAGGTAGCCGTAATGGGAAAATAGTTGTTGGTAGGCTGCGCTTGTATTTATCTCAGCTCTGCCGCGACGGCTTGGAGCACCAATTCGACTTATGTACTTGCAGAAAATTTAAAAGATGTCCAATTGGGCGGGCGGAACAATGGAAAAGGTATTATTCCTGTATTCTTAGTCACAAGCAAACACCGAGATCAGTTTTCACAAATTGTTTAAAGATTTGACAATATTTATTGTAAAAAACAAGAGAGACCGCAAAAACTTTGACTTGCACTCGCCAGGGTTGACTATGAACCGCTCTTCTTTTGTTATACAGTATTGGCCTAAGTTAATTGTTTTATCATGACTTTTTGCTTTAATTGTGCTGCCCAATGCTTGGAAATTTCATTTAACAAAGAAAAAATAAGTGAATTGCTAGCTAGTCTGAATAATCTATCGGGCTTTCTAAATAATTTATTAGTTACTGAAAATGACAATAGTTCTACTAGTGACAATAACAATAACAAAAACACTAGAAGAACGCGTTCAAAAGCAAAAGCCAGTGATAGTTCGGCTACTGTTTTAGTGAGAAACACGAAAGCTTCTCCGCTGCCTACCATTGTTGATGTTAATGCTGTCGACGCTGATCTTGCTGTTGTTGCTGCCGATGCTAAAGCGAATGAGTGTGCAAAAAGAAACCAAGTTACTAGTGCCAGTCATTCTCCCGCGAATTTATTGCCTGCGACTACTGGTCACTCTGACACTCTTTCGTTGTTATCACCATCAGCTGCCAATACCCCGACTGGCAGTTCGGCTGTTATGGTTGCTGACGTCGCTGCAGCCTCTGTATTTCAAAGTTTTGCTGATGCTGCTAACTCTTATTCTGTTGTCACGTCACCACGCACAGTGGGTCAAGTTCACATACGTGGGCAGCAGAATCAGAATGAGTTTAACCTGGTTGGCTGTAACTCTAACTCTGAACTAGGTGTTGCGCCGCGTTTGAAATGGATCCATCTGTCATCATTCCAGTCTTCAGTCACGTCAGATAATATGATTGATTACGTCGTTAAACATGCGGGAATTATCAGAGTAGACGCTACTCTGATGAAAAAAAATATAAATTTTAGTTACTTGCTTTATTGGTTCTTCAGAACTGATTGCCTTAATATTAACAAGTAGTATTTATAACTAATTATTGCTTACTCTATATTTTTACATAGCTATACTTATTTGCCTATTTAGTTGTTGTTACATGTCTACTTACTTAACCATCGAATTCGCACCTCTTCCATTTATTATTTAGGTCAATAAACAAAATATAAATTCATTAGTTGCATTTATTGATATTTCGCAACTTTATTTATTTCCGCGTTCAATAAGCAAAAAATATAAATGCATTGGTTGCATTTATTTGTATTTAGCGACTTTATTTATTTCCGCGTTCAATAAGCAAAATAAGAATGCAACTATGCATTCTTATTTAGTAAAAGTTATTGTTGGTGTATAAGTAGACGGTGGAGGTGACGTAACTCGGGTGTTAATAAAGGTGAACTGATGTGCAATAGCTTAATTAAGAATAATGCGCCAACTAATACAAGTAATAGAGTTAGCTTCAAACTTGGAATTTCTGCCTCACTCTTTCCAAAGCTACTATCCGCTGATCTATGGCCGGCTGGTGTGAATATTCGCCCGTTTCGATTTTATCGCAAGCGGAACAAAACAAAGAGTTGCTAGCGTCCAGAATACGTACAGTAATTCCAATCCGAAAGTTTCTAGCAGTATCAAGATTTATTTTCAAAATGTATCCGGGCTTAGAACAAAGTCTGATGCTGTCATGTCTCTAAGCTCGCAGCTGGACTATGACATTTTTGTAATAGTTGAAACGTGGCTAACTGCTAATTTTTTTGATGCGGAATTTTTTGATCCAATGCTTTTTGCCGTTTTTCGTAAAGACAGAGACGCTGAAAGAACTGGTCGGTCGAGAGGTGGTGGGGTCCTGATTGCTGTCCAACGGAAGTACTGTTCTGCGTTAGTTAATCTGGATAACGTGGACCCTCTACTGGATCAGCTTTGTGTGTGTATTGGTGGCTCGTCTTTATCAAGTTCGTTGTTGGTTTTTGCATCGTATATTCCACCGAATAGTGTGGATAGCCTATACAGATCACATGCTGACAACATTGCAGCATTCGTACACAATAGGCTTGGTGAAAATCAAATGTGTGTCTTTGGTGACTTTAACCTTGGAAACGTTAGTTGGTCGAATAATTATTCGGGTGCTGGTCTTGTTCCTACCAATTTATCTTCGATTCAAGAATCATACTTTATTGATAGTTTACTTAGCTTAAACTTATACCAAATCAACAATTATGTTAACAGGCTCGATAGAATTTTGGATTTAATTTTTATTGATGATGGTTTCAATTATATCCTTTCACAATGTCTGTCTCCAATTTCTTCATCAGGGATGCATCACGTAGCTCTTGTTCTGAAAGTTGAGTTTTATCATTTCGCGCAAGTTTCAATGAGCAGTAATGCTGCTTTCAATTACGCGCTTTGCGATTTTGATCATCTTAATCAAATCCTTTCGGATGTTAATTGGTGTGATTATCTGGAAGGTCGGGAAGTTTCCGATAGTTTTGATATGTTTAAAGGTATTTTGAAGGATATTTGTTCTAACAATATTCCTAGGGTTAAAAGTAAACCTTATAAGTTACCCTGGTATAACTATCGCTTGAAGAAGTTAAAAAATTTACGCAATAAATTTTATAAAAAGTTTAAGTTATCGAACAGCCAGTGTCATTATAATTCGTATAAGCATTTTTCAAAAGAGTTAACCCCTTTTCGCTTCATTAGTGTTGGTATGGCAAAGCCGCCCTGGTGGTCTAAACAACTGGTGAGACTCAGCAATATTAAGTCTAAGTTTTACAAGCGTTTTCAAAGAACAGGTGCATCTGCTAAGTATTCTAAATACTTGGTTGCGCGCTCCAACCTTCAGTTGCTCAACCAACAATGCTACAAAAGTTATTTAGTGGGCTGTAAAACCCAATTCTTTACCAACCCGAAAAAGTTCTACAATTTTGTCAATTCGAAAAGGAAAACTACCGGATTTCCATCTTCCTTCGCCTTTGGATCCAAGAGTGCTAGTTCGGATCAGGATATTTCTGAATTATTTGCAGAATTCTTTATGTCGACCTACACATCTAATAAGTTCCAGTCCAGTCCCTACTCTTACAATTTAAATAGCTCTAATAGCATTCACATGCCTGTTTTGGATAAACTTTCTGTTCTACAAAGTCTTCTTGAACTGAAACCTTCATTTTCCCCTGGTCCTCCTTTGTTATGGACGGTTTCTTGAAAGGTAACCAAACGGATGTGGTCTATACCGATTTCAGCAAAGCTTTCGACTCTGTCAACCATGAGCTTTTAATCCATAAACTCGATTTACTGGGTTTTCCAAATCAGTTATTATTGTGGCTTGCAAATTATCTTACAAACAGGACTCAACAGGTGTTGTTTAAAAATACTTTGTCTAAGTCCATTGACGTAACTTCCGGTGTCCCCCAGGGTAGTCATCTTGGCCCCTTACTCTTTACCCTGTTCATAAATGACCTACCCCAAATCATCTCTCATTCTCGAACTCTTATGTATGCGGACGATGTGAAACTTTGTTTCACCTATTCGCCTACTGTACCTTCCCGTGGAGATCTCTTTCAGGCCGATTTGGAGTCATTTCGCTGTTGGTGTGCAGTAAATTTATTAATATTGAATAGCTCGAAATGTAAGCTAATGACTTTTCATCGAGTTAAGCCGGTTTTGGTCTCCTACGTACTAAATGACTCTCTTTTGGAACGCATATCTGTTGTAACTGATTTAGGTGTTATTTTTGACCCTAAACTAAGTTTTAATATGCATATTTCATCTATTGCTAGCAAAGCCATGGGTGTGCTTGGTTTTGTTAAACGATGGGCTAAAGAATTTGACGACCCGTACCTCACGAAAGTTCTTTACACATCGCTGGTTCGTCCAATACTTGAGTATTGCTCGTGTGTCTGGTGTCCCTTGTATCAAGTTCATATACAGCGGATTGAGTCAGTACAAAAGCAATTCTTGATTTTTGCTTTGCGGGGTCTTAATGGAATCCAACTACTCACCTGCCCCCTTATAGAAGTAGGCTTCTCCTTTTAAATTTACCTTCTCTGGAAAATCGTAGGGTTTTACTAGGTGTAATGTTCCTCCATAAGCTGATTGTTGGTGAAATCGATTCATCTGATCTTGTTAGTCGACTGAGTTTTGCTGTACCCGCTAGGGCGTCCAGGCACTATGTGCCTTTTCAATTACCCCTTTGTCGTCAAAACTTCGCAAAAAACCACCCTCTAAACCTTTGGTGTTCATTTTACAACGAGTTATATAGCTGCATTAGTTTCGAATGTTCTTTTGCCTCACTTCAAAATTTAATACTTGCATTCCTGCTTAACGCTGACTAATATCATGTAAGTCCTCCACCCGTTGTTGCTCTGAGCGCTGCGTGGAATCGCATCCATTCCACCGGCAGCACACATATATCAACGTATACAATTAATTAATTAAATTATCCGCTGCGCGGTATCACGTCCATTCCGCCAGCAAATCTCATATCGCTCTGGTACTCGACTTTACATAAATAAATATTCGACCGTATGTCAGGGTGGATTGGAGACTCGGCCTCTTCAACCATCCTATGGATAATTCAAGATTTCAAGGCACAATATTAAATGATAAATATTCCGTTGTTGCCCCGAACGCTACGTGGAATCGCGTCCATTCCACCGGCAGCACAAATATATCAACGCATACAATTAATTAATTAAATTATCCGCTGCGCGGAATCACGTCCATTCCGCCAGCAAATCTCATATCGCTCTGGTACTCGACTTTACATAAATAAATATTCGACCGTATGTCAGGGTGGATTGGAGACTCGGCCTCTTCAACCATCCTATGGATAATTCAAGATTTCAAGGCACAATATTAAATGATAAATATTCCGTTGTTGCCCCGAACGCTGCGTGGAATCGCGTCCATTCCACCAGCTTCTCACACAATATCAACGAACACACTTAAACAAATTATTACTCGACCGTATGTCAGGGTGGATTGGAGACTCGGCCTCTTCAACCACCCGGTGAGGATGGAACAGTCAATGATTTTCAAGACCATCCTTATGGATGAACCGATCGTTTTATAAGATGAACAGCAATCACGGCCACTCTAATCTTTCCAGTTAATAGCCAACTAGCTCTGATGACAACATTGAATAACCGTGAATAATCGACCGTATGTGTGTGTGGATGGGAGACACTGCCTCTCCAAACATCTCATGTAATACTTTAATTCATATTGTTAGTTTTTAAGTTATGTGCAATTTTAATAGTATCTGTCCTTAGTCGACCTCTTTGTTTGTGTCGACTTAAAACAAATTAATAAATAATAATAAAATAATAATAATAAATAACTGTCTGGATAAGTTTTTGCACCGCAATTATATCCTCAATGTTGAACATAGCATCAATTCCAATCCAAAAACCTTCTGGAACTTTGTGAAATCAAAAAAGTCCTGCTCCTCCATACCGGCAACAGTTTTTTTGATGATCTAGAGCCTGACCATGATTTAAACGTCTCATCTATTGCAAATACCACCTCTGGTTTTGGGTCACTGGTCCTTTCATATGAAGATGTTGCTATTGGCATTGAAAAGTTGAAGCCTTCCTCGCGTACTGACGTGGATGGGTTATCTGTGCTTTTATTAAAGAAATGTCCAGCTTTGATCTCGCCGCTACTTATTATTTTTAACAGATCATTATCAACTGGTGATTTTATAGATGCTTGGAAATTGGCTTCTATTACCCCGGTTTTTAAAAGTGGTAGCAAAAACAACGTTAGCAATTATAGACCAATTTCCAAACTATCTACTGTTTCTAAATTACTCGAATGCATTGTTAAAGAGAAAATGTATTTTTCGGTCAAGAGTTTAATAATCCCAAACCAGCATGGCTTTATTCCTGGTCGTTCAACTGTTTCAAACCTGGCAGTTTTTAGCGACTATTGTCTATCTACTTTCTCTAGTGGCTTTCATGTGGATTGTATCTACACGGACTTTTCGAAAGCTTTTGATAAAGTGTCCCACAGGATCTTAATCACGAAGCTTGAATGTCTCGGATTTCATTCGACATTTTTAAATTGGCTTAAGTCGTACTTGTCTTTCAGATCGTGCGTAGTTTTGGTGTATAATGTTTCATCCTATTCGTATGTTGCGACATCAGGTGTCCCCCAAGGCAGCATTATCGGTCCGTTGCTTTTTGTGCTATTTATTAATGATATTGATGCGTGTTTTCAGTTCTGCCAATTTTTGTTGTATGCTGACGACTTGAAGATATTCTCGAAAGTGACGAGTCTTGCCGACGTTACTAAAATTCAAATGGACCTTAACAGTTTATACTCGTGGTGCCTAAAGTCGCTCCTTCCGCTTAATTTAAGCAAGTGTTTTCATGTTTCTTATTCAAGGTCAAGTAACATTGTCGCAGCGTCCTATAGTATCTCAAGTTGTACATTGCTGACAACTAATGAAATCAAGGATCTCGGTGTTATCTTTGACGCCAAACTTTCTTTTAACAGCCACATTGATCTTATAATCGCAAAATCATATGCAATGCTAGGCTTTATTAGGAGGAATAGTGCTGATTTCACAAATCCCTATACTCTTAAGCTGCTTTACGTCACCTTTATTCGTTCCAATCTCGAGTATGCTGCTTTTATCTGGCGCCCGTTCCATCAATTTAGGATAGACAGATTGGAACGTGTTCAAAAGGTATTTCTTAAATATGCTCTACGATGCCTCCGTTTTTCTGACCCAGTTCCTTCGTATAGTTCTAGATTATTACTGATTAATCTTAAATCTCTTGATAAAAGAAGAATGGTGCTCTCCTTAACTTTTGCTTTTGGCATTATCCAAGGAACTGTAGACTGTGCTTACCTCTTGGAGCGTATTTTTTTAATGTTCCGCAAAGATCCCTTCGGTATTCGAATATTTTTTATTTCAGCAACCTAAGAACAAACTACGCTCGAAATGCTCCCCTGTTACGAGCTGTTAATGAATTTAAAGTAATCTCTAATTCTATCGATCTTGACTTTTCAGTCTCGAGATCGTACTTTGTTAATATTTTGAATTCAATTACATAATTTATAACTTGTACTTTGTTAAATAATTTAATTTTTTTTTTTGTTCTTTTTACTTCTTATAGTCTGTAGAATATCTCTTATGTTCATAGACTGAATAAATAAATAAATATATGTAATTAGAACTGTGCGCCTGAGTTATCTCATATTGTATGTTTTCAAAAATTTAAAAAAAAAAAAAATTCTCAGTTTTAAATTAAAATGCAATGTTAAAAGTAAACTTTGGGTAATATTCTATCAAACGGTGTAAAGCTTATGTAACTCATTACTTTAAAAAAAATAAAAAATTAATTTCGACTTATTAAAAGTCCTTGAAAGGACACTCGCAGGTACAACCTTCATATGGGCAATTTACTCCTGACTCCAATCTAAATAAAAGTCTTTATGTCAGTTTTTCCGGTAGTATTGCTGGTTTACGAGATATTAGCCAATAAAGACATATACTATTTTTTAGTGCATTTTTAGCTTTTAGGTCAAATTTCCATGGCATTTTTATACCTTTCATGAACATGAAATGGTATTATAACTTTGGTCCGATGTTTGTAAGTGTGAGAAGAAGAGATAGACCCACCATTAAGTATACCGAAATGATCAGGGCGACGAGCTGAGTTGATTTAGCCATGTCCGTCTGTCCGTCCGTCTGTTTGAACGCAAACTAGTCCCTCAGTTTTAGAGATATCTCGATGAAATTTTGCAAGCAGGCGCCATTTTGCATAGGATTAATCATTTGTCGGAACGGCATAGCTCCCATACATTCGATTGTTCCGATAAACGGGTTTTGGCCTATAACTCTTGCAATTAAAAAGCTATTAGAGCGAAATTTCGCAGGTTTAGTACATATTATATGCGTAATGTGTGTAGTGAAAATCACCTAGATCGGATCAACATAACATATAGCTCCCATATAATCGATAGTTTCGATAAATGGGTTTTGGGCTATAAATGTTGCAAATAGAAAGCTAGAAACGTAAAATTTTGCACGTTTGGTACTTATTATATATGTAATGTGTGTAGTGAAAATCATACAGATCGGACTTACATAACATATAGCTCCCATATTACCGATTGCTCCGATAAATGTGGTTTGGCTATGTATTTTTAAATTAACAGTTTTGGAGAGTTTGTAAGTAATTGTAAGTAAGGATCGGACACTTAGAAAAGTTGTGCGTATTCATGAAATGTATAAAGCCTTCGGCACAGCCGAAGACAGCCCTTTCCTTACTTGTTTCACTACAGATTGCTAAACTTTTTTACACATCTTGTCGTTTACCCCCAAACTTTCAGAAAATGCATTTGGAGGGAAGAGAATTAGAACTTTGACCCCTGAACTATCCCATAATGCATGTTTTTAGAAATGTAAAAACAGTTTTATGTCAACCAACCATTGCAGAAATGTTGGTAAAATTAAAATGTAATGTTATTATTAAACTGTGGTTAATATCCTACCAAACGATCTATAGCTTGTCTAATCCATAATTTTGCAAGTATTTTATTTGACCATTACAAAAAAATGAAAAATAAAAAATTGACTTCGACTTATTAAAAGTCCTTGAAAGGACACTCGCAGGTACAACCTTTATATGGGCAATTTACTCCTGACTCCAATCTAAATAAAAGTCGTTATGTCATTATTTCTCCTAAAATTACTAGTTTAGGAGATATTAGCCAATAAAGACATATTCCATTTTTTAGTGCATTTTTAGCCTTTAGGTCAAATTTCCATTTTTGCACTACAGATTGCCTGATTTTTTTGCAGATCTTATTTTGTATCCCCATTCTTTCAGAAAATGCGTGTAGGGCGAAATTATGTCATACTTTTTCAAATCCCATACCTTCTGTGGGTGTTCTAATATATACACCAGCAACAACAACAACAGTAGCGCCCCACCAACGGCCTACTGCAGCAACCGGGTGAGACCTTTCTAATTTGGATCTACATGCGTAGTTTATATAGGTAGTTTATAATTATGTATTTGTAAAGAAATAAGAATTAAAAAAAAAAAAAATTTAAAAGGAACGTATATTTTAAAATTATAATTTAGTAAAGGAAAGTCAGAGAAGAACTTAAACTAGATTTATAGATTAATAGATTTAACTAAAGTAAGGAAAGAAATTTTAATATGAACAAAAGAAAAAAGTAAATTACCGAAATATAGTTAGAATAGGAGATAGGGAAAAAACCAATGTGAAATAAGTGAGAAAAAATTTTGTAAGATTAAATTTGAGTTGGAATTAATTAAATGAAATAGTTTTATTTTATTTCATTTAAATCATATTAAACTAAAATATGATAAAATTTATTTAAAATACATAACATAAAATATAATTAAAAACACCCTGAGATAAAATAAGAGGAAATAAAACAAATAAAATAAAATAAAATAAAAATAAAATAAATAACACAAAATAGGACAAAATATGTAACCTAAGATAGAACTAAATACATAAAATAAAAATAAATTTAAATACATAAAATAAAATAAATTTCATTAAATAAACAAAATGAAATACCTACAAATATTTTAATAAAATAAACCAAATACATAAATAATTAAATAAACAAACTACAATTATAACAAATTAAAGGCTGCCAGTAAGATAACATAACAATAAATAAATAATACATAAAGTAACTTAATAATATAACAATAATAAGGGAAAAGGAAATTAAGCAAACCAAAACAAAAATACATAAATAAGCAACGAAAGTTATATAGGGTAACACAAAATTAATATAAATGTAATTTGCAAAAGAAAAGGGTAAAATACATACCTTAACAAAACTTTGATTAAAACCAACACAACAATGTTCTTTGAAGTAAATAATTTTGAGATATAGGTTTAAAAATGAATTATATATAAAGTTTGTTAATTAAAATGGGCAAATAGGAGATTTAGGTAAGGGGCCATCGAAACTCAGGTGCGTCGATGGCCATGGATGAGGGTGGGCCAAGAACCGGGCGTCGCATCAACACCCGCGGCGCCCTATTATATGTTCGGCCTTATTTTTTTTGATTTATATGTTTGTTTATTTCTTTTTCAGCTGTGGTAATCGGTCGTTTCCGATTCGTTTGATTTTCAGGGTTTTTTTATTTGAATTTACTGGGTTTTTTTTGTTGCCATTCGTTTTATTTAAATACTTATTTGACTTTTTCAATTTCGTTTTAACAGCTTCGTTTTGAATTTTGCGGGGCTTCGGAGTTTAAAGCTCGTACGTTTGCATTATTTCGCGTATTTGAACTACCGCTGCTATTATTGGACCTGTTTTCTGACCTGTACTGATTGCTATTGTTATTACGTGCATTAGCGTTACCTCGATTGCCGTTATTTTGCCTATAATTGTTGCTTTGTCTACTCGGGTTGTTATTATTGTATCTATTGGTATTGTTGCTGTACCTATTGAAATTATTGCTGCTATTGTACCTATTGAAATTATTATTGTTGTTGTACCTATTAAAGTTACTATTGTTGTTATATCTACCCTCTTGTTGTACGAACTATTACCTCTATTGTTGTTTCGAAAATTATGTGGATTATTAAATCTGGAACGAAATGCTAATACCTGCCTCTCAGTAGCTTGAGTATTTTGTTCGACTATCATCTTTGCTACTACGTCTTTTGCGTTACTAAAATTGGTTGATGCCAAAATGGATTTTACTAAGTCTGAGCGCGTATTAAGCCTACAAACATTTACTGATTGCTCGACTGCCATTTCGTGAGCTTTGGCTTTTGACATACCTTCAATGATTAGAGATCGATCTAATGCATCAGATAGTTCTTCTACACGTTTAGCAAATTCGGTCAAGTTATTATTGGAAACTTTTAATGAAGCTATTTTTCCGGCAACTACTTTGGAATTATCTGGTTTTATTCTGATTCTAAGCGCGTCTTTAATCTCTTCGATGGATGTTATGTTAGTCGGAATTGCCTCCCTTGCTTTCCCTTCTAGTTTTGATTTAACAAATGCAATGAGAGTTGGCATAAAGCAGCCATTATCCATACTTAGCATAGACTTGACTTGATTTGGGAACTGCCATTTAGCACTTAGAAAAATAACAAGAGAGCACACTAGCCAGTTTCAAATAAGAGCAAAAGTTTCCCATATCGAATTGTTTTTTAAAACTAATTGTGTGATTTTTTACATGTAACTCAGTTAAAAGTACCAAAACGCATTTTCTTGGCATTAGGTTTCGATTTCTGAGCTTATCTACAATCAGTATATAGTCAATGCCAAAAAAAACTATAAAGCATTTTGGGAGGAAAACAATTTTTTTTTTAGGTTAGCCTAATTTGAATTCAATTTATTTGACAGTAAGTTTTGCGGCTGCCATATGAATAATATACATCCAAAAATTCTTATCTCTATAGAATAGTTGGAGGATTTTATTCAAAATTAAAGAAAAAAGGTATGGCATCACACAGTTCTCTCACGGCGCTCACTAAACTTAGAATTTACATAGAAAATCAAAACTCAACAGAATTCTAAGTCAAGTCAAGTAGGGTAATCGGATACATGCAAAATTCATTAAACAGAACGCTAAGTGGCAGTTCCAAGTCAAGTCAAGTCTATGCTAAGTATGCATAATGGCTGCTTAAGATTCGAATCTGTTAAGCTTTCAACTAGGTCTATTTCTTATATGAAGGAGTCTACCGCTAATGGATCCCCAATGTAGTTTTCCCTAATTATAGGAGCACACATCGAGGTAAAACTTTTCTTTTGCTCTGTGGTAGCCATTTCTATGGATTTTACTGAATTACTATTTTTATTGTTTAAATTCGAACAAATTGATGATTTTTGAAAATGAATTGAATTGTCTGTGGAACGGTCTAATGTACAAACTGAGTTGTCGAAACCTAACAGGTTTTCCTGGAATGAAATATTTTCGACTGTTGGCAATGTGCCTAGCTGTGACGATTCAGAAAATTCTTCTTCTTCTTCGGAATTGTCGTAGGATTCTTCTTCTAACCACTCGCTATCAGATGTAAAAATATTATCTTCTACTAAATCGCTGCAATTATTTGGTACATTAACTGTACATTTCAGTTTTGCAAAACATTTAGCTAATTGCTCTCTACAACGTGATAGGATTCGATTTACAACAACTGGCTTACCCCGATTCTCAAAATGCACATTAGCCTCTACTAAAATTTTATTATATGCTTCTATCAAGGAATTTTTGTATTCATCTAACTTTTCTTGCTTTGTCGATAATGGACGACCAATATTTAGAACGCGTTTCTTGATTTTATAGAAATTTTTTCTCAATTCTTTGAACTTAGTCTCAAAATCTGACATCAGCAAAAAAATTTCGATAAATAGTAGCTAGCAGTAGAACAGTTTGAATGAAAACTAACCAGTTTAGATTGAGTGGAAAAATTCGGGAAATTTAATAAAATGGAATAAAATAAGTTAAGTGGAAAATGAGTCGGTCTAAATTGAAGGCAAAGTTTCGAAAATCTAATGAATTTTGGTTGATAATTTGAAAAATTGAAGAAAAAGTTCCTGAATTGCAGATTGTGCTACCATGTGTCGTACAAAGAGATGATATTATTTGTTGCAAGTTTATATTTATTGTATGTTAAAATGTAATAAATGTTTGAAAAGTAATAATGTTTATAATTTGTAAATTGTCGAAAGTTATAAATGTTTCAAAAATATAAATGTTTGAAATTTGGTAATGTTTTAAAGTTATGAGCGTTTGAAAAATATAGATGTTTGACAGTTGTAAATGTTTTAAAGTTATGAATGTTTGAAAAATATAGATGTTTGACAATTGTAAATGTTTTAAAGTTATGAATGTTTGAAAGATATAAATGTTCGAAAGCTGTAAATGTATTAAAGTTATAAATGTTTACCTTGACGGCCGCACCGTTGCACTCAAAAATATATATGGGTGTTTCCACGGTCGCGAACAGTACGTTCGTACGCGTTTATGGGCCAAAAAACAAAGTAAACACAGGTTTTTGTTTTTTTTTTTTGCTACTTTGATAGCATTTTGAAAGGTCAATTTTAGGTGCAAGAGGCAGGTTTGTTCGATTTTTAGTTTAGACTGTGGGGGCAATAAACATGTGGTCGCGAACGTACGCATAATGGAAGTGACTTTTTTGTGCAACTGGAAAAATTCAAAATTCAGCGAAATGGAATGGATTTTTTCAAAATGGTTGATAACATATTGAAGTGGCATAAAGTGACTTTCTTTTCGTTTATTTCGCTTTAAAATATCTTCAGTACATTTTTATATATACGCTTAAATACCGGTCGCGAACGTACGGGTCGCGAACGTACGATTTTTCCATACACTTTCTTTTCCTATTTTCGGCATAATGTTTTACAAATTATATGAATTGGAACACTTAATTCACAAGTTTAAATCTTATATGTTGTATTTATAAAGAAAGAAGATAGCATAAATTATTAGACTCTACTGAAATACCGCGGCTCACACCGAAAGGCTCGAAAGTGGCTTGCATAACATAAAGTATACTCACTTTAATGTATGGTTGGAAAATTTATGAATAACTTCATTAAAATTATTCAAAACCCTATGATCCATTATTAACCATGCAAAAAAAGTATATTAACAACCTATTTTTTCTTGCTTCAGTTTTTGGTAGGAAAAAATATATCGAAATGCAAAACGGTCGCGAACGTACGCAACTTTGAGAATTAAAAAAAAAAGGTTTGGTAAACCCTTCAAGAGAAGTAGTTTTGGTTTTCAACTAAGTGCACTCAACCGGCTTTAGAAATGTAGTTCTATACATTTCCTTACACTCCTTGAGAAGTGGTAATAAAGAATGTATTTTTTTGGTCGCGAACGTACGATCCAGGCAGAGGTAAAAGTTTCAATAAAAATTTACAGTTAAGACATCGTCGTTCACTCTTCTTTCATTTTGATGGTCTTAACTGATATTCATGGGAGTATTTTGTTGCAAAAAAGGGTCGCTAGTATAAGTCGAACATGTGAAAAAATTGAAAAGAAACAGGCCTTTAAAACTGGCTGGAAATGAAAAAAAATTTTTTTCATGTTTCAAGCCAAATTTTTAATAAAAAAAATTTAAATCAACTTCCAAAGCTTTATATTTATAAAAATTTGGGTAATTTTGTATAACAGGGTTAAACAAGAATTTATTTTTATTAGGATTTAAAATTTTTGCTCTGGTTGACCATTCTACGGAAATGCTCATATATATATTTAACGTATCGGCCGCACCGTTTCACTCAAAAAGGAAATATTTAATTTAATTTAACGTGACGGCCGCACCGTTTTACTCAAAAATGCATTAAATTTGTATTGTTTTACAATTTTCATATGTATACATATATTATATACCTAATATATATAACTGTACATTTATATACCTAACTCGCCTCACCAGTCCATGTTACCGCCATTGCTGCAATTTGAATGTAGTCTTGCTGTCCCGCTCTGCCGTTGCTTCTGTCGTTGTTGGTTGTGGTTTTGGTTTTTTCTTCTTCTCCACTTCCCTGCCGCCGGCTTGGCGTGACTAAAATTTGTGCCGTTATTTCGTGGCGTGATGCCATGGACCGTTATGCCGCGGTCTATATGTATTTATTTAGGTGGTGTGGTCTTGGTATAGTTTTGCTTTTTTTTTTGTTTTTTTTTTTAAATTATCTCCGTTTTATTTATGTATATATATAGTTTTTTTCTATTAATTTTAACTTATTATCTCTGTAATTTATTAATATCCGCTTATGTTTCTTTATTAAATTTAGTTCGTTTATCTCCGTTTTAATTATTTGCATATTCTTATTATCTCCGTTTTGATTATTTACTGTACCTTTGTCAACTGTATCACTGTACCACCACTTCTCACATATATGTATATGTATTTTATTAAGTCCATTTATGTTATATTAATAAGGTTTTGGTTACAACTGTACCACTAGTTATATTTATTTTAAGTTAATTTTTTTGTAAATTATTGTAGTTTTATGTTAAACTATTTTCCCACATTTTCGAAAACTTTAATTTTGTTTTGTACTAGTAAGGCCCGCTTGCTTCGCTGCGTATCAGAACTTATAACAGACTGAGTCCGATTTTAATCATTATAGCCTAGCCTATACGCACTTGATTGTATAGTTCACAACAAGAATTAAAAAATACATTTGGGCCAGTTTTCGAAATTTGAAATACATACATACATACATATCTCTACATATAATAAAATTGTAACAGGTCGATGTCTGTACATGGCATCTACACACCCTTCTCTTTTTCCGTCCGAAATTTTTGAAGATATATAATTGAATCCATTTGAGATATGTATTTAAATTAAGCGCATCGCATATAACAGTACCCATTGGCACCATTCGTTTGATATCCATATTGTACTAACACATTTTTTTGCAAATACATATTCGTCGATAACTTCAAAATATCTCCGAAACCATTTGGGATATTTCAATTGATCACATCGCATAAATCAGCACTCATTGACACCTTTCGTTTGACATCCATATTGTACTAAGACATTTTTGGTCACCCCTGGTCCACATATTGGGCGATAACTCCAAAACCGATTGAGATATCGCAAAAACTAATATCTTAAACTTTAGCGTCTGACAATCCAACAAAAAAAGTTTCATTCATTTCCATTCAGTACTTTCAGAGTGATACGGCCCCAAACATACGGACAGACAGACAGACAGACAGGCACACAAAAATTAAAAAAATGGTTGATTTGGATTCTACTCGTTTACTAATGCTTCCCCCAATCAATTTTTTGTTGATATCTGCCATGTACAGACATCGACCTGTTACAATTTTATTATATGTAGAGATAGTTTTTGAAAATTTTTTATTTCTCTTGTCTCTGTTTGAATATTTTACGTTTTTTTTTGTGTATTTTAATAAGTTTTATAATTTTTTTGTATCTTAGTAAATTTTAATAATTTTTTTGTATTTTTGTAAAATTGATAATTTTGCTGTATTTTGTAAATTTTATAATTTTTGTATTTTTGTATATGTGATAATTTTGTAAATTTTTTATTTTTTGGTATTTTTGTAAAGTTTATAATTTTTTTGTATTGTTGTAGATTTTATACTTTTTTTGTATTTTTCTTGATTTTATAATTTTTTTTTGTGTATTTTTGTAGATTTTATAATTTTTTTTTGTATTTTGAAAGTTTTTAAAATTTGTTGTACTTCAAAAATTATTTTTTGTAAGTTAATTTTTTTTTCTAATCGCTTTTACAAAATTCCAAACAAAATTGGTTAAATGTTTGGAAACTTTTATAAATTTTTTTTTGGATTTTGTGGATTTTATGATTTTTATTATTTTTTTTTTGAAAACTTTTATAATTTTTGTTTGCATTTTCTTGGTTTTTTTTTATATTATTTTGTCATTTGTATGATTCATAATTTATTCATTTACGCAGGGCTCCGGCCCACGGTCACGGTCGCCATGTAGCATGGTGTTGCCGGCCATGATGGCGCAGCGTGTACCAAAGCTTGCACGCAGGTGCATCCCCAACGATTAATAAAAACTCTGCATTCTAATCGGATAAAATGTTTCTTCTTTTATTTGTACGAGTTTACGTTTTGTTTCACAAACTTATAATGTTTTAATTTATACTTATATTATTTGATACTTGACACAAAACCGCTTTTACTAATCGCTTTTAATCTAGAACAACCGGCGCGTTTGAATGTAGGCAACGAACTTAATGTTCGCGCCCACGCTTCAATCGTTCGTGTCCCTGTCGACAGTTGGCTGCGGTTCAACAAAAGCTGACCGTAGTGCCAATTGCCGACAGGGCTGTATTTTGCTCTATTACAAAATATCGCCTAAGGGCGATGTTACGTTACACATTAACTAACCTACCAGTAAATCCAGGATCATACAATAGAGTTCTTTGCAGGTCCCTTTGAGAACACCGAAAAGTCTATCCACTGGGTTTTTATCTTTACACAGTGCTTCATTGTAACGAAATTTTGGGACTTCCTTAGGGTTGGTTTGGCAGGGGGGTCATCAACCACGGCTCTAAAAGGTATCCAGAGTCACCTGCAGATATTTTGTAAAATATGTATTGTCTCATAAACTGTTTGCAGTAACAAATACTTACCTTACAAACTTACCTATCAAAAACATGTTGTGATTTCCATTTTCATAACTTCGCTGCATGACTCTTCGTACTGCAGACGAGCTCCAAATAAATGAGTCACGTCTTGCTTCTGGAAATTTTGCGTTGACATTCAAAATCTTGAGGTTTGGAACACAAATCTGTGTATAAAAAAGTACAATTTAAAACCGACACATAATTAACCATTTGCACATTTATAGAATGGTATCCACGGTGGTTCACATACGCTTCTTCATGAATAATTGGGCCCATGATTGACACATGACTACAGTCAATGGCTCCAATGGTACCTCCCACAAATGGTGAGGGTGCGAAGGAGAAATTTTCTTTAGCAGCTTGCCGTTCTATTTGCGTCATTGGAAATTTCACTTTTTCAAAGAACATGTAACGGTTATTACATCCGTCAGTCGATGGATGCAGCGACTGACAGATGTCTGTCATTGTTTACCTCGAATAGTTTGGCATCTTTTTTAGGAATCGGAGTGTAAGGCAGTGGATGATGGTACTCCGACAAAGTGGAATGGAGGAAATAACGTTCAGAGTTGCTTGACAGTAAAAATTGCAATGTTTCTAACATTCATTTATAATGAAATGTACAATTAATAGCATCTGATAAGTTGCATACAAGGTACCCTGTGTGGTTTGTATCAGCTGTTAGTTGCGCTACAAGTAGAGATATACTATGATGTCTGTGAGATAGATATGCCCCATTGTTCTCCTACGGGCCGCTGGTAACATCCATAGGAATATTGTCACTTGCGAAGCGAATGAAAATTTTTTCAAATTTCGCGGTCTCGAATTGCGAGAAGCGAATCTCCAGCGAATTCGCCAAAAAAAAGTGGAATGAGTGACGAATATGAACTTCCCGAACTGCCAGTAGCGAAAAACTCAGATTCGCTTCGCCAAATCTGTCAAAATTTGTCGAATGTCTAATTTGCATTTATTTCGGTAAAAAAGAAAGTAAAAGCTATCAAAAGAAAATAAAAGTGAGTATTTAATAGCATGTAAGAAAAAAAAAGTGAGTGTATAATAAAGAACAATCCAGACGTCGCAAGAGGCCAGGGGAATTTTGGGTCCACCAAAAGGAGCAGAGCGGAGTTTTCCCCTGCGGGTTGGGGCTTAGAATATGCCCGCGGTAGGCATACCGGTCGTAAGAGGCGACCAATATGCACAAAGGTAATGATGTGCAACTCGATGTTGATCTACGGATATGATGCCTCCCACCTCTCATTACCCATCTTCTCTTTCCTTTCGGAAGGAGGGATGACATGACCTAGAAGGTTGCACTGGTCATACCAAATCGATCCCACGACAGTCGGGCAGTACCGCAAGGGAATACCGGAGCGTACCGGATTCATATCCGGCCAAGGACTGTTATTTCGACAACACTCCCCAAAACCTTCGGGGAGTGATTTTGTTGTTAAAACAACAACAACAACATGGGAGCATTTCGCGATTGAAGTCAACGCCTTAAGTCTTCCAACCCGTAAAGGGCCCGAGTGGAATAAGGTAAGACCTAATTGTCTACATAAGTAATGCAAAGGAAACGTGTGCGGCACGCGCAGCCGTGGTATCCTAGCATCGTACGTATACGTGAAGGCATCTAGAATAACTGAATTATGTAGGGCTGGTGCGAGCTTCAATCTCTGCCGATGTACTACAGGTGTACTCAAGAGAAAAGTATAAATTATAGAGAAGGTTCAAAGCTTTCTATCTTTATATTATAGCACTGATTCTTGCTATTACTCTGTCAGTGACACTGACTGTAGTCGGTAGGAGTCAGTACTGACTATATGGTCGCCGTCGCAATAAATATGTATGTTTCCTAGGTTTGGCTAGATTATAAATTGAAGCTAAAAAAAAAAGATTTCCGAAAACCGCAACGGGAGGAGGACCGTATGTTCAGCGAAGCTTATCTGCTCTAGAGCAAGAGGTGGATGATCTCCTCCAGCTACAACAAGCCGCCAACCCACAGGGAATTGTTTGGGCACCCCCAGGGAGGGAACTACCAACAATGACGGCCCGTTCGCCTGAGGGTGAACAAGATGCTCAACCACCACGTTCATCAACAATGACACCAAGAACGACACCCCGGCCTCGGTTGACCGTTGACGATCGTGAAAACATTCGACTAAAGGTGCTGCAAAAGCAATATGAAGTGCAAGATACCCTTTGCCAAGGTGTTTTGAAAATGAGGAAAAATTTAGATGATATTGCCAGGTGTTCAAGAAAAACATATGAACAAAAAAATGAGGAAATTTTAGTTCTAAAAGAAAAGAAACAAAGAAAGAAGGTAGAAAATATAGAAATGAAAAGACAACACCAAGAAATAATAGAAACAAAACTAAAGGAGTTGGAATTAAAAACCTTTAACCCTTTCGTCCCTGTTGGTACACATGTGTACCAGCACCAATTTCAGTACCTTAAATGCTCTATATTACCCTAAAAACGAATTACAAGTGTACCACCTGGCAACCCTGACAGTTCAGGAAAACATGGCAGCACATCGTTAAACAGCTGATGTTTTATGCACGTGTTTTTGTCGCAGAATTCGACTGAGTAAGTGTTTGGTAGTCAAAATAAGGTGAAAACCACAAGTGGGAGTACATAATTTCGTTTTATTTTTTGGAAAACCCCTAAAAGAGTATCGGTAAGTATATAGTTTGTTTTATTTGATTCATACAAAAATTTTGTTAGAGCATTTAGTTTGTGGTACAAATAGGTAACACCCGGATTTTCTAGTGGTACATACATATATGTACCGTCAGGGTTAGCTGCATATCTATTTTCTTTACAGGTGGAAAATGAGTAAACGTTCGCTGAGTCAAAAGAAGCTGGATACTTTTATGGAAGATTTGTCAGATTTTTCTGATGGTTCGTCTGACAAATATGAACCCAACGAATATGAAGGAGAATCATTATTTTAGAGTAGTGACGAAGAAATGCAAATAGAGGAAGAAAGTGAAAGTGATTTTGAAAAACCTTCTACATCTAAGAAAGCACAGCGAGATGAAAAAGAAGTTGGAAGTTCGACTTGCGATTCTGAAACTAAAAGCTTACATAATATTGCCCCTATTAACCGGGTTCTCGATTGGATGGTTCCTAATGATTCGTTTAGGCCCGCTAAAAAATTCTTTTCATAAATTGTTTCCGCATTCACTATACTTACATATAGTGAAGTGTACCAATAAGCGTTTGAAGATGTTGAACAGGTCCAAAGGAAGTAAAAAGAAGTATGTAAGACTAACTGATAAGGGAGAGATCCAAAAAGTTTTAGGATGTATGCTAGTCATGTCGTACAATAAACTTCCTGGTCTAAAGCACTATTGGAGTCAAAGCGAATCCATGGGAAACCGAACAATCGAAAGGTGTATTTCTCGTGATAGATATATGACCATTGCATCTAAGCTTTACTTTGCCGAACCAAATAAGACTGAACATGCGAAAAAGTCGTATTATGTCGATGTTTTGATTTCTTGTTTGAAGAATAGCTTTTGTAAATGTCGTGAAGATAGCCCATATCAAAGCATAGATGAGAGCATGACAAAATTCAAAGGTCAAGGGGTGTCAAATTATGGCTTCGTTGTGATGCCGCCTCTCGATATACATATCACCTCAATGTCTACACCGGAAAAGGTTCAGAGGTGAGTGATGATGCTCTCACTCTTGGAGAAAAAGTTGTTAAAACATTAGCAGCAACAATAAAGGTTCCCGATGTATTGCTGTGCTTTGATCGCTTCTTTACCAGTGTTGGAAACTATAACATTTGCAGCGCTAGATACTTGCATGGCTAACAGAAAAAATGTTCCACAATTGTCGGAAAAGCTCAAGAGGGGAGAGTCAATTTTCAGGTCTACAAACACGGGACTTCTATGCATAAAGTGGCAGGACACTAAGGAAGTGATAGTGATGAGCAATTGTCATAAGGCGGATGTAACAAAAATTTCGAAAACAGAGAAGACAGGGCAGCAAGTGGAAATTGACTGTCCTGAAGCAATTTCATTTTATAGGCAAAAAATGGGCGGAGTTGATCGCGCTGATCAATTCATGAATCTTTACAATCACGAGAGGAAGTCCACAAAATGGTGAAAGAAAGTATTTTATACTTGTCTTTCAATGTGTACAACCAACGCGTGGATCCTTTACAATGACATGAGACGACAAAATGAGAAAATTCCTTATCTGACCTATGAGGTGCAGTGTTGCCAGAATTTTTTCGAGCAATCCGGCTAGATCGAGAAAAAAAAACGGCTAAAAACGGCTAAAAAAAATAATTTCGGCGAGAAAAATTACAATTTTGGCCGAAAAAACGGCTAAAAATTTTGAATCAACTTTTCACACGTTTTATTCGATTTTTTTCATGAAAACATATAATATAAATATTTTATAATATTCACCCCTATTCTGCATAACAATTACGTTCCCGCTCTACGCTCCGCTTGGATCGTAAATATGCATTCTGAGTTACGCTTGGATCGAAAGAAAAAGAGGAAGAGCTATAAGTTTTTCGAAGTCAGCTGTTTGCCTTGGAATGTGTGAAATTGAAACATAACAAAGCAATTTAAATTACACAAATTATTACTTTTGAAATAAAAGTAAAGCTTTATTATGATTTATAGACTTAATTGTATATGTTTGAGCATTATTGAATAAATTGAGTGAAATTTTATAGATCAATTGACTGATTGTAGCAGACAACGAAGGACCAACAAAAAGCAAGAGGACACTGTTGGTGGATGTTACCACATCGTCAGTAGGTAGCTGGTATTTTCCTTAGAGCTAGTGCTAGAAGAGTGCGCTTTGCCGACCAGGTACACAGATGGTTGGCGTCGCATCGTGGGGCCACACCATACGCCGAGCAAACATTACACATGTCAGTGTTAAGTCTGACATCAGGTGGTACTTTTCGCTGGAGGAAGACATTGGCCGCCCCGGAACTGACAAAGAAGTTTACAGAGTATGAGTGGGTGCTGTGGAGTGGCCGCCGGTGCACGTTTGGATATAATGGCAAAGTCAAAGCCATTACCTTAGTTTTAATTTCGTTAGTAATATTGTTTGGTGTTTTGAATGCTAGTCCAATTTGTAATTGTTTACAACCGGTGCCGATGCTAATGCGCGTCCAAAAATATTAGATCTCCGTAGGCGGATTCACATTCCTGGCATCGAAAAGCGTCTTTTGATATCCCTCCCTACATTTTTGGACAAATATTAGTACTCGCCACCAGTCGCAAACAATTACCCTGCAAACATATCAAAAAACATCATTAGAGCACAAAAACAAAATATAGCGAGCGTTTTACAACTTTTACATACGAGTTTTACTTAAATTTCAAGAATTTCAACAAAAAATCGCGGGAATTAATCGTAAATTGTTTGCAAAATAAAAAACAAGCATTTATACGCCAACAAAATTCCAACGTAGAAAAACGGAGCTACGATCGAAGTGCAGAATTAGCAGAATTGGAAGTTTCGAAGTTGAACGTAGCGGAATTGAAACGCAGAATACCAAAGTTGCCAAGCGGAGAAATTTTCGATCCAAGTCGAAATGCAGAATAGGGGTGATTAAGTTATTTGTACTCTTTGTTTGTACCGCTAAAGCTAACAGTTTTAAGTCAAATTTTCACATGTTTTATTCGTTGTTTTGTCATTAAAACAAATGATATAAATATTTTACAATGTAAAGGAGTGTTTCTCATCTAGCCTTAAATATAAAAGTTCACTCTAAACAAAAATTTTGTTTAAAAAATTTAGATGAATTTTAAGGTTTACTTGAGAAAATGCCTCCAATTTCATAACAATAAAAAAAAGTTTCTTATACAGATGCTTTGCATCCTAATATACAGAGCTATAATAGTTCAACAATTCAAATCTGTATTTTTTAAAATAGCCTCAATATAAAGCTTACATTTACATATATTTGTTATATCTATTACATAGATGTGCTTATATAAAAGGTACAACGAGCAAAATTTTAAGCAGAGCTTACTGTTTTAAAAATAATGTGACTTAATGAAAAGTCGCAATAAAATAACGCATCAGGTAACGAATATATTTTAAATAACATATACTTTCATGGCATAAAATGAAAAAAAAAAATTTATAAATTTGTGGGAAATGTACATATATACATACATTTTACAATATTTCTATATCACAATTTTCTATATCTTGCTCTGAACTATCATAAATGCTAGAGTTATTCATAAGCGTAACGAGATCTTTAGTTATTATGAAGTCATGACAGCACTTATTTTCCCTTTTGAGTCCATATCTTACATACAAAATTGAATTTAGCATTTTTTCAGTAATTCTATTACGCTGCTTTGTTTTTTCATGGTGGCAATACTAAAAAGGCAATACTAAAAATTCAAACACAAATATAGCAAGAGCAGCAAAAGGATTTTCCCCTAAAGCATTTTTATACTCCCGAACTTGTGTCCAAAATTCTACAGTGGAACCCACGACTTCCCATTCATTCAAATGTAATTGTTTGTTACATTGGCAAAAAAAACTAAAAACGGCTAAAACGGCTAAAAAAATATAAAAAAACGGCTAAAAACCGGCTAGCGGCTAGATTCAAATTTTCCCGGCTAAATGGAAAAAAACGGCTAGATCTAGCCGGAAAACGGCTAAAATGGCAACACTGATGAGGTGGCTCTGGCTGAGGAATTGATTGCAGAAGGAAAAAAATCTACGAAATTGCCTAAGCCTAATAGAGGTACCTACTATTTCAAAGAAGAGAAAGTTGTTTAGCTCACAATTACATCTTCCCGTAGAAGGTAAAACAAGAAGACGTTGTACTCGATGTGCCCAAATGAAGGTTCAAAAAAGAACCAAAACCGTTTGCGAGGAATGTAAAGTGCCTTTATGTAAAGATTGCTTCAGACTGCATCATACAAAATAAATATGTAATGTGTATTTATATCAATATTACTTTAAACTTTATCATATAAAATAAATATATTTGCGAAAAACACTAAAATTATTTCAGGCAGTTTTTATGTTTTCTTACCTGTTGGTACAAATATGTACCACACAAAAACCCTGATGGTACATATATGTATGTACCACACCCCCCTCGCCACCCAAGGACTCTGCCCAACTCATACATCAATTATTTCAGTACAAATGGTAAATGTGAGTTGAACTTAGGCACAAAATCTGAGCTGTTTACTCAAATATGAAAGATATGAATTCAGGGACGAAAGGTACCGTATGTTCAGCGAAGCTTGTCTGCTCTAGAGCAGCTACAACAAGCCGCCAACCCACAGGGAATTTTTTGGCACCCCCAGGGGGGGAACTACGACTAGGGATAAAGGATCTCAGTCCGAAGAATCCGAGGGTGCACAAGGTACTCAACAACCCCGTCATCAACAATGACACCAACAATGACGGCACGTTAGCCTGAGGGTGAACAAGAAGCTCAACCATCACGTTCATCAACAATGACACCAAGAACGACTCCCCGGCCTAGGTTGACCGTTGACGATCGTGAAAACATTCGACTAAAGGTCCTGCAAAAGCAATCCGAAGTGCAAGATGTCCTTTGCCAAGGTGTTTTGAAAATGAGGAAAAAATTAGATGATATCGCCAGAAAAACATATGAACAAAAAAAGGAGGAACTAAAATTTCTAAAAGAAAAGGAACAAAGAAAGAAATAATAGAAACAAAACTAAAGGAGTTGGAGTTAAAAACCCTTAAATACAGTTTACGGAAATGAAAATTAAGAATTCGTGCAACTACTTTTAGTTTTCATTTCTATGTTTTTTCTTTGCTGAATTTGTGTTTCTTTTTATTTCATTTATTTTGAGTTGAAGTGCTGAAATCATGTGATTTTTTAAAACTAGTTTGTAAGTGTAACAGATCGCATTTCATAATGTGACCCATATTGACATGTTTTAATTTTTTTATCATTTCGTTAAATTTAAATTTTTTGCTGATATACAACACTCTATGTATGTACGTATTTCATGTCAGTATGAATTACATTTTTTTATATTTATTTACATACTTTTAATAATAATATATAAGTAATATCACTTAGTTCCACCCCAAAAAAATACGTTTTAAAAGTCTGAATTAAGTACTTTTATTTATTTATTTTTAACAAAAGGACGTGTGGCACTCGTGGACTCCCGCGGTAAAGCTGTTGCATATTATCAACTTATGCCAGGCCCGTACGCAGCGGTGGGGGTTTTGAATTTAAAAATCTTCCCCTGCGCACATTCATATTTTTATTATTTTATTTTACGCACAATTTGAGTTGACAATTGCAACAACAAAAATCAAAGGGATCAACTATGTACATACATACATAATTACTGTACTAATCTAAACAGCAACAAAGGCAATTATGTACAGCGTGTGTCTGTGTTGGTGTGCACCTTCTAGCGTCATCTGGCGTTTCCAGTGCCATCTAAAGCTCAGCACACTGGGCCAGGGATAAAAAACGGTCATAATTCAAAATCTTATCGAAATAGCTTACACATTGCTAACTTTAGATTTTTAATTTTTTGGTTTTAATTTCCTTAAGTTTTGAATTAAAAAATTTTGTTTCTTTTTCTAATTATATTTTTTTTTAATTTTTAATTTTTTGATTACAATTTTTTTTAACTTTGAGTTAAAAATTTTTTTTTTGTTTGTAACTTTTTTTTAAATTTTTTTTTTGTTTTTTTTTTGCTTTTCAGATTTTAATTTTTTTTTAAATTTTGAGTAAACAAATTTTTATTTTTTTATTTTTTTGTAAATTATTTATTTTTTGTTTGGTTTTGGTAACTTAAAATTTTTAATTTTTTGGTTTTAATTTTTTTAAATTTTGAGTTAACAAATTTTTTTCTTTGTAACTTTTTTTATAAAATTTTTTTTCCTTTTGCTAACTTCAGATTTTTAGTTTTTTGAAAAAATTTTTTTGTATATTTTTTAATAAATTATTAATTTTTTTTTGTTTTTTGATAACTTAAGACTTTTAGTTATTTTGGTTTTAGTTTTTTTTTAATTTTTTAGTAAGAAAAGTTCGTTTGTTTGTAAGATTTTTTTTGTTTATATTTAACTATTTTTAAATTATTTATTTTTTTGTTTTTTAAATCTTTAATTTTTAATTTTAAGTGAGTTTTATTTAAAGTTTGAGTTAAAAAAAATGTTTTTTTCTATAAAAAATGATTATCTGTGATGTTTTATTCGAGTTCATCCTCTGAGAGTACAACATCATCCAACATGCTTAAAGTTTGAAATAGTCCACTTTCGTCTATTTCTTCCTCATTTTCTTCCACAAATACAGCAGCTGATTGGGATTCAACTTCTGGCATACTGATCAAATTGCGCACTTCTGTTGGAATTGACAAACATTGCTTATGTTTTAAACGCATTTTGAGATCAATACTTGATATTATTATATCAGATGTGTCCATTGCTCTGTTAAAAACATCCTCAATATTAGATTCTCTGTTATGCTTCCTGTTATGAGCTCGTCTGAAATTCTTGTAGTCCTTATTTCGGGCTTCAGAATCTTCTTCGCCTAAAACACCAACAGGTAGTAAACTTGTACTAATAATATCAGCACCATGCAGAAGCAGTTTATGCAATGTTGATGGCATAGGGTACCAAGGATAGAGATTTACATATTTCTGAGCAGCAGAGTCACAAACGATTCGAAATTTCATAGGATCTACTGGAAGATGAATTGAAATTGCGATGAAAATTGTCTTTATCTCTTTCAATAATTCAAAGTCAATTCCAAGACATAGACTTACCCCCCTATTTTTTGTTCTTGAAAAATTGTCAATCTTGATAAAATATCAAGAAAAAAATATTTGAATCAAGTGTTCTGAATTCTGCTTCAAAAAAATTATTTAATTTTATTCATTTTGGCGTAAAATTCAAAAATCATGATAAAAATATTTTTCTCTTGTTTTTTATCAAGATTGACAATTTGTCAAGAACACAGAATGGGGGGGTTAGTATTTCTAGATTTTCAAAAGCTTTCCGGGCAGTGTTACCGTCAATGGTATTTCCAGAAAATTCTACTTTTGGTTTATCCACAATAAGTCATAATTTAGATCTAAACTTTTCCTGGATGTGTTTCTTTCTCTCAGCAAATATTGATTTTTGATCAGGGGTACGTATTTGCCATGTCTGATCCAGCCTGTATGACATTTTTAAAAAACGGCCGAAAACGTTAATCCACGCATGTAATGGGCTAATTCCATAGACAAGGGATTTTGGGTTAGGTAAAAAAACTCCTTTTAGCTTATTCGAAAGGTCGTTAAATAATTTGGGTGTGGCATGACAGACAGGACATGTTTGCATACTTTTAGTACCCTTAATGATATTGAGCACCTTTGCCATCTATCGTCGCTCGCATGACCAACTAACGTAACTGACATTTACAAAATTTTACAGGAGAGCAGTTTTAATATTTTTGACCCTTTATTCCATTGTCCCTGTCGAAAGGTATGCATGATATTTTCAGTCTGCTTTTCTAATTATGTACTCAGACGTCTACTCTTCAATATTATTATGGCAAAATGGTATTATATTGGATTTTAATGCGATTTTTTGATTGCAATGCAGATACGTTACCTTTGTGAAATTTTTTTTTGCCTATTTGCAGATACGTTTTTTTTTTATTTAAAAAAAAAACAGCATTTTGCATTGAATTTTTTTTTAATCTTTATTGGACTATAAATATGAAATACAAAAATAAAAAAATTTTATGAAAAAAATATTTGTAATTAATGAGGAAGGGATTTATAAAAATTTGTATGTTCACATAACTTGATTACTGGCGTATCTCCAGTAGTAAGTGATACTAAATCTTCGTATTTATTTTGAGGTATTTTAGGGGGAGTCGTGTTTAATTTTGAAATCTCTCCCGTCAGTAAACTGACAACAGTGCCTTTTAGAGTCAAGGATCTATAATTTTTGTCTGTATGTTTATTTATAAAAAACAATTTGAAAGGTTCTCCTTTTTTTACTCTGTACTCAACCATTTCGGCCCAGTTTATTGGTTCTCCTGAGTCGTCTTTTCGAATGGATAATAGTTTAAGATCGGTCGACAATTTCTTGAAATTTAAAAAATCAGAATAATCCATGGTAACTACATCGTATGGCTTCTTTATCCGCGCCAGCCTGAATATTTTGTTTAGTTGACTTGGAACATGAACATCACCACTGTTCTTCAAGGCGTAGGAGATAGCGCTGTGGGCAGAATCTCCTTCGTTTTGTCCATGGCAAGGTACCGATATTCTTAACTCTATTTCTTCAATATTAGTTGAGTTGTTTACTATATATAGTAAAGTAGCAACTGTCACTGAATTTTTGTTCTGACCACTACATCCGTCGGCAAACAGATAAACTTTTTTGCAGTCAGTGTATATTATAGTAGGCCACGCCCGACTTTAGCCTTTCCTTACTTGTTTTATAAGAATACTGTAGTTTTGAATGCATTTTGTTGGAATATTAAATAATATCTTGCAATAATATTTGAAAATTTCTTTATAAAGTATAGCAGTAGGTATTAAATTGCAGTTACGTTAGTTAGTGAAACATTTTTTTGGTCCATCTGCAGATACGTTGAAAATGTTATGGCGTTTTCTGAGATAACGGTACTATACACAATCACATAATTTACACACAAGATGCGACATGCCTAAAGAAGTCCCATAGTGGTCCTAACTCAATTTCGGAAAAAATGTCAGTTACGTTAGTTGGTCATGCGAGCGACGCTATTAGAGTCAGGAACAAAGAGAAATGTATTGAAATTTTATCCAAAGCCTGAAAACTTTCTAACTTGTCGATTTGATCCTCTATTTGAAACTCAACTTTTGCCTTAGGATGACTTCCGCTGATTCAGAAACATTTTCCAAAGATATAGGTGGACAAAATCTGGCTGATTGTGGTGATCTGTTATTCCACAAAACATTATTATTTACGGTTAACATTGTTTGTGGAATGAGCTTAGTTGCAAACAAATTTTGGTCAGTTGGCTTAGAAAGATTTTCATCAGGAATTGATTTATAATTTTGTTTATAAGCTGAATGACCAGAACTGCCATAAAATCCCCATGAACATATTAAAACAGCAGTCGATTCCATAGCGCCGTTTGCAATCATATCATGTATAATAACATCCTTCTGCAATTCAACAATTCTCTTTGCTGTGTGGTTTAACAAAGCTTGTAGTGATACCTAAATTCTGTTTTCAGAAATAGATATGTATGTTCACTTGCAGCGTGATAATTTTTTCCGTAACAAGTTTTTGTCTTCGCAAGGTAATTCCAAAAATGAATGGAACGTAATAAATATCATGCTTAATCGAAATTGTAAGGCAATAGACACGTCTGTTATTTTAGATAACTGTGGAGTCACGACTACAAACCCTAAGGAGATAGCTAACCTTTTTAACGAGCATTTTTCCACAATTGGACAAACTTATGATTTGACATCTACGTGTAAATGTTTAGATTTAAAGTTTGTGGAGTCGGGTAAGGAAAGCAGCTTTTTCTTTGAATCCCTTACTGGAACCGAAATTTTAAGAACTATTATGTCATTGAATAACTCGAGCTCATGCGACTATGATGGAATATCAAATTACATTTTGAAAAGAGTAGCTTTTTATATAGTTGACATCCTCACATACCTCTTTAGTTCAAGTGTTTTTTCGGGAATCTTTCCTGCCGAATTAAAATGTGCTATTGTTATTCCCCTATTTAAAAAAGGTAGCAAAAAAGACAAATATAATTGCAGGCCGATTTCTTTGTTGCCTTCCATATCTAAAGTTTTTGAAAAACTCATTAAAAATAGAATTATTTCGTTTCTAAAAAACCAAAACTTCTTTAGCTCGATGCAGTTCAGGTTTAGATCAGGACGATTGACGGAAGATGCTTTGTTGATAACAAAAAGAATTGTGCTGGCCTGTTTGTGGATATAACTAAAGCGTTTGACATGGTCGATCATCAAATATTATTAGACAAACTGCACAATATCGGCTTTCGTGGGTTTATGCACAATTGGTTTAGTTCATATTTAAATAGAAGAAAGCAGAAAGTAAAAGTGTGTGGATCGGTCTTAGGTCCCATATTGTTTTTAATTTATCTCAATTAAATTTTTTCCCTTAGAGCCTTCGCGGATGATCTGGCGGTTGCTTATGGAACTTCAAATTACTTAGATTTGGTGGTGAGCATCAATCATGATGTCCATTTACTAAGGCCGTGGTTTGCTAAGCATAAGTTAATTATTAGTAAAACACGCAGATAATGTATTTTAATTTGCACTCACTCAACGAACTGCAGATTTTTTGCGCTACATAGTTTAATGTGCTCTAAAAAAAGCGTTCAACCGTGAAGCTAATTGCAACGAGATGTGCTTCAAAATTGTTGAGGTGAAGGACTTTCAGTATTTGTGGGTCACTCTTGACTACAATCTAAATTGGTCCACACACACATATCGCTTAAAGTCCTATCCATAGTTCGTAATTTTTATAACCTTAGAAAGGTTTGTTCAAATACAACCCTCAAAACTATATATTATGCTCTGGTAGATTCCAAACTTCAATATGGTATAAGCTGCTGGGGTGGAGCCTTTTCTAATAAAGTCCAACCTCTGCTAGTTATTCAGAAACATATAATCAGAAAAATTTGCAATGTCAATTATTTTCATGACTCCATGGAGTTATTTACAGACCTGAGAATTCTTCCGATTAGACACTTATATTACGTTTGTTTGGTTGTTGTGTTTTCCGACAGGGTGGATACTGGATTTATATTGGAACGAATTTCCGTCGTCCCTTGTCAATTTTGGTTTTGTAGCAAACCGGTTTCGTCGATGCGACATCTTCAATGCTTTATTTCGTTCTGATTTTTGTCTATCCGTTGTCATGTATTTATAGTCTGGACGCTGTATCAGGTAGTGTTAGTCTGCGTGTACATGGTCGTGACCCGGGTACGGTCGTGGGACAGACTATAAATACATGACAACGTATAGGCAAAAATCAGAACGAAATAAAGCATTGAAGATGTCGCATCGACGAAACCGGTTTGCTACAAAACCAAAATTGACAAGGGACGACGGAAATTCGTTCCAATATAAATACACTTATGTTACTACAAGACTTTAAAAATATTTTTTATTCGATGTGGTTATTTACACAGCCTAGTTTCAGATAGTTATAATCTGAGGAGAAACACTCACGGCTTGGTAACTGTTCCTACATATCGTACAACTCATTCCAATAATTTCTTTAGTATAGTTTCTTGTAAGTTGTTCAACGCTCTGCCAGCTAGTATACGTCTTATTAGGAATTTGCACATATTTCTAAAAAATGTAAAATCCTATCTTTTAGAGCTATCGCATATTGATATCAAAATTTTGCTGGAACCTACTATTTAATTGATTCTAGTATTTCATTATTATTATTATTATTATTATTATTATTATTATTATTATTATTATTATTATTATTATTATTTTGCTTTGTGTCTATTTGTAAAATTATCAAATTTACTTATTCACCCCACACACTAGTACGTATAGTATTTTATTCCTGAGATGGCATTCAGCGCTATTATAAATGTACATATATTACTGAATGCCTTACTTTTTCTTACATAACATTCCCAATGATGTAATCTTAAGCTATTAAGTAAGCTATTTTGTTACTTGTAAGAAAAAGAATAAATAAATCTAAATCTAAATCTAAATCTAATTCTTTAGATGGTCTACATTGAGACTTCATTTCCCTTACATCATTATATGATGGCCAGATATCGGCACCACTTGATTTGGATTCTAAACGCATATTTGTGTATACGCTCTCAGTAAGATTATTGTTCGACAAAAAGGCTAAAGCTCCTTCAGTGGTTTTTGCTTGGATTGAACTTTCAAACAATTTTCGAACTTTTCTTATATTTTTATACCCAGCGTACTAGTACTAGTACAAGGGTATATTAATTTTGTCCACATAACGGTACTATGTAACGGCACAAAATAATCGAGTTAGATATAGAGTTCCATATATGAAAGTTCTTAGGTTGAAAAGAAGAATTGATTAAGGCATGTCCGTCCGTCTGTTCGTCTGTCCGTCCGTGTACACGATAACTTGAGTAAAAATTGAGATATTTGCATGAAATTTTGCATACAGGTTACTTTCTGGCCAAGGTAGGTTGCTATTGAAAATGGACGAAATCGGATGATAACCACGCCCCCTTTTTCGATATCGAAAATTTCGAAAAACGTATAAAACGGGTTAATTCAATATCAGAAGCAGCTACAATGATAAAATTTGCAATATGTATTGATTTATATGTTCTAAGGCGGATTTTACCAAATTTTTTGAAAAGGGGCTTGGCACCGCCCCCATATATTTGAAGAAATTTTAAAATTTTGACTCCTATTAACTTGAGAACAGTTTATGCTAGTATAACGAAATTTTGTAGAGGGCATTGTTGTGTTAAATTCAGATATAGAAAATAAACGAAATCGCTTGGCGACCACGCCTACTTTTTTATAAAAGTTATATTGAAAGGAGGTGGAAATATTGAAAAGTCCATATCTAATTAACTGATACCGCTATAATAATATAATTTGGTACATACATCAATTTTCATATTCTTTACATTATTTTTGCAAAATTTTGGAAAGTGGGCGTGGCACCGCCCACTTATGAGTCAAGCAATTTTCAAATTCGACTGCTAATAACTTCAGAACGGTGTGAGATAGGTTTACGAAACTAGGTTCCAGGCATGTTATGTTTATGTAGAGTACTACCACAGAAAATAAGAAAAATCGGTGAACGACCACGCCCCTTTTTGGACTAAAGTTCTCTAAACGAGAGTTAGGAAACCGGAATATGCAATATCTGTTTAACTGATAAAGATATAATGCTAAAGTTTAGTACACTCATTCACCTGATGATGTTATTAGTGATGTTTAAAGGTTTTTTGGTAATATTTTGGAAAATGGGCGTGGCACCGCCCACAAGTGAATAAACAAAATATCAACATTTCACTATTAACAAGCCACTGTGAAAGTATCATAAAGATCTGCAATGAAAACTGATCTTCAATAGGGACAAACAACATAATAAAATCCGTGGGCGTGCCACCACCCACTTTTTTAAAATTAGGTAAATATTGATTAATGGACACATATATCCGTACATCGAAAAATTTCACAAAATACGTTAAAAGTTATGGGCATGGCACGCCTTCTTTTCCAAAGTTATATATAGGACATGGTATAACCCTTGAAAAGATCGATTCAGTACTTTTGGCTCATGTAAGCGATTAAAGCTTTATAAGCAAGGAGCGTGGCCGCGCCCACCAAATTCGCTATTGTTTAGGCTCGGCATAGATTGGTTTTTAAAATGGGCGAAATCGGATGAAAACCACGCCCCCTTTTTCTGAAAACTAACGCTGGGTATTTAATGTTCGGTTCACCCGAACTTAGACTTCCTTACTTGTTTGAACCTTCATTTGCGCACGTCTTCTTGTTTTACCTTCTACGGGAAGATAAGGAATTTTCTCATTTTGTCGTCTCATGTCATTGTAAAGGATCCACGCGTTGGTTGTACACATTGAAAGACAATTATAAAATACTTTCTTCCACCATTTTGTGGACTTCCTCTCGTGATTGTAAAGATTCATGAATTGATCAGCGCGAATGGGCGTGGCACCGCCCACAAGTGAATAAACAAAATATCAACATTTCACTATTAACAAGCCACTGTGAAAGTATCATAAAGATCTGCAATGAAAACTGATCTTCAATAGGGACAAACAACATAATAAAATCCGTGGGCGTGCCACCACGCAATTTTTTAAAATTATGTAAATATTGATTAATGGACACATATATCCGTACATCGAAAAATTTCACAAAATACGTTAAAAGTTATGGGCATGGCACGCCTTCTTTTCCAAAGTTATATATAGGACATGGTATAACCCTTGAAAAGATCGATTCAGTACTTTTGGCTCATGTAAGCGGTTAAAGCTTTATAAGCAAGGAGCGTGGCCGCGCCCACCAAATTCGCTATTGTTTAGGCTCGGCATAGATTGGTTTTTAAAATGGGCGAAATCGGATGAAAACCACGCCCCCTTTTTCTGAAAACTAACGCTGGGTATTTAATGTTCGGTTCACCCGAACTTAGACTTCCTTACTTGTTTGAACCTTCATTTGCGCACGTCTTCTTGTTTTACCTTCTACGGGAAGATAAGGAATTTTCTCATTTTGTCGTCTCATGTCATTGTAAATGATCCACGCGTTGGTTGTACACATTGAAAGACAATTATAAAATACTTTCTTCCACCATTTTGTGGACTTCCTCTCGTGATTGTAAAGATTCATGAATTGATCAGCGCGATCAACTCCGCCCATTTTTTGCCTATAAAATGAAATTGCTTCAGGACAGTTAATTTCCACTTGCTGTCCCGTATTCTCTTTTTTCGAAATTTTTGTTACATCCGCCTTATGACAATTGCTCATCACTATCATTTCCTTAGTGTCCTGCCACTTTATGAATAGAAGTCCCGTGTTTGTAGACCAGAAAATTGACTCTCCCCTCTTGAGCTTTTCCGACAATTGTGGAACATTTTTTCTGTTAGCCATGCAAGTATCTAGCGCTGCAAATGTTATAGTTTCCAATAAATAAACACTGGTAAAGAAGCGATCAAAGCCCAGCAATACATCGGGAACCTTTATTGTTGCTGCTAGTGTTTTAACAACTTTTTCTCCAAGAGTGAGACCATCATCACTCACCTCTGAACCTTTTCCGATGTAGAAATTGAGGTCATATGTATATCCAGAGGCGGCATCACAACGAAGCCATTATTTGACACCCTTGACCTTTGAATTTTGTCCTGCTCTCATCTATGCTTTGATATGGGCTATCTTCACGACATTTACAAAAGCTATTCTTCAAACAAGAAATCAAAACATCGACATAATACGACTTTTTCGCATGTTCAGTCTTATTTGGTTAGGCAAAGTAAAGCTTAGATGCAATGGTCATATATCTATCACGAGAAATACACCTTTCGATTGTTCGATTTTCCATGGATTCGCTTTGACTCCAATAGTGCTTTAGACCAGGAAGTTTATTGTACGACATGACTAGCATACATCTTAAAACATTTTGGATCTCTCCCTTATCAGTCTTACATACTTCTTTTTATTTCCCTTGGACCTGTTCAACATCTTCAAACGCTTATTGGTACACTTCACTATATGTAAGTATAGTGAATGAGGAAACAATTTATGAAAAATTTCCCTTGCAGTGGTTTGCATGGTTATATTTACGAGAATTTTGCAAGGTCTTTCCGCCGGAAAAACATAGCCCAGAATCGTTGTTAATAACATGTCGCCAGTCAGCAAGTAAAAGTGGCAACAAAGATTTTTATTCAATCATAAGTTTTGTTTTAAACAAGTAAGGAAGTCTAAGTTCGGGTGAACCGAACATTAAATACCCAGCTTTAGTTTTCAGAAAAAGGGGGCGTGGTTTTCATCCGATTTCGCCCATTTTAAAAACCAATCTATGCCGAGCCTAAACAATAGCGAATTTGGTGGGCGCGGCCACGCTCCTTGCTTATAAAGCTTTAACCGCTTACATGAGCCAAAAGTACTGAATCGATCTTTTCAAGGGTTATACCATGTCCTATATATAACTTTGAAAAAGAAGGCGTGCCATGCCCATAACTTTTAACGTATTTTGTGAAATTTTTCGATGTACGGATATATGTGTCCATTAATCAATATTTACATAATTTTAAAAAAGTGGGTGGTGGCACGCCCACGGATTTTATTATGTTGTTTGTCCCTATTGAAGATCAGTTTTCATTGCAGATCTTGGTGCAGTGAAATAACTCCCAATGAAATAAGTCCCAATAAAAATGAAATAATTCCCAACTTTAATAAATGAAATAACTCCCAAAGAAGGAAATGAAATAACTCCCAATATTTGGTAGTTATTTCACAATGAAACCACAAGTCCCCAAAAAAATGAAATAACTCCCAAATGAAATAAGTCCCAAAAAAATGAAATAACTCCCAAATGAAATAAGTCCCAAAAAAAATGAAATAAATCCCAAATCTAAATTTGAAATGGTATATTTTTACAACATAATCAGTTACAATGAAATTTGAAAAATACAGGAAGTTAATATGTACATAGATATGTGAATGTAACAATTACATGAAAACCTGAATAGTGTTGTCGACCTTTTGACGGCAAATCGGACAGTTAAAGTTTTCTAGTCCTTCAGAAATACTCTTAGCATGAAGCATTAGAACACAAGCGTTGCATATTTTTAAATGTTTGCACGGCATCAATAGTACATTGGGCTCAACCTCCAAACAAATTACGCACCCAAAAAGCGAATTAATGTCAGTGACATTAAGACGCATGACCAAAAACGAATTAAAGTCAGTGCCCTTAATTCGTTTAATATTTTGACTTTAGTTCGCTTTGGACATGCGAATTAATGTCATTGAGGCAAAATTTGACTTAGGTCAGATCTTCAATTCGGGGCGTGATCGATGGTATTTATGTGCAGAACTCCTTTCCGCATTGGCGGCCTGCGGCCGCGCTTCAAAAAATAACCCTGGGCTACGCCATTCCAACTCCGGGTGTGTGCCATAGCCGTGGCTACCGCCACGGTGATGTCCTTCCGCGTGCCACGTTTCCCACTTTTTTACTTTTTTGGCTCAGCGTAATGTGCCATTACAACAACCACATGAAAATGACAGAAAATTGTGAACTTTAACTGGAAATAACTTTTGAACTGTTGAAAAAAATCTCATTTCAGATTCTAAATCTAGACATGGGTAATCGTTTACGTGGGGTACCGAGCGCTAATACACAACCAAAAATGTTGAGACGCGCTTTGGTCCCAGGAGCATGAATATAACTCCGCTGAACCAATATTTTTAGTAGTTTGCGAGATATTTGCAGTTAAAGTCATGTTCATGTGGTTATTGTAATCACATTACCCTGTGAGAAAAGAGTGGCACGCGGAAGGACATCACCGTGGCGGTAGCCACGGCTATGGCAACCACCCGGAGTTGGAATGGCGTAGCCCAGGGTTATTTTTTGAAGCGCGGCCGAAGGCCGCCAATGCGGAAAGGAGTTCTGCACATAAATACCATTGATCACGCCCCGAATCGAGGATCTGACCTAAGCCAATCTCAGATTCATTTTTTAAATTCCAGATTCTTGATATAATGATCATAAGTCGAAGGTGATAATGAAAAATGAAAATTTGGAATATAAAAAAAATGTACTGACTTTAGTTCGCTTTCGTACTGCGAATGAATGTCAATGACGTTAGTTCGCTAAAAATATTCCCCAACAAAAATGAAATAACTCCCATTAAAAATGAAATAACTCCCAATGCCTGGATTACAAGCAATGAAGTAAGTCCCAAAAAATGAAATAACTCCCAATTTCCAAAAATTATGAAATAATTCCCAAAGATATTTTATTGGGGATTATTTCATTTGGGAGTTATTTCATTATGAAATAATTCCCAGTTAAAATTATGAAATAAGTCCCAATGAATTGGGAGCTATTTCATAATGAAATAAGTCCCAACTTGCATGGAAAATATTTGGGAGTTATTTCATTTTTTTGTTGGGAGTTATTTCATTTGGGAGTTATTTCACTGCACCGCAGATCTTTATGATACTTTCACAGTGGCTTGTTAATAGTGAAATGTTGATATTTTGTTTATTCACTTGTGGGCGGTGCCACGCCCATTCGCGCTGATCAATTCATGAATCTTTACAATCACGAGAGGAAGTCCACAAAATGGTGGAAGAAAGTATTTTATAATTGTCTTTCAATGTGTACAACCAACGCGTGGATCCTTTACAATGACATGAGACGACAAAATGAGAAAATTCCTTATCTTCCCGTAGAAGGTAAAACAAGAAGACGTGCGCAAATGAAGGTTCAAACAAGTAAGGAAGTCTAAGTTCGGGTGAACCGAACATTAAATACCCAGCGTTAGTTTTCAGAAAAAGGGGGCGTGGTTTTCATCCGATTTCGCCCATTTTAAAAACCAATCTATGCCGAGCCTAAACAATAGCGAATTTGGTGGGCGCGGCCACGCTCCTTGCTTATAAAGCTTTAATAGCTTACATGAGCCAAAAGTACTGAATCGATCTTTTCAAGGGTTATACCATGTCCTATATATAACTTTGGAAAAGAAGGCGTGCCATGCCAATAACTTTTAACGTATTTTGTGAAATTTTTCGATGTACGGATATATGTGTCCATTAATCAATATTTACCTAATTTTAAAAAAGTGGGTGGTGGCACGCCCACGGATTTTATTATGTTGTTTGTCCCTATTGAAGATCAGTTTTCATTGCTTTATGATACTTTCACAGTGGCTTGTTAATAGTGAAATGTTGATATTTTGTTTATTCACTTGTGGGCGGTGCCACGCCCATTTTCCAAAATATTACCAAAAAACCTTTAAACATCACTAATAACATCATCAGGTGAATGAGTGTACTAAATTTTAGCATTATATCTTTATCAGTTAAACAGATATTGCATATTCCGGTTTCCTAACTCTCGTTTAGAGAACTTTAGTCCAAAAAGGGGCGTGGTCGTTCACCGATTTTTCTTATTTTCTGTGGTAGTACTCTACATAAACATAACATGCCTGGAACCTAGTTTCGTAAACCTATCTCACACCGTTCTGAAGTTATTAGCAGTCGAATTTGAAAATTGCTTGACTCATAAGTGGGCGGTGCCACGCCCACTTTCCAAAATTTTGCAAAAATAATGTAAAGAATATGAAAATTGATGTATGTACCAAATTATATTATTATAGCGGTATCAGTTAATTAGATATGGACTTTTCAATATTTCCACCTCCTTTCAATATAACTTTTATAAAAAAGTAGGCGTGGTCGCCAAGCGATTTCGTTTATTTTCTATATCTGAATTTAACACAACAATAGTATGCCCTCTACAAAATTTCGTTATACTAGCATAAACTGTTCTCAAGTTAATAGGAGTCAAAATTTTAAAATTTCTTCAAATATATGGGGGCGGTGCCAAGCCCCTTTTCAAAAAATTTGGTAAAATCCGCCTTAGAACATATAAATCAATACATATTGCAAATTTTATCATTGTAGCTGCTTCTGATATCGAATTAACCCGTTTTATACGTTTTTCGAAATTTTCGATATCGAAAAAGGGGGCGTGGTTATCATCCGATTTCGTCCATTTTCAATAGAACCCTACCTTGGCCAGAAAGTAACCTGTATGCAAAATTTCATGCAAATATCTCAATTTTTACTCAAGTTATCGTGTACACGGACGGACAGACGGACAGACGGACAGACGGACGGACATGCCTTAATCAATTCCTCTTTTCAACCTAAGAACTTTCATATATGGAACTCTATATCTAACTCGATTATTTTGTGCCGTTACATAGTACCGTTATGTGGACAAAATTAATATACCCTTGTACTAGTACTAGTACGCTGGGTATAATTAATATACCCTTGTACTAGTACTAGTACGCTGGGTATAAAAAGAACCAAAACCGTTTGCGAGGAATGTAAAGTGCCTTTATGTAAAGATTGCTTCAGACTGTATCATACAAAGTAAATATGTAATGTGTATTTATATCAATATTACTTCAAACTTTATCATATAAAATAAATATATTTGCGAAAAACACTAAAATTATTTCAGGCAGTTTTTATGTTTTCTTACCTGTTGGTACAAATATGTACCACACAAAAACCCTGATGGTACATATATGTATGTACCACACCCCCCTCACCACCGAAGGACTCTACCCAACTCATACATCAATTATTTCAGTACAAATGGTAAATTTGAGTTGAACTTAGGCACAAAATCTGAGCTGTTTACTCAAATATGAAAGATATGAATTCAGGGACGAAAGGGACCGTATGTTCAGCGAAGCTTGTCTGCTCTAGAGCAAGAGGTGGATGATCTCCTCCAGCTACAACAAGCCGCCAACCCACAGGGAATTTTTTGGCACTCCCAGGGAGGGAACTACGTCCGAAGAGTCCGAGAAGGAGGAACTAAAATTTCTAAAAGAAAAGGAACAAGGAAAGAAGGTAGAAAATATGGAAATGAAAAGACAACACCAAGAAATAATAGAAACAAAACTAAACTAGTTGGAGTTAAAAACCCTTAAATACAGTTTACGGAAATGAAAATTAAGAATTCGTGCAACTACTTTTAGTTTTCATTTCTATGTTTTTTCTTTGCTGAATTTGTGTTTCTTTTTATTTCATTTATTTTGAGTTGAAGTGCTGAAATCAATGTGTAACTGTAACAGATCGCATTTCATAATGTGACCCATATTGACATGTTTTAATTTTTTTATCATTTCGTTTAATTTAAATTTTTTGCTGATATACAACACTCTATGTATGTACGTATTTCATGTCAGTATGAATTACATTTTTTTATATTTATTTACATACTTTTAATAATAATATATAAGTAATATCACTTAGTTCCACCCCAAAAAAATACGTTTTAAAAATCTGAATTAAGTACTTTTATTTATTTATTTTTAACAAAAGGACGTGTGGCATTCGTGGACTCCCGCGGTAAAGCTATTGCATATTATCAACTTATGCCAAGCCCGTACACAGCGGTGGGGGTTTTGAATTTAAAAATCTTCCCCTGCGCACATACATATTTTTATTATTTTATTTTACGCACAATTTGAGTTGACAATTGCAACAACAAAAATCAAAGGGATCAACTATGTACATAATTACTGTACTAATCTAAACAGCAACAAAGGCAATTATGTACAGCGTGTGTGTGTGTTGGTGTGCACCATCTAGCGTCATCTGGCGTTTCCAGTGCCATCTAAAGCGCACCACAGTGGGCCAGGGGTAAAAAACGGTCATAATTCAAAATCTTATCGAAATAGCTTACACATTGCTAACTTTAGATTTTTAATTTTTTGGTTTCAATTTCCTTAAGTTTTGAATTAAAAAATTTTGTTTCTTTTTTTAATTATATTTTTTTTTTAATTTTTAATTTTTTGATTACAATTTTTTTTAATTTTGAGTTAAAAAATTTTTTTTGTTTGTAACTTTTTTTTTAAATTTTTTTTTTGTTTTTTTTTTTTGCTTTTCAGATTTTAATTTTTGTGAAATTTTGAGTAAAAAAATTTTTTTTTGTATATTTTTTTGTAAATTATTTATTTGTTGTTTGTTTTTGGTTTTAATTTTTTTTAATTTTGAGTTAACAAATTTTTTTTCATTGTAACTTTTTCTATAAAATTTTGTTACCTTTTGCTAACTTCAGATTTTAAGTTTTTTGAAATTTGGAGTAAACAAAATTTTTTTTGTATATTTTTTAATAAATTATAAATTTTTTTTATGTTTTTTGATAACTTAAGATTTTTAGCTTCTGGGTTTTAATTTTTTAAAATTTTTAGTAAGAAAAGTTCGTTTGTTTGTAAGTTTTTTTTGTTTTTTGCTAACTTCAGACTTTTTTTGTAACTTTTTTTAAATTATTTATTTTTTTGTTTTTTAAATCTTTAATTTTTAATTTTAAGTGATAAAACTCAAACTTAAACTCAACTTAAAGTTTGAGTTAAAAAAAAATTTGTTTCCTATAAAAAAAGATTATCTGTGATGTTTTATTCGAGTTCTTCCTCTGAGAGTACAACATCATCCAACATGCTTAAAGTTTGAAATGGTGCACTTTCGTCTATTTCTTCCTCATTTTTTTCCACAAATACAGCAGCTGATTGGGATTCAACTTCTGGCATACTGAGCAAATTGCGCACTTCTGTTGGAATTGACAAACATTGCTTATGTTTTAAACGCATTTTGAGATACTTGATATTATTATATTTATTTATATCTGCATTAAATTACAATTTAAGATAATTAAGTATAATTAAACCTAAAATATTTGTGTTCAAACAGAAATTGCAGTGAAAAATTTAGTTTTTGTTTCTATATAAATATTCAGCTAGTTGCACATTAAATCTCTTAATATTATATATACTAGACATGTTGATTAGAGAAAAGAAGAAAGAATAGCAGAAAGGGAGAGAATTATAGTTATGCAGTTAAGTTTCAATTACATACATCGCACTGAACTGAAGTAATCATAGATCACCCTCTTGCAGTTGCTCCTACTCAAAACACCCTTAATAGAATCAGGAATAGAGTTCCAAAGCCTTACAGCATTTACGAAAAATAGCCTCGAGGAGGACAAATAACGTTATCTAGGAATGATTAAATGACGGTGCCTACAAGATTTCGGAAATTTCAGCTTCTCATAAAGATATCGAGGTATTTTGAACTCAATGAGCCTAAACATAAATATACAATTTCGACCCGCAATGTATTTAAAAATACTGCACCCTAAGACTATGCACTTCCATGGGGAGATGTGATCATATTTTCTAAAACCATAAACATACCGTGTGACATTATTGAAAGCAACATCAACTTTATGGCGCGAAGCAGAATCCAAATGACTATAAACGACCTCAGAGTACGTTAAGTGTGGTACAATTAACTGGATAGCTAGCTTTTTTCTTGTTTCATGGGGCGTAAATGATGCAGTCATTCTCAACCTTCTTAGGATGGCGTAAACATTACCCACTATCTTGTTAACGTGATCGACACAATTTAACTTTGAGTAAATCACAAAACCTAAATTTCTGATCTTGTCTGTGAGAGACAGTGCGGTATTACCAACAAACAGTTTGGGTATTGATTCAACATGCACCGCATTGCTACTAATAAGTAACACATAAGCCTTTTTGGCGTTTATGCAGAGACAGTTATCGTACGCCCATTTTGAAATCGCAGATAGGTCACTATTTATTTTATCGCACAGATCCTCAACGAGACCAACACACATTTGTCTAACATGAAGTTGAACATCGTCTGCATAGGCATGAACATTTACAAACTGACAAATAGAAAGAACATCATTGACAAACATACTAAATAGAAGAGGACCAAGCACAGAGCCTTGGGGAACACCAGAGGAAACAATACACGATTTCGACGCAGAGCCTTTGCATACCACTTTCTGCGTTCTTCCCGCTAAATAACTGGTCATAAGCTGGATAGAACTATCAGAGATCCCAAAGTAGTGTTCAAGTTTTTTACAAAGGAGATTATGGCTCACAGAATCAAACGCTTTTGAAAAATCTAGAAAGCACAGTAGAGTCAGTTCACCACTATCATAATGCATTCTTATGTCATCAAGAATTTTTACCATAGCGGTAGAGCAACTGTGGTTGGGTCTAAAACCTGATTGAGCTGGACTGAGCAGTTTGTTCTCTTCGGCATATGTTGAAATTTGGGCTGCCATTAGAGACTCACACACTTTAGCAAGGCAGGTAATATGTATGCTAATTGGCCTATAATTACTCCGTTCTACTGCTGTATTTACCTTGGCAACAGGAATGATTAAGGCCTTTTTCCATTCCATAGGAAAACATGAGGTAGTAAAGCAGTGATTGATGATATGTGTGAGAGTTCCTAAGATAAATGGCAGCACAAGTTTCACGAACTTCAGGGATACTCCGTCCTCTCCAATCGCGGTAGACTTGATCCTCATACGAGATTTGAAAACGTCATACTCAGTTACCACCCTAAACTCGAATTTATTTACCGGCTCAAAAGTACTAGAGATATTTTGCAAAATAGGAGTGTTCCGAAACTCACTGCAGCTAACAAAGTATTCGTTAAGAGTATCAGGGTCAACCTGGCATTCTAATGGCATCTTCCCATGCATATTCAGATTTTTTAAGTTACGCCATAAGTCTTTAGACGGAATTGACGGGTTTAGTTTACTCTGACAGTACATATACTTAGCTTCCATTCATTCCATCTTAAATTTAGTATAAAGCTTATTGCGTGTTTTGATGGCGGATTTAACTTTAGAGTTGTACCAAGGAACGCAATTTGTAGTTATACGAACTTGTTTTAAGGGAACATGCTTTTCATAAAGCGTACAGATTATTTTATTTATAAAGTTAAGTTTCTCATCCACCGTCGCAATAAACCAACACTGAGTCCAGTCAATCTGGGACATGTCAAGAGACAACATATCAACATTCACAGACTTAAAATCACGATACATAGTCGTGACAGTATCAGGTGGACAATTAAAAATAACATCTAGTGTACCAAAGGTTAAGTCGTGGTCTGAAATGAAGCTCATTTGTTCTAATTTGAGAATATGTTCCTGCCTAGACGTAATAATGAGGTCCAACAAGCTAGGGGTAGAATTAGGTGAAAATCGTGTAGGTACCAGTTTGTTAATAATAGTGAGAGCTGCGGCTGAGACATGATCATATAACTTAATGGCATATGAGTAATTGAGAAGGATGTTTACATTAAAGTCGTCACATATAACAAAACGCTCGAAATCAATCAAGAAAAAAGCCAAATCACTAAAAAATGAATTTAATAATTAATACTCCCTGTCACAGTCTTTGGATTCTACTAATACATTTATTTTAAGGGAGGTCTTACAATAAATTGCAACACCTTCACCCTTTTTTGCCCTACGATCAACACGCACTAGCCTACAGTTAGGGATACTGTAGAAGAGATCTGATATAACAGGAGAGAACCAGGTTTCCGAGACACAAATAATGTCTATATCAGAGTTCTCGAAAGTATCCCTAACATAGTCCAGTTTCTCCCTGCGGGCATTGAAATGCACCACATTTAGTCCATTGGATTGCTTGCAGAATATATTTAGTAAGGACTTGTGGCAGTCGTCAATGCTGTAGGCGGATTTCCTACAGGGGTTTAAGACCATCGGTACGAGAAGGAACGCATACAAGTGGTTAGAACTAAGTAGCGACAACAGCACAGAAGCAAATGTATATAATCAAAACAGAATACACAAAGAAGAAGAAAGTCTAAGAGTGAGAAGGAAAAATAAATAGATAAATCACTTAGCATGACTCGCAATAAAAAAGAAATAGTCAATTATCGCATTCACCTCAGATATGCTCTCCACTAATTTGGGCTCATCACCTGACTTGAGACGCACAAAAACTCTGCCTCGAATTGAGAACACCGATGCCAATTTCTTCTGCCGTCTAAGCGCAGAGGCATGAGTCACCACCAATCGCAGTTTCTTTGGTAAACTCTAATTTAAATAAAAAGATCCATAACCCACCAAATCTATGTCAGAGAGTGCAAGCGATCTTCTTAGACTTGCAGATCACGGCAACAGATTTTAATAACATATTTCGGTCGGATTCACAGAAAAGCTTGACAACAATTGGAGTAGAGTTGCTATTTTGTTTATTGCCTCCACCGCTTCGCAGTCGAAATACATCTCGTAACGGTGGCGCTTTGTGCTCGGCCACCCCACATATTTTTGAGAAAATCTCAGGCAAACACTCATTAGCTGTTTGTGGAATACCAGTAATGATGAGATCAGTAGCAACTGCTTTTCTTTCGAGTGAGTTGATCTGAGACTGAGCTGCAATCAGTTCATTGCGCAGAGTTAGAACATCTGAGCATGCGTTTTCAGCAGACACTCTCTTTTCAATAGTTGTAAACGTAGATTTCATATTAGCAATATCAGCAGCCAACTCACCAAATTTTTGCACCAATCGCTCTTCAGTAGCAGTCAACTGTTTCACCACAAAGTCTCTCAATTCTTCCAGCTTCTTATCGATAAAAGCAGTTGATGGTGCCAGAGGGGTGTTGGGAGGCGAAGACACTCCGCTCACTGGATTTCTGCGCGCCATAGTTGTTGTTGCCAATTTTGATGTAGTTGACATTTATTGTTTGCTTGATTTTTTATTCTTTTAATTTTCTTGTTTTTTTGTTTTTAAGTCTTTGTTACGTTATTTTCAACGACGAAAATTAGCAGCTAACATGTACACTGTAGTTTATATTAATTGTGGTAAATTTCTTTGAATTCCCGAGGAAAAACACGAATTAGTCAGAGCGCACAGAAACACGTCCTACTACATTTCTTGTGTTATCTGATGTGTCCATTGCTCTGTTAAAAACATCCTCAATATTAGATTCTCTGTTATGCTTCCTGCGATGAGCTCGTCTGAAATTCTTGTAGTCCTTATTTCGGGCTTCAGAAGCTTCTTCGCCTAAGACACCAACAGGTAGTAAACTTGCACTAATAATATCAGCACCATGCAGAAGCAGTTTATGCAATGTTGATGGCATAGGGTACCAAGGATAGAGATTTACATATTTCTGAGCAGCAGAGTCACAAACGCTTTGAAATTTCATAGGATCTACTGGAAGATGAATTGAGCTTGCGATCAAAATTGTCTTTATCTCTTTCAATAATTCAAAGTCAATTCCAAGACATAGACTTAGAGATTTACATATTTCTGAGCAGCAGAGTCACAAACGCTTTGAAATTTCATAGGATCTACTGGAAGATGAATTGAGCTTGCGATCAAAATTGTCTTTATCTCTTTCAATAATTCAAAGTCAATTCCAAGACATAGACTTACCCAATATTTTGTGTTCTTGATAAATTGTAAATCTTGAAATCAAGAAAAAAATATTTGAATCAAGTGTTCTGAATTCTGCTTCAAAAAGGTTAGGTTAGGTTAGGTTGCGAGGGCTAGGCCGAAACCCTAAGGTGACAGCCCGACACATAGGCCACCGATAGGCCCGTTGTGATACCCTATACGGACTCAAGCAAGAGAATCGCTTCCATACCTAAAACGGGGAGTCGAACCATTTAGTGGAAATAATGAATTCAGCTAGTGCCTTGACCTCACATCCGGATACCTCAGAAAGGTCTAGTAAGAACGGTTCGCTTAAAAAGGCCAGCCGACGTCTGCCAAGTGCTGGAAATTGGCATAGGAGGTGCTGGACACTCTCCTCCTCTTCGATACATCTACACCTACGACAATAATCATACGTCGTCGTCCCCAATCTGACAACGTGAGTGCCTATTAGGCAGTGACCTGTTAAAACCCTTATTAGGGATGATACTGCAGATTTGCTTAGGTTAAGAAGCTCCCTAGTGCGCCCCCTATCGTATTAGGGCCAAGTTTGCCTGGATATCCCGCATGTTGAGATTGCTGACCATTTCTTATTTGCAGATCTTATAGTGCTCGTGCTTACACGGAGCTTGAAAGTGGCCATAGGCATACCTACCGAGTCATTTCCAGGAAGGATGTGGGCGGTGGTGCCTCTTCTGGCCAGCTCATCCGCTCTGCAATTACCCTCAATATCCCTGTGTCCAGGTACCCATATAAGGTTGATACTGAAGTGCTGTGCCATCTCGTTAAGAGATCTGCGGTATTCAGTGACCGACTTTGAATTGTCGACGAATGAATCCAGGGCCTTTAGTGCAGCCTGGCTGTCCGAGAAAATGAAAACCCATTTTCCATGTTGTTGTTGTTTTAACAACAAAATCACTCCCCGAAGGTTTTGGGGAGTGTTGTCGAAATAACAGTCCTTGGCCGGATATAAATCCAGTACGCCCCGGTACTCCCTTGCGGTACAGCCCGACTGTCGTGGGAGCGATTTGGTATGACCAGTGCAACCTTCTAGGTCATGTCATCCCTCCTTCCGAAAGAAAGAGAAGATGGGTAATGAGAGGTGGGAGGCATCATATCCATAGATGCCTACCGCGGGCATATGTTAAGCCCCAACCCGTTTTCCATCACTAGGTACAGTAGCCAGATGGCTAACGGCTCTATGTATTGCCAGCATTTCTGCTTGGTATACACTGCAGTGATCCGGAAGGCGGAAGGAGACCTCAGACCCAATTCCAATGAGAAGATGCCCGCTCCGACCTTCCCGTCAAGCTTAGAGCCATCGGAAAATATGTTTAGAGCGCACGGGGCAGTGTGCTGTCTACTATCCCAGTCCTGTCGCGTTGGTATGAACAGTAGTCGGTCAGTGCTGGTATTGCGACAGGGGCGCATGTACCCAAGATGGTGGCATGCCCCCAAGTTCCATTGGACCAGATACCTGTTTCCCGTATGCGCAGAGCCGAGATAACAGATGATTCCCGCGCCACAAGGTCGAGGGGTGGCAGGTAAAGTATTGTGTTTAGTGCTTCGGTGGGAGTAGAACAGAGAACCCCTGTTATACATAGCTCCGAGCTTCTTTGTACTTTTTGCAAAATTTTAAGATAGGTGCTTTTGGCCAGTGCGGGCCACCAGACCAAAACACCATATAGGAGAATCGGGCGTACAATGGCCTTAAAGACCCAGTGTACCACCTTAGGGGAGAACCCCCAGGAGGCACCTATTGCCCTCCTGCAGGAGAAAAGCGCCGCCGCCGCCTTCCTGGATCGATCCATTATGTTGTCATGCCAGAGCAGTTTTCTATCCAGAATAACCCCTAAGTACTTGACCTTATCGCTCAGAACAAGATACACACCCCCCATTCTTGGTAGTGTCATAATTGGTAACTTGTACCTCCTCGAGAAGAGAACTAACTCAGTTTTTTCAGGGCTTACTTCCAAGCCAGAGGCCGTGGCCCAGGAGGATATTTTCGATAGTGCCCCTTCCATTAAGTTGCAGAGGGTTTGCGGGAATTTCCCTCGCACAATGACACAGATGTCATCAGCATACGCGATCAGTTGGTGACCCTCTAATTCCATGAGACATAAAAGTTGGTTTACGGTAACCAACCACAATAGCGGAGAGAGAACTCCGCCCTGAAGGGTGCCTCGGTTAGCGAGTCTGTGGACTTCGCTCCCGCCTAGCTTTGTTTTTATCCGCCTTTCCGTAAGCAGATTGTATATAAGCTCTACCACACACGAGTCCACCCGCAGGCCTGTCAGGACCGAGGTGATTGCTTCTGGAAAAACGTTTTTGAAAGCGTCTGCTATGTCAAGAAATCCCACCAGTGTGTACTCCTTGAGGTCAAGTGACCTTTCTATGACAGACACCAATAAGTTCAGGGCAGTATCAGTTGACCTGCCCTTGGTATAGGCATGCTGGGCTTGCGGTAGAGACAATGGGTCAATCATCCTCCGGATGTAGTCTTCCAAGAGTCTCTTAGGAATAAAGACCACGCCGACTTCCCTCCACAATTCCGGTACGTATTTGAGCCTCAGACAACTTAGAAACATCATCTTTAACCATGGTTTAATAAGTGAGGCCGTGTGTTGAAGCTGAACCGGAAAAATTCCATCCGCGCCCGGCGACTTAAAGGGCTTAAACGAAGATAAAGCCCCGTCTAGTTTTCGATCATCTACGATTTCTTTTTAAAGTTGATCAGAGGTTCAGGATCAGAGTTGATCTTTCGTCGGAAAATGTGTGTCCATAAGCTAGTTCATGGGGTCTGTGCATGTCTCCGTCCAAGAACCATCAGGCTTTTGGACGTAGCTTAGCTGAGCTGGGGATTTCGATAGCACCTTCCTTAATCGGGAGGCGGCAGATGTGGTTTCAATCTTGCTACAGAAATCCACCCAGGATGAACGCTTTTCCTTTGTTGTTGTTGTTGTAACGCCACGTAGCCTAGGTAGTCAGTATCTACCCAATATTGTCATCAGGCTCTTCTAACGGAAGTCCTAGAAACCTAGCGGCTTCGACAGGGGCGGACCAGAGGGATATGGGTGTTAGAAGAGTAGGCTCAGCTGAGCAGACGAAAAGGTGGTTAGTATTATGGGGGGACAAGCCACATGCCGGACAAACATTAGGCAAGTCGGGGTTCAGTCTGGATAGGTAAGAGTTTAACCTATTACAATATCCAGACCGGAGTTGGGCCAGCATCACTCTAGTCTCCCTAGGCAGCCCGCGCTCCTCTTCGGCAACGGGTGGAGTTGTTGCCTGAAGAACGGCGTTCGCTGGAATAGAGCTGACATAGGAATTTACCGAATCGGTGTGGATAAGGGTGAGGCAGGGCCGTGCGCAGGAATTAGCCTTGGGGGGGGTTTTAATTTAGATTTGCATACATTTTTCACTAAGATAAACATATTTGCTGAAACAGATACCTAGACCCATACACCATAAATTTAAATGTTCTTTAACTTTTCTGAAACTGCATACTCTGATACCTAAAACTATACCCCAGAAAATTTTTCTGGTTGTACATATTTTTCTGTATTTGATAGAGAATTGGTGATATGATGGCATATCCCAGCTAACTGAAAGTGCAAAAAAGGACTCCTTTCGGAGCCATAAAACGCTCATTTCTCAGAGCTTTACTCTCCAACATGAGCTTCTTTCGAAGATAGAAATAAGCCAATCAGATTTCAATACACTAGTTACTTGGTGCGATTTAAATTATATGCTGCTTAATCTAAAGAAATGTAAATACATACGTTTTTCGAGAGGAATTTCTCAGCCAGCTTCCTATGCAATTAACAATTATAGTCTTGGGGTTACTATTTATTACAAACTCAGTATCAACTACCACATTAACGTAACAGTCAATAAAGCTAGAGGCGTTCTAGCATTTGTTAAACGATGGTCTAAAGAATTTAGCAACCCTTATGTAACTAAAACTCTTTACTACATTAGTCAGACCGATACTTGAATACGGTTCTATAATTTGGAACCCACGTTACCAGGTCCATGTGGATCGCAAAACAATGTTTACTATTTCCCTTAAGAGATCTTCACTGGGATCCCTTGTATAATTTGCCATCCTATACGAGTCGCTTAAAACTAATTAATCTTCCAACCTTTCTAGTCTGAGGGAAATGCTTGGAATTGTTTTCATGATTAAATTACTAAATGGTTCAGTCACAAGCCCGTTTCTTATGAGCGAAGTGAACTTCAATGTACCTTCTCGTCCATCAAGACATTTTAAACCACTTATCTTGAAACAGTGACGAACTAATTTTGAATTAAATCAGCCTTTTCGTTGTTTATGTCAACATTATAACTCTCATTCTAGTACGTTTGATATTTCAGACTCACTATCTACTTAGCTGATGAGGTTTTCTCTGTAGCTGAGCAGTTTTAGATCTTGACAATCCGCGCGTGATGCGGATGCGCCCCTCGCGCAGGTCGGGCGGGATATGGTGGATAATCCGTTGGGAATTATTATTATAAATAATAAAAAATAAGGTTTATAAAGTTTTATTGACACTATTCGGCAAATATGAAATGTGCTATGGTTATTTTCCACAGACTATTGATAAACGTCCATGAAAAATGCGATCTTTATCTTCTGTTAGATAAAATAAAAAAAACCTCAGAAAATGTTTGAAAACATTCAATTGAACGTTGTCGCTCATCTGCTATCCAACGTTCATTTTCTCACAATTCTCTTTACGTCTACAACTAAAAGGGTTAGAAAACACTCAAAATCTTTCATATAATTGAGTCTTGCAGTTCATTCGCTCTGTTAATTGAAACTGCTCACTGTTTTCATCAGTAACATTTTTTAAAAAATGCCCATACTCTACACAACTTTGTAATTTCGGAAAGCTGCAAGTGCAATTCAAAGTGCCGGACTTATGTATTGGCCAACCTTATTCTTTGCAACTTTCACCAATTTCATCTTCCGTAAAATTATTTTAACTAATTTTGTCAAAAATTATTAGTCAAGATTCAATACAAGATTTATAAACTGTATTTGGAAAATTTTTGCAAAATCATTGCAACTTAGATTTGGCCATGGGGGGGGGGGGGGGGGTTTAACCCCCAAAACCCCCCCCGTGCGCACGGGCCTGGGGTGAGGGCCTGCCGGTACACCTTAGGATCAAACGGCGTGGAAATCAGGTGCCGGATCTCATCGAAGTGTTTGCGTAGGTGGCTTCTTATCCTCCTGTGGGGCGGATTTTCGTTGACCAGGCGTCCGTTCGGGTGCTGCGGTTTGCAACAGTTGAATAGGAACTGCCTGGTCAGCATTTCGCTATGCTCTTTAACGGCGAGCATTTTCGCTTCATTGTGAAGGTGGTGCTCAGGAGACATAAGAAGACACCCAGTGGCGGTTCGAAGGGCGGTATTCTGGCAGACCTGAAGAATCGTCCAGTGTGTGTCAGCTAGCCCCGACGACCATATAGGCGTCGCGTAGCTTTGTATGTAGCTAGTAACGTTTCTTTGTCTTTGCCCCAAGTGCTGCCAGCTAGCGACTTGAGGATTTTGTTACGGCTTTGGACTTTATTGACAATTGCGGTAACATGAGCGCCGTATTTGAACATGTTATCAAACGTTACCCCTAAGATTTTGGGGTGTGAGACAGTTGGTAGCTTCACACTATCAACGTAGACGTCTAATTCCATGTTCACTTGCGTTGTCCACGTCGTAAATAAGGTAGCCGAGGACTTATTCGGTGACAATGCCAGGTTTCTACCAGCGAAAAATTCCGACACGGCTGGGAGGTACGAGTTTATGCGAGAGCAGAGTTCTTCAACGGAGGGGCCCGTTGCCAGTATCGTACAATCATCGGCGTAAGAGACGATCGAGACACCCTCTGGTGGGGGGGAAGTTTCGATGTATAATAGTTAAATAGAAACGGGGATAGGACACCACCCTGTGGCACCCCTTGTTTAACTATTCTGGGTTTTGATCGGGCGCCTCTGAATTCTACCGACGATTGACGACCACTCAGATAGTTGGCAGTCCAACGTTTAAGACAGGGGGGAAGGGACGAATCTTCCAGGTCATTCAATAGTCGCGCATGATTGACCGTGTCAAAGGCTTTGGCCAAATCAAGCGCAACTAGCACTGTCCTGTGGTTTGGACGCTTTTGGTTTAGTCCGTCCCCTATCTGAGTGGTAATGGCGTTCAGCGCGGTGGTAGTGCTGTGGTTTTTGCGGAAACGATGCTGATGTTCGGCGAGTCGCAAATTAGCGGTGAAATATGGTAATAAGATAGATTCCAACACCTTCACTACTGGCGAGAGAAGTGATATCGGGCGATATGACTCCCCTACGGCAGCTGGCTTGCCAGGCTTTAATAGTGGGACCACCTTTGCCTGTCTCCATCTTTCAGGAATGACAAAGGTGGACAAGGAAAGGTTGAAAATGTGTGTTAAATATCTTATGCCTTCGTCGCCGAGGTGTTTTAGCATCAGCATGGAGATGCCATCGGGGCCTATGTACTTGGTGTTCTTAGATCTCCGTATTGCCTCTTGTACTTCGGTTGTGGAGATGGCAATGGGCGCATCGCTGTTTTTGGGTTTATGCGCTTCCCTGGTGGCTCGGCGAATTTCTTTGTCCAACGGAGGATGCATTACAAACTGTCGGCAGAAAGCGCTCGCGCATCGTTTAGGTTTCGACTGAACCTTATCGCCGAAGGCGATGGATATTTTGTCGTTGGGTTTAGTCGGGTTGGACAAAGATTTCACCGTCGACCATAATTTGCCAACCCCAGCCGAGAGGTTACAAGACCGTAGGTGCTCTTCCCACTTAGCGCGTTTGTGTTTATCTACTAAGCGTCTGATTTCCGCATTAAGATCCCTAATTTGGGGATCCGTAGGGTCAAGGCGTCTAATATGGTCACGTTCATTTGCCAGGGCCGCTGCCTCTGCGGGGAAGAATGGACGTACTTCCTTTATTCTACCTGACGGAATGTGTTGACGGGAGGCTGAAACTAGGGCCATACGAAACGCCTTTTCCCCTTCTCGTACGTCAGACGGAGTAGGGAGAGCAGCGAAGGCGCTCTCTGTAGATGTTAAGAAACTTTCCCAGTCGGCTTTGTTAAAGTTAACAAAGGTGCGATTGTCAGAAGTGACAAAGTCGGTGCGGCGATCGATAGAGAGCACAATGGGAAGGTGACCCGAAGCAAGCGTCAGCATCGGTCGCCAGTCAACGCAGTTTATAAGAATTGCGCTGACTATGGTGATAGCCGGCGAGCTAGAGCAGTTTACCGCCACTCTAGTGGGGGCATCCCCATTAACTATGCAGAACGTCGAATCGTCAATTTGGTCAGCCAGGTCCTGCCCCCTACCATCGGCCTGTAAGCTGGAGTGCCACAGGTCGTGGTGTGCGTTGAAGTCACCAAGGATAACACGGTTCTCATCTCTGAGTAACGCACGCATGTCAGGGTGATAATCCCTGGGACAGCAGGTGACAGGAGGTAGATATACGTTTATGATTTCCAAGTCGACATCGCCTGACCGGACAACCATACCTTGACGTTCTAAGGTGGTGTCCCTCGGGTCGATGTCAGGCTCAAATAGACGTTACTGCACAGTTTGATGCGTGATGAATGCAAGACCACCCCCAAGCCCTCTCGCACGATCACAACGGTGTACATTGTACCCGTTGCAGGTCTGGAGAGTTGACCTTCCACCGAGCTTTGTCTCCTGAATAGCAGCGATTTTGATATTGTGTCGCTTCATGAGGTTTGTAATCTCAGCTATTTTGCCGGTTAGGCCGTTGCAATTAAATTGCAGGATTGCGAAGTGCGAAGGGGGAGTAGAGTTGATGCTGGGGGTCAGGGACTGATGCGCATGCCTAGGTGGTAGTAGGCTGGGTCGCGCACTACGACGCATTCTTGAAGTCGAAGGAATCGCGTTACGAGAAGGTAGAGGCGATTCAGATGACGTTGAAGGTTGCGTAGCTCGACAGCATGGCGCAACGTACGTATCAGTCCATAAGTTCCTGTTTGCGAGTCCAGAGCATATAAGCAGATGACACCGGCCAAGGCAGTTATTGCTCTTGACCGATGCCAAAGGCGTGTATAATCTTAACCGACAAACAGTGCACGTAGTATAAGGGACCAGGAGCTGATGGTTGTGACTTATACTCGTGCTGATGCTGGAAGAAGAGGGGCTGACTGAGGGGGCGGGAGATAGCGGACGCTCGGCATTGCTCAATTCCACTTGGGAAGTGCTACGTAGGGAGTAGCTGTGAGCTGCTGTGTGAGATATTGACGCCTGGGGGCGTGAGCGACCGCTAGGAAGGTCAACTTGCTGAGGTGCATTTGTAATGCTAGTCGTGGAGACTGAGGTGACAGAGTCAGACATATGCGGCGGAGCGATACTTGATCGACGACGGCCACGGGACGTCGTGGGACGTGAACAGCAAGGGGCCACAAAAGTTCTATAAAAACTAGCGGGCCTATGGGTAATGGGATTTAGTCCGGAGCAACTTGTTAGGTTCAACCACCTATTGCAATTGGAGCATTGTACTGAGTGTGAGCGTTTCACATAAATTTTCTTCCAGCATATACAGCAGATCCATTCTCTTGGTCCCGGGTTGGATTCAATACCAGCCCGGATCAGGAGAGTCTTGAGCAGTCCCGCTGCAAGGAGCTGCTCGGAGGATGACATTATTGGGGGGAAGATAACTGACGGTTTAGGCAGGGGGGTAGCGAAATAACAGCCCTTGGTCGGGGAAACCCCGAGTCATTCCGGTACGTAGAACCGGCTGTCGTGGGAATGACGCTTTTCCTTTCGGATAGCTTTCTTGTACGTGCTGAGTTTTGCCTTATAATCCGCCCATGATTCCTCATGACCGTCATGCTTTGCTTTGTTAAAAGCCGTCCTACTGGACTTTCTAAGCTCCTCAAGATTAGACGACCACCATGGTGGTTTGCGGGTTTTCGCTGCCTTCTTGTTTGGGCAGGCCCTTTCTAAAGCAGTCCTACAAAGCTGACTGAAATTGTTTACGAGCCCATCAAGCTCAGAAATGTTAGTCGGGGTTTGTAAACTGTTTGGCAGAGTTTTGCCTATAATCTTTTTGTAGTAGCCCCAGTTTGTTTTCCTAATATTTTTAAAGGCCTCTGGGCTAGTGCGTGTTTCCGGTACGGCGAAACTAATGTACCTGTGGTCTGAAAAGGAGTGTTCACTTAGAACCTTCCAGGATTCGATTGCCTGTTTCTTGTGATAAAGGTGGGGTCGCTTCCCCTATTACATATATCTAGATTAGTACCTAGGAGATAATCATAAAGAGACTCACCCCGGTCATTGGTATCCGTGCTGCCCCACTGATCATGACGGGCATTTGCATCGCCTCCGAGTATAAGCATTTCCTCCCGCGGGTTCGACTGCCTCACGAGTTCCTGGAAATTATTTGGTGGTAGTGAGCCTTGATGATCATGGGCCAGATAGAAGGACGCAAACTTACACCTTCTACCGCACCCCTCGACGCTAACCGCTGTCAGATCTCCGTCACTAAATTGTGGAAGAAGAAAAACATTAAGAGTAGACTTAGCTAGAATACATGTCCGTGGCTTACCCTTGTCATGAGAGCAGATAAGCTTATAGCCAGGCGTCCTCAAACCACAGATCCTTGCACCAGTGATCCATGGCTCCTGGACTAATACAATGTCTACCACACCTGCGGACAGGCGCAGTAGAAGCGCAGCTGAAGTTGCTTTACTGTGATGAAGGTTGATCTGGAGGACCCTCATCATAATTTTTTGGCGCTCTCCTCCGTGAGCGTCGCGTTCGACCGCCTCCAGAGCCTCAAGATTGACAAGGGATTCTACGTCAGCCTTATAAACCCGAAGGCTGGTGTTTTTGAAGCCGTAGCTCACCTTGTAATCTTGCTTCGACAGTGCACCGACGCTTGCGCTGTCGAGTAGCAGGACGATCTGCATCGTGGCCTTCTCCGTCTTCTCGACGTTCAACACTTTCCAATTCGGGGCAACTACACCCGGGTTGTACACCTGGAGAATCTCCAGGATGTCTGGTGGGTCCGTGGACGTTACTGGAACCCAGGCTCTGGCTCTCGGCCTCGAGGGAATATCCCGCACATCGACCGCTTTGAGCATTGCACCTGGATACACCTCCCCTATCAAACAGACGGCGGCCTTGTACAGTACCGCCGACCTTTCGTCATCACAAGCAATAAGCTTAACGTTCCCCTGAAACCACCCGGCATCTTTGAATGATGGCAGTGGCCCGGGGTTGTCTTTAATGACCTTCACGGCCACCTTAGCGAGCGCGGCCTCGATCCTCTTCCATTGCTGTTTGGGGATCCTGCCGTCTGCGCTACTCTCATCTATGACGCCAACGATCTTCCGATCCTTGGCGATCTCGGCGAAGGACCGCGTCCAGCCTCCTTGTATTCTGGCCCTTTTCGGTACCGTTGGGTTCGTCTCTTCCATTGACCGCTGACGCTTCGAGGTTACATCACTCTCGACCCAGTCAACGCGGAAGTTCGGAAAGGTGCGACTTGCCCACTCAAGCTCCCGCTGCACCTTCGCCCAGTCCTCCGCAGAGACATCCCCCTCCCTTATCGGTGAGGTGGCGTTTTTGCGTAGAATCCGAGCGGCCGCGCGCTTGTCTTGGTGAGAAGACTTCCTTGCCGCCTTCGCCACCTGCCCCATGGCCTTAGCGCTGGCGTACGTATTTGCCATGTCTTAAGATCCAGCCTGTATGACATTTTTAAAAAACAGCAGAAAATGTTAATCCACGCATGTAATGGGCTAATTCCATAGACAAGGGATTTTGGGTTCGGTATTTGGGTTAAGCTTATTCGAAAGATCGTTAAATAATGTGGGTGGCATGACAGACAGGACATGTTTGCATACTTTTAGTACCCTTAATGATATTGAGCACCTTGCCATCTATTAGAGTAGGAACAAAGAGAAATGTATTGAAATTTTACGATCATCATCCAAAGCAGCCTGAAAACTTTCTAACTTGTCGATTTGATCCTCTATGTTCAACTTTTGCCTTAGGATGACTTCCGCTGATTCAGAAACATTTTCCAAAGATATAGGTGGACAAAATCTGGCTGATTGTTGATCTGTTATCTGTTGTTCCACAAAACATTATTATTTACGGTTAACATTCTTTGTGGAATGAGCTTAGTTGCAAACAAATTTTGGTCAGTTGGCTTAGAAAGATTTTCATCAGGAATTGATTTATAATTTGGTTTATAAGCTGAATGACCAGAACTGCCATAAAATCCCCATGAACATATTAAAACAGCAGTCGATTCCATAGCGCCGTTTGCAATCATATCATGTATAATAACATCCTTCTGCAATTTAACAATTCTCTTTGCTGTGTGGTTTAACAAAGCTTGTAGTGATACCTCAATTCTGTTCTCAGAAATAGATATGTATTCTTTAGATGGTCTACATTGAGACTTCATTTCCCTTACATCATTATAAGGTGGCCAGATATCGGCACCACTTGATTTGGATTCTAAACGCATATTTGTGTATACGCTCTTAGTAAGATTATTGTTCAACAAAAAGGCTAAAGCTTCTTCAGTGGTTTTTGCTTGGATTGAACTTTCAAACACTTTTTGAACTTTTCTTATATTTTTTAAAACAAAACTTATGACTGAATAACAATCTTTGTTTCCACTTTTACTTGCTGACTGGCGACATGCTATTAACAACGATTCTGGGCTATGTTTTTAATGCGAGTTAATTTTTGAAACTTCACGCCGTTTAGATCGAGACGATTTGTCATCAAATTTAAGACTCGGACGGCCAGGTCGAGGGCGAGAACCCTGCTCATGTATTACACAATCTTCAGTTTCCAGTTCAGGGATACTAAAATTGGAATTCAACTATTCTGCATTCTTTTGTTCGAATCGAGATTTTATTCTACATGCAGCGCTATATTTCACATTCCGCTTGCCATTTAGAGAGTTAATTGATAGTTTCAGTATAGAAAGAAACTTATTGTCCACTTTGTAAATATCTATATTTTTTTTTAGTTCATGACTAAATTAATATCTTTTAAATCATCTAACTGCTGAAGAATTTCCCTTTTAGTAAATTCTGCCATATTAACGTAAATGTACTAAATCTAAAGAAACAAAGCCAGGAATATTTAAAAAAAAAATATGCTAAAAAGCAGAGTTCAATGAAATGTATACTTGATATTAATTTAATTATTACTGCAATTCGGTAAACTTAAAGTTGACCATCAATTTTCGACAAACCCACGGCAATAACGTATTACAAGGAAATAATAAATGTAAATTTCAATGGACTCTACCAAAATTGCTCAGACGGGAGTTAAAAAAAAAAAAATTTACAAAAATGAGCAAAAATTAGCAAGATCAGCGTAAAGTATATTAAATGTAGAATATATTTTATGTAAAGCGTTTGTGATAGGAGGTGGTACGTAGGAGTACACGCAAAAGAAATGGAGCACGCTTCATAAAAAATGAACATTTTAATCAATAAAATACGCTAAAATTTATACATAGGGACCTCTTTAAAACTCTTTTTACTATTTGTTATCGTAATGAACAGTGTTAATAAGAAAACGAAGATAAACGTTAAATATTTTCTATTTCAGGCCATGAAAAATTTAGTTTCAATATACACCCCACCTGTAAATTTTAAATCCAACGCTCTTAATCAGATTGAAATTGTGACCTTAATAATCAAGCAATTGCTATAATATTTTACGAACAGTTGCCTTACTTATTATATATTTTGGCTAATAACACGAAAAATTAAAATTCCAGCATGGACTTATGGCCGTTTTGACCCCTTCCTGGCCCACAGTGCGCAGTAGCGAAGATAAACAAAGGCGCCTATTATGATAAAAACTCGATCTTCGACTGTGATCGAAAGAGTTGATCGAACGAATTTTCATTTGGTATTACCACAACCATTCGTCAAGAACTGGCGTCATTGTGAATTTCGATGTTTTTATCTGTTCACAATAAGCTGTTATTAAGTAAAAGAAAATAAACAGAGCAAAACAAATCAAGTGCGGTATTATTTATCTGTTTTTATGAAGACAAACCAACAAGTTTTATATATTTAAATACAAAATATGACTACGACGGAAATGTGGTTCGATAGATTATCACACCATGAGGATAGCTTACTGGAACTAGCCAGAAGTGGAAAACGTTTGAGGGATGCCTCCAATCCTTTGGAAATGAATACAGCTGCGTACGTATATCTTTAAAAAGGTTAATCCTTTTGTAAACATAATACATTTTTTGTTAGATTTACAAATAATTTTAGATTGCATCTTTCGCCAGGTTCACATTTTGTTCCATTATTGAAACCAACGTTTCCAGCTGTTGCTTTGTACTTACGACCTTTGACCTATATACAATAAATGCAAATAGATAAATATTTGCATTATAAATCAAAAAAGTAAAAGATATATACAAAAACTTACATTCCTTAGCAATTGTATAAAAATTCGATACAGGATCGACAGCAAAATTATATTCGATCAAATAATAGATACACAACGAAAATTTCCATCTACAGCGCAGTAGTGAAGATAACAAAGACAACAACCTATATTCGCATAAATAGATCCAATTTTATGTATTCGGCCTTTTCGAACCTTTTCGAGCCTTTTATCCGTTCCGGTTTTTTTTTGATTTAGGTGCCAAGCCCGCTATAAAATCTATGCAATAGATTAAAAATATAAAGTCTGAATTATATACCTGGTTTAATTTATTACATTTAATAATACGTTTTATTTTAATAAATATACAGTCAGTCATAAAAATAGTATACACAAAGCATGTTTGCTTTAGGTTTGCATACACTTGCAGCTTTTTCAAACCCAAAACCTGAAAACACGGTGTTTGTGTTTGGTAGAAACACCATATGAAATGATTGGAAAACACACGTTTTTGAAAATGTGTAGCCTTTTACACCAAAGCATCAGCTACAAATTTGTCGTCTAACACGCTCTCCTGGTGTACCGTTGCCATCTTCATTACTTGGCTCAGCAGAAACAAGGGCATCAATAAAAATTTCTGCTTCGTCTGGGTCACTAATCCTAAATTGCTTGCAAATATTGTGCAAGGTACAACATATGTTAATAATTAATTTAACTTTATCCGGATCGTAGCGCATTTTATTATCGCTAAGGAGGCATCTGAAACGACATTTGAAAACTCAGATGGTACGTTCAATAATGTTTCTATCTTTCGCATGTTTCTTATTAAAAATTGATTCCCTAGTTCCAGACTGTGCAATGCGAAAGGGTGTTAGTAAGTATAAACTTAGCGGCTATGCGGAATCGCCTACAAATTATAATAACAATTATATTATGTTAGTATGACGCCACAGTTAACTATGGACTAACAATTCTATTTAAGCTATTTACCCAAACTTTTACTGTCGAACTAAAGACAATCTTTGATAGTTAACTAGGGGTTAACTAACCAAATCTAAGCTCGAGAATTGAAAATCTATAGTTAACGTAACTAGGTAAACTTGCCTAAGTAACTACAGTTATCGCCGCTTAACTGATTATCCTTTAACTGGTCGATTCTGAGCGTAACCTAAAATTTAGTACCTAGAAGATTATCTAACCAAAAATCGTAACTGCCTGTATTGCGGTTCATGTACTCGCGATTCTAGCCCGAATGGCAACGCTGTCAAACACCAACAATGCGCAAAAGAGAATAAAATGCAAACGCGCACGAAACTTCGCGTAAAAAAGTCCTTATATTGTTTATTAATTCTTGTGAACTAGTAGGTGTATAAGCTGTATGGTATTTTCTGTCCACAAAAATATTTACAAAGCACGGGCAATTTTTCGTGGTTACGTGACGTTACCACCTCTTTTGGTGGTTACGAAATTGAACTGCAATTTTAGCCGGCAGAAAAAAAAGTTTCCTAGTTATTTGTTTGCCGGTAAAATGAATGTTGTTACCACTATAGAATTGACCCTTAAATATCTCTTTAATGAGCTATTGTTCCACACAAAGCGGCATATCTGGCATTCACATACCGGATGGTCATGTTATGGTCGCAAGCCTGAAATATATAAATAATTTATTATCAGCGATATCGAAGTACTCAAATCTTTAAACTTACAATCAACGCATTAATGCTATAAAATCCTTTTCTATTGAGATAAAGGTGTCTGTTTTCGGTGGGAGCATAAATCGCAATATGCGTGCCATCAACACACCCACCACTACAATCACGTTCGGAATTCCTGATTTGATCTAGAACTTCCTCTTTGCCTAATGCTTTTCTTCTTCAGTCATTTCTATCTTTATTGCCGCCCCGCAAAGTTATCTCTCTAAAATAGGTAGCATCTCCTTTAAAACGAGGGAAACTGTGGATTGAGCAAGTCCCAACTGGAACTCATTTTCTATAGCTTTCTGATAACATGGGCAAAGAAAGAAGTGCGTAACAAAGTTTTAACATGGGAGTTACAGACGAGGGAAGGCGGCAGTGAAAATTGTCCTTAATTTTGTCTAGAACAAACATAAATGCTTCTTTGCAAAGCCGTAAATTCGAAACGAATCTATAAATACATACATTTAGATTGACATACAATTTTCCAAGAACCAATCTGCACTCAACTTACACTGTTGACGGAAGCTCCATGGGGTTGGAGTAATCCCTTATAAATTGCCGCTGACGAAGAAGGTTAGCTCGCGGTTCCACATTGTAACTTTCTTCAAAAAACAGATTAGCGTTGGAAATCATCACTTTTATATTTATTTTTATTTAGCTTTTTCTTTTATATTAAAAACAAAAGAAAGTGTGTGCGGTGCACACCCAGGGAAAGTTTACTTCTATAATATAGCATTTCGCCGTCTATCGTCGGTCCCTAAACGTAACCAACAAAATTATGAAAATTCATTTGTTTACAGATATCGGTAATTCTATTTCTCACAAAATATCACAACCGTAATAAATTCCATTACAAAGAAAAATCAAATGCAATTATGATGTAAGTGACGTTTTGCATGAAATAATTAACAAAAAAAAAACAATGAAAAAAAAACAAATTGGAGAAAAGTAGCCTCCAACCCGCGACGTTTTGCGTGCTCATTCGCACGCTTACCACATATGCCATATCGACATTTTCGTTTTTATGTCAAATGCCGTCTATAGTGCTTTTGCTTTATGAGTTTTGTGTGGTTTATGCGGAATTCAACTATTATGTATGTATGTATATTCACAATATTTAGAAGAAGATTTAACAAGGTGATTTTGTGCTCTTGACAAATTTGTCAATCTTAATAAATATTCAGGAAAAAAATATTTTTATCAAATGTGGTGTGAGTCGATTGACGCACCGTTTTCACTACTGATGCCCAGTCAGTTGTTTGACAAGCTACTCCACTATCAATTGTAGGGTAGGGAGTTCCCACCCCAACTTTTGCTAGATGTTTTTTAACTTTTTATTAACTTTTCTTTGTTTTTTAATTGCAAGTATTATTTTTTCCATATATTTTCACACTTTTGTTTTGTCCCCGACACAAAAACATACAAATCTGAGACATGAATATAACGTAGCCGACCACAAAAGGGTAATATTACAGAATTAAAAAAGAAAACAATAATATAAAATGGAAAAAATATTAAAAAAAATAATATAAAAAAGGAAAAAAAAAAAATGTTTGACAAAATTTGGGGTGCGAACCCGACTCCACAAACGAATTGAGTCAAATGAAGTGTCAAAGTTATTCGCATTAGGAATAATCGCGAAGGTCAACTCAGCCGAAGTGCAATGGCCAAGCCTCGCTCCGGAGGAACCGCCTTCATGATCACGGTAACCTCTACGCCAGGTAATGGTTCAATTATGCTTGCATAGCATAGCAATACATTGCATGGGGTCTGTCATTTTCGATATCTGTTGAATTGGTTTTACATGTATTCGATTATACAACGCATGGCAACCCAGAGCATGGCATAGAAGTCTGTTGAGTTTTGATCTCTATGTAACTTAACATACCTACTGTCAAAGCTTATGCTTTTAAGTTTCAATTTTGACAAAAGGCAACAAAAAGGCCATGAAAACTAATTATTATTCATCAGCTTAAAACGAACTATTTCAATCAACTAGCAAATAAAGTGAATGAGAAGTACACGATATTGCTATGAAACGTTCTAGCTGTCCAAAGAAAATTTAATATGCGCACATGAGCTACGAATGAACAGCGTCTGCTATTTTTATAAATATCTATACTACTAGTAGGCTTTGTGTTTATCAATGCATGTGTTTGTGCGTGTGTATACCTACATACTGTAAAGCGCTGTCGCTTAGCAACAACAACACTCATATGGTTGTTGTCTTCCAATTTTCGTGACAGTTTTTCCCAAATGCATGCCGCTATAGAAGTAAACTTCAAAAATGTTTCAAGTTTGTTTACACTTTTGTTTATGCACAAATAAATAAATTGTAAATAAATCAAACATATGTGACAGAAACGTCAAATTCCGATGAACTTATTCAATTTGTTTGAATGGCAACATCACATGACAGTCGAAAAAGTTCATTCGCCACTCACAATGCAAATTTCAGGGAGTTCGCCAATCCGTTCGACTCGCCAAATATATTCGCTTCGCAAGTGACAATATGCGTACCAGTTGCATAAAATCGCAGAGCAATTAAAACCTTAAAAACTTGCCAGGATGTTTAGAATGAAAAGTTACTTGAAATTAAGAGATTTACCTGTTTTTTTGTTGATATCGCTGTAATTCTTGTGCCCTTTAAATGCACATCAAGCTCATAAATTATGTCTAAAAACGTGCGCCAAGTAATCAAATGCCAATTCTTAAATCCTCTTCAATAATAATGTCTTTTTTTTGCTAAAAACTTCAAATTATTTACGAGAAATTAGCGACACAGAAAACAACTGCAAATTGTGTGCCGTTTACTTTTCGAAACAGCTGATTGCGAATAATCGAAAATCGAGAGAAAAAGTTAGTGAATACCAATATCGAGATAAATATCGGTACGAAGAAATGTCGATTGCGAATGTCGTAATCGAAGTTAGCTAATTCCACTACTGGTAACAAAAATGATACCAAAAATTACCGACCAATTTCTAAATTAACTACTTTCTAAAAACTTTTTCAAAAGGTGGTAAAGGACAAGCTATTCTTTTGAGTTAAAGAAAAACCATCGTGAAGTAAGACAGGTGACAGCAATTGAACAGCTGTTTAATTTTTCATCTGCTTTTTTCTGCATTTTATTGATTTCCAGGTGTCAAATTGTTGTCAAGGCCTACAGCCATTTTGATTCTAAACATTCAAAGTAGTGCAAAAACTTAATTTGAATTTGTTTCGAAAGTTTTCTCGAAAGTCTGTGTAAAATGGGCAAAAAAATAAGTAAAAAACAGAAGTTGGACGCATACTAATTAAAAATAAAACTTTTTTCCTTTTGAAATTTTTTCTGTTCTGCTTCTGTTTATTTGTAAACAAACCAAAGCGATTTGATAGTCATTTGACAGCTGAAAAAATGTCAACAACAACAGCAAACACACAAGCTTCTGACGACGCAACCTGAATTTATAAACCTTGATCCAAACCAGCATGGGTTGGTTTCTGGTCGCTCCACAGTCACGAATATTGCGGTGTTCTCTGAGTACTGTATATCGCCCTTCAAGTGTGGATTTCAGGTGGATACCATTTTAATCTTGGTACACATGCTTGAACGTTTGGGTTTCCATTCAGTGTTCCTTTCATCGATACACTCATACCTCACCAACGGAAGATCTTTTGCCGAAATTATTGGGACTAGGTCTTACTCCTTTGTGGCCACCTTTGGTGTGCCTCGGGGTAGTATTCTAGGCCCGCTCCTTTTTGTTCTTTTTATTAACGATATTGGCAAATGTTTTACTTATTCGCAATATCTACTATACGCCGACGATTTGAAGCTATTTAGTAGATTGACTTGGTCTTATGACGCCCATAAGCTACAAATTGAACTCGACAATCTGGCTGATTGGAGCATCCGAAATAAGGTGTCGCGTAACATCAGTAAATGTTTTCATACGACTTTGTTGAAAACCAGAAATCTGATCAGTACAAGTTACTTGTCCTAAGCAATCAACTTTCTTCAGTGGAAGTTTTCTCTGATCTTGGGGTTCTGTTTGACTCTGGTTTCACTTTTCTGAATCAAGTGAATAACGTTATCCCCAAAGCTTATTCCAATTCAGGCTTTTTAAAGCGTTACGCGAAAGATTTTAACGATCCCTATACGAGGAAATCCCTCTTTAACTGTCTTGTCCGGTCTAAGTTGGAGTATGCATCAATTATTTGGAACCCGCTTTATAGCTGTCAATCTGATAGAATCGAGCGAGTACAGCGCAACTTTACTGTTTTTGTTGTTGTTGTGGCAACAAAAATCACTCCCCGAAGATATTGGGGAGTGTTGTCGAAATAACAGTCCTTGGCCGGATACGAATCCGATACGCTCCGGTACTCCCTTGCGGTACTGCCCGACTGTCGTGGTAGCGATTTGACCAGTGTATGACCAGTGCAACCTTCTAGGTCATGTCATCCCTCCTTCCGAAAGGAAAGAGAAGATGGATAATGAGAGGTGAGAGGCATCGAATCCGTAGATCAACCATCGAATTGCACATCATTACCTTTGTGCATATTAGTCGACTCTTACGACCGGTAGCCTACCGCGGGCATATTCTAAACCCCTACCCGCAAGGGTGCGTAACTTTACTCGTTTCGCTCTCTTTCCGCTTCATTTCGTTGATCCCTACCCGTCTTACAATGCTCGATGTAGGCGCACAATTCACTCAATAATGTTTATTTATGACTTTATTAATGGCCTTATTCAAGGGCTGATCCAGGATTTTTGGGGGGGGGGGGGGGGGGGGGTTTGGGGGGGGTGGCAGGAACGCCCAACATGCAAAAAAATCAACAACTGAAATATGCTTATTTTGTCTTCACAAGTACACGGATATTAAGAACTTACATCAAAGTCAAAATAATAAAAAACAGCATTTCTGTTTAGTAATAGCAGTTTTATTACATTCCATCCATGATTACATGTTTAATAAAGACAGTTTTCTTCTGTGTTTCCTGGTGAAAACGTCCAAAACTTCATCAGCCTCCATTTGTGCCGCAATATCTCCATGGATATGCATTAAAGCCAATCCATTCAAACGCTCTTCTGTCATGCTGTTTCGAAGATATGATTTTAATCGGCGTAAGGTAGAAAAAGATCGCTCGGCAGTGCTGGTTGTCACTGGAAACGTGCACAGCAATTGACAAAGGGTTCTAATATTTGGCAGCATCGTGGCTCGTTTGTAGGCATCTGCTGGAGTTTCTGGTATATTTTCAGTCATCTGTTGCCAAATTTTTAGCTCTCCCTTTAAAGCTAAAAAACAAGGAAGATCTTCTTTATAAACTTCAGCACCTTGCAAAACATTATCTAAATCTTCGTCGTTAAAGTTATGCGACAGCAACTTTTGCAACTGTCCGATTCTTTGTAGAGGAGCGCTAGGGAACCTGGTTGACATTTCACTCAACATGAAGTCTAGAAATGGAATATAAACTGAAAGTCGGTAATATTCTTCAACTGATTCAGTCTGAATGTTTGATCGATTGATTTGACGACCGGTGGTTCTACGGACTGTGATTTCTGTACCAAGTTCATTTGCAATGGCCTCAGCCTGGTCGAACAGTTTTTTAAATGTGTCATTGCTAGATTCACGCTGCCTCTGCTAACTTGCTGTGGTCGGCGTAATAAGCTGAACTGCAGAAAGTATGTCAATATCTTTGGCTTGAAGCGATCCTAAAATAGCTGATAGGATCACCAAGCTTATTAGGAATTCTGACGAAGTTATGGATTGCAGCAAAGAAAATGGCAGTACAGAATTTGTTCTGCTCCCATATTGCTGATCAGCCATTTTTTGTAATATTGGAGGGAGACATGGCAACACGTCCATAAAGGTCAAAACCGCTTCATGCCTCTCAACCCATCTTGTCTCACACATTTTTTTTAACATATTTTGTTTGTCTTGTGGCAGATTAGATTGTATTTCTTCTCTAAGAAGATGTATTCGTTTGGCCGATTCACGGAAGAAAGTGGCAGTACTTGCTATAACCCCTACTGCATTTCTTACACTGGGTACGGTGCAGGCTGAGCTAATAGCCAAGTTAAGCCGGTGGCTTGCGCAGTGGGTAAAAAAGGCTAAGGGCTGAACATTTAATATACGTGCCTGAACACCTTTTAGTTTGCTGCTCATGTTTGCTCCCCCATCATAAACTTGACCACGGCACATTTTAATGTCAAGGTCATGCTTTTCTAATGCATTCAGAATAGTTTGTGCAATGCTTTCACCAGTGGTTTCGACAACTTCAATGAACATAAGAAAATCTTCTTTTATTTCGATTTCATCCACATCGAAATAGCGAATACTAATTGATAACTGTTCACAAACGGAAACATCTGTGGTCTCATCAGCCATAATGGTAAAATATTTGGATTTTTTAATTTTGGTCACTATTTTATTGCTAATCAACTCGCCACAGCATTCAATTAAGTCATTTTGTGTTGACTTACTTATATACGAAGCATTTTTAGCGCTATGTCTTATATGTTCCTTAAGTATTTCATCCCCAGCATCGATTCGAAATTTGAGCAAAGCTCTAAAGTTTCCTTCCCCATGTTTAGAAGAGCTTTGCAAGTCTAATTCGCCGTCATCTCTGTGACCTCTCAAAGGTATGTTTTGCCTACCACAAAATATCACTGTCTTTATAATGGGAATCAGTTTTTTACGATTATTTTCGATTATTTCCCTTTCCTGGGATCTCATTTGGTCAACTATATCTAACGATTTTCCCTCCATCACCATCAAAAAATTTTGGGATGCTACCATGTTCGCTTTGTGGTAATTCGCGTTTTCATGGTGTGCGATCGTCTCAATTGCCTTTTTATATTTTACTAGTGGTTCCGACACCAGTCTTCCCAGCTTCACATCATTTGTAGCCGCTTCACTTCGACCAAAGAGCACACACACTTTGCATAATCCGCCGCCAGCAATTTTACTATATGCTGGCCATTCATGGTCCCTTAACCAGCTTTTTTGAAAAGACCGGTTCTTTTTTCCCTCTCTCTTCAGTGGAAACTTAAATTCTGCAGTAGGTTGCCAGGTATACTTCAACCACTGGTACCGTTCCTCATCAGAAAGCCCGCCTTGCCTGCCGAGTAGAGCACCTAAAATCATAAATGGATTAGACAATGCAGCAAAATTGTACTTAATTTATAAAAAGGGGAGAAAGGTAAATCTTGGCATATAGTACAATGGTGCGTTTCAACCTAAAATAACATGTGATAACGGTAATCTGTGCCGATTTTTAGTTAAAGTTTTATCTAACGGCTTATACTAAGTTCGCAAAAAAGTCCATTAAGGCTTCAAAAACACATTATTTTAATATCGTGTTCATTAGACTCGGCCAAACAAAAAAAATTATTTGGGTGTGGTTGCTGGGTGACCTTGCTCAATCCCGACTCTTGCGTCCTCTTTCGTACACTCTGGGCAACGTGGGCTTCCTAGGCTCGCGGCAGAAAGAGAGGGAGCCCCGGTGGGGCCACTCTGACGTATTTGGTTTAAGGGCTCACCGAGGTCTTTTTCGCAGCGTCTGTACACCAGGAGGTGCGGTTGCAAGCGGGCGTCTGTCTTGGATCAAGCGGCTCGCTATATAAATGTGTAAATTTACTTCAAAACCTAGAAAAAGGGTTGTGCGCTGGGTTTGGGACCAGCCACGTAAAAACCAACATCAATGAAACCAAAACCCCTTTCCGGGGAAGGATCCGCTGCCCGACTGGTTGATGTCCTCACGAACGCAAAGGCTGACATCACCGCCCTGCAGGAAATACGATGGACGGGACAAGGAAAGACGACCATCGAACCTTGTGACGTATACTACAGTGGCCAGACACACAGCAAATCCCGTGGTGTAAGACTACTAGCGTTCACCCCTGTGGACGAGCATCTCGCTGCGATCCGCATCAAGGCGAGGTTTTTCAATAAACATTTATCGGCGCCTATGCGCCGACCCTAGCTCCACCTAATCATGTACTTATAGCTCAGGAATAAATTGAGCAATTCCAAAACCATTAATAACATTTGTAATAATTCATCGATTTTCTTGGATGAAAGCTCATTTGTTTTGTAATAAAACAGAGCTTACAGAGAAAAAAAAATATCTGGAACAAAATTAAAAGTTTTCGATATCCTTTCCTGCAAAATACACATTTTTTACATTTTTCAAAAAAAGGTAAAAATCCGTGTTGATTGCTCATTATCTTCGAGCCACAGGGCCTAGCGAAAAGTTTTGTATGCATGGCTTACAGAAAATTTTATTAGATTTTAAAATTTTCAAACCGTTTTGGAATTTCTCAATTTGTTCTTTAAAAATGCTTAAAGTAGGAACATAAGAATTGGTATAAAGTTATAGGATGACAGCACCATTCTCACCCATAAAACTCGTGGTTAACCAAAAAGGGGCGTGGTACCTCCCATACAATCCAACTTTTAACTAAACAAAATTTCTAAACCCACAAGGATTACACTACTCACCTACATCCCGTTCCTGTAGTGCGTTGCTCGTTGAGGCTGTTGCCACTGATGTACTCGCCAGCTCCGCGGAATGTAATTGGACACCGCTCACTTTATCAGGAAGTACATCATTACACCTTTGCTTCTTCGGATGGAAGAACGCGCTTAAGTTTTGTTGTCTTTTTCTGGCACTCATTTTTTTTAACAAAATCACTTAAACACGATAGCACTAACAATAATCACTTTTCACAACTTTTCATGGACTTTTTGACCAATCGAATAATTAATCACTTTTGTTAACTTGTAGCGCAATAAAATAAGAAAATAAAGCACTCCTGCGGCACAAAGGTAGTAGGCGTTGCTGTACAAATTCATATGAATTTTTATGCATCGCACTATGGGAATTCTTAATAAAACTTGTCTCAAAAATAAATTTTTCGCAAATCAAAAGAGTAGATTTATGTAAAGCATTATGCATGGTGCCAAAAAATTGTCGTTTGGAATTTTTTTTTCAGTAGAGTGTTATAGCTATTGCTATGAATATTTGCTCAAACGATTTCGCGATGATCAACCCCTCGAAAATAGGCATGGCAGTAACCCTTTTTATGCTTTACAAAATGGGAGATATGTAACTAAAATTAAGGTTAATAAATGAGTCGAAATACCTATATATGTATGAAAGGTTGGGAGTAAAAGTAAAAAATATGTTTAATGCAAGTGAAGCAAACCTTATAAAATGTTTGATACAATCACATAAATAAAGATTGTACAGTAAAAGTCAGGCTAATCGTTTTTTCATTAAAAGTAAGAAATATGTTTTATTTTTCCAACCATATTTCCGACTTTAAATGAAAAAAGAAATTTGTCTGACTTTTACTGTAGATACAATACTTTTTTACACTTTTACTTTAAATATACGTTTTTCATTTAACTACCCCAGCCTTTCATATGTATATGTCTACATATGAGGAACCTTATAAAGTAGTGTTATTCATAGTAAACTACAGAAACCCAAAAAAAAAAAATAATTTTGCAAAAAACTTCACAACTAAACTTTGACAACTCGTTTTTGACCATTTGCCAAAATTATGCTGCGTTTTACGCTCGAAAAACTTTGTATGAAAATGGATTCTAAAAAGTTCCCTAAAAATTTGACTTTGAGGCAAGTTAATAATAATAATAATAACTAGTATATCCCGTGGTCGAAATTCGACCACCTTAAATTAGTTTAACTTATTAAATCCTCTGTTCGCATTTTTCTCCAGTACCTAATGCCTAGAGGCATAAATATTGGAGACATTTTTATTGCTGAAAATAATTATTTATAGTTGAGTTATTGAGAGTCGCTTTCATAAAAGCTGGTTTACTCTAAAGACGTGTAATTTGACAACTAACCAAAAAAAAACCGTCCATTAAAGACCAGTAATCATTAATAGGAGATGGCAAAAACGGTACTTAGTAATGTTTGAAAGTCCACCATCAGACCCACCACTCCTTCCGTCAATATTTCAATAAACAAAATTAAATTTCATGGACATATACCAACAACATAGTTGGACTTATAATATACATATATAATGGACACATAGAATGATGCCATATCGAACAAAATTGGCCATATGGATTGAAACGAATGAAAGTTCATTTTGAGATTCCGTTAACTTCTTAATATTAGCCGGTTTCCAAATTGTGTTTTTTTTTTGGTGATACAGACTGTTTTCTCAATTTTTCCTTTAGTTGTGGATTTTTTGAAGTCCGTTTAGCGGGAGAATGTTACAACTTACACATATGATGGTTTTCTGGTTTCTTTCGTCAAATTCAACTCGGAAATATTGAAAACACATATCTTAACTGGCCCAATTAGACTAAATATGTAAGGATTCCGGTTATATGTCGACTCTTTTACAAATTAAAATTTTTAGGAAGGAAATAGTTGATGTCTTTAGGAAAATTAACGCGATTTCAAACTATTACATGAATATAAAATTGAAGAAGCTACAAACTGTGTTTTTACTTTTTGTATATTAAATATGATATATTTCTTAAAAAATATATACAGTGCACTCGCGAAAACTCGAACACACGATAACTCGAACATTCGGAAACTTGAACATTTTTTTTTCTCCATTGACTACTTTAAACCTCGAACAAAATGTAGCAACATGTTGTAGTGAAAAACATGTTAGAAACTGTCGTTTTGCATGTGCTGTAACGGCCGATATTCAAATTTTTGTTGTTATGTGAGTCTTTTGTTTCATTCTAAGGCGCCGCACTGGCTAGGTTTCGTGCTAATTACCGAACTTTTCTTTTAAGTTGATTGATATTTGTCAGTGATACACGGGATTTTGCGCGGTTAGGATCAAATTTATTTGCGTGTTATAATGGGACGAAAACTAAATGTTTTAAGTTTAGCAAAAAAGGCTGTATTAAATGCGGTAGAAAATAAGAAACATCAAACCAAAATCAATGCTTTTTTTTCTAATACATAATTTGTAAACAACATTCATATTTGCTAGCATTTTTTATTAAATAAACTGGCAATGAACTACAAAACATCAAACCAGAGAATCTCTTTGATTAATAAAATTGGACAGGGTATAAAAACTGTTAAAAAGAATACATTTATCGATTAAAAATACATAACGTTCGAAAACTCGAACATTTCGATAACTCGGACAGGGCTGGTTTTCATTAGTTCGAGTTTTCGCGAGTGCACTGTATTGATAAATTGAAATAAGTTTTTAGCTTTTTTTTTAAAAAAATTTGGTTTTTTCACTCCAAGATAGATGTCATAAACAGAAAAATATTGAAATATTGGGTTATATGTCGACTCTTTTGTAAATAAAAATTTTTAGGAACAAAATAGTTGATGTCTTTAGGAAAATTAACGCGATTTCAAACTATTTCGTAAGTATAAAATTGAAGAAGCTACAAACTGTGTTTTTACTTTTTGTATATTAAATATGATATATTTCTTAAAAAATATATATTGATAAATTGAAATAAGTTTTTAGCTTTTTTTTAAAAAAATTTGGTTTTTTCACTCCAAAATAGAAGTCATAAACAGAAAAATATTGAAATAAAAATTTGCAATAAAAATAAAAAATTTTTAGGAACAAAATAGTTGATGTCTTTGGGAAAATTAACGCGATTTCTAATTATTTCGTAAGTATAAAATTGAAGAAGCTACAAACTGTGTTTTTACTTTTTGTATATTAAATATGATATATTTCTTAAAAAATATATATTGATAAATTGAAATAAGTTATTAGCTTTTTTTTTTAAAAATTTGGTTTCTTCACTCGAAGACAGATGTCATAAACAGAAAAACATTGAAATATTGGGTTATATGTCGACTCTTTTGTAAATACAAATTTTTAGGAACAAAATAGTTGATCTCTTTAGGAAAACTAACGCTATTTCTAATTATTTCGTAAGTATAAAATTGAAGAAGCTACAAACTGTGTTTTTACTTTTTGTATATTAAATATGATATATTTCTTAAAAAATATATATTGATATATTGAAATAATATTTTAGCTTTTTTTCAAAAAAATTGGTTTTTTCACTCGAAGACAGATGTCATAAACAGAAAACTATTGAAATATTGGGTTATATGTCGACTCTTTTACAAATAAAAATTTTTAGGAAGAAAATAGTTGATGACTGTAGGAAAATTAACGCGATTTCTAATTATTTCGTAAGTGTAAAACTGAAGACGCTACAAACTGTGTTTTTACTTTTTCCATATTAAATATGATATATTTCTTAAAAAATATATATTGATAAATTGAAATAATATTTTAGCTTTTTTTCAAAAAAATTGGTTTTTTCACTCGAAGACAGATGTCATAAACAGAAAACTATTGAAATATTGGGTTATATGTCGACTCTTTTACAAATAAAAATTTTTAGGAAGAAAAGTTGATGTCTTTAGGAAAATTAACGCGATTTCTAATTATTTCGTAAGTGTAAAACTGAAGACGCTACAAACTGTGTTTTTACTTTTTCAATATTAAATATGATATATTTCTTAAAAAATATATATTGATAAATTGAAATAATATTTTAGCTTTTTTTCAAAAAAATTGGTTTTTTCACTCGAAAATAGATATCATAAACAGAAAAATATTGAAATATTGGGTTATATGTCGACTCTTTTACAAATAAAAATTTTTAGGAAGAAAATAGTTGATGTCTTTTGGAAAATTAGCGCAATTTCAAACTATTTCGTGAATAATATAAAATTGAAGACGCTACAAACTGTGTTTTTACTTTTTGTATATTAAATATCATATATTTCTTAAAAAATATATATTGATAAATTTAAATAATGTTATAGGTTTTTTTTCAAAAAAATTGGTTTTTTCACTCGAAGATAGATGTCAAAAACAGAAAAATATTGAAATATTGGGTTATATGTCGACTCTTTTACAAATAAAAATTTTTGGGAAGAAAATAGTTGATGTCTTTAGGAAAATTAACGCGATTTCTAATTATTTCGTAAGTATAAAATTGAAGACGCTACAAACTGTGTTTTTACTTTTTCCATATTAAATATGATATATTTCTTAAAAAATATATATTGATATATTGAAATAATATTTTAGCTTTTTTTCAAAAAAATTGGTTTTTTCACTCGAAGACAGATGTCATAAACAGAAAACTATTGAAATATTGGGTTATATGTCGATTCTTTTACAAATAAAAATTTTTAGGAAGAAAATAGTTGATGTCTTTAGGAAAATTAACGCGATTTCTAATTATTTCGTAAGTGTAAAATTGAAGAAGCTACGAACTGTGTTTTTACTTTTTCCATATGAAATATGATATATTTCTTAAAAAATATAAATTGATAAATATTGATAAATTGGAATAATTTTTTATATTTTTTCAAAAAATTTGGGTTTTTCACTCCAAGATAGATGTCATAAACATAATAAACAGAAAAATATTGGATTACAAATATAATAAATTTAAAAAAAATATAATGAAAAGTTTTCGTATATTTTAAGGCAAATTCAATTTAGAAAAAAAAAAAACTTAACCTGCCCTGAACACGTCCTTGAACCTACGAACGCACGCATCATAGCCGGCACGCTCACCACCTGCGCCACTGCTGTATGTACAACAAAAAAGTCAGATACTGTAGTTAACAGCTTTGGGTTTTGGCGAAAACTTTGATGAATTATTACAAATTAATGAAGCATTTTTTGTTAAATATAATATGCCTATGCAAAGCTCCTGGCCCATGAAAACATATCAAAATACATAATATTTAGAGTTATGCATTGTTTTATGAGATACACTCTGGCAATTGATTGTATGGAAAAAATGTTAGCCTATTAATATATAGAGATTAAGGCAAGTTTTTCCAAAATGTCCCATCGTGCGGACGTCGCGTAGACTCGAATTTGAAATTTTAACAGCATTGCAAAAATAGTTGCAATTTAAAACCTTAAGGGTTCTTGTGGGCAAACTTAGCAAACCTCATACACAAACCGTTGTTGTTTCAGTCAGATGTCGCATGAGCCGTTAACAAATATTGCCAATACCCACAAAAAATTCGTATAAGGGATTATAAGGAATAAGGTATACGGCTGCATCACATTATAATAAGTTTATCATAGTTCCTCTATGGCCTTACAACAATTCTTATAATAAGTTCATTATATTCACTTTTCTTTTTATAATATTGCCTAACTTACATGTTCTATCAGGCCTTATGCGTAAGGTTGTCTCACAGAGAGAGATTCTTTTAATTAATCTTCATTTAAGACTTACTTAATGACATAAGTAAAGAAAAAAATGTATATTATAAGTAATTTTGCATACAACGGAATTCGTTACAAATTTAAGGCCTTATATTACGTTCACGTTGAGCCATAAACTCGAGTTTATTGACAACAACAATATGAATTAACAAAAAAAATCCCCTTTTAAATGGAGTTTATGGCCTAAATTGAACGTAGCCTAACCCTCTTATACATATATATACATATATATTATAATTATACGTATATATTTTAATAAGCTGTTATAATTCAAAATTTGTATGAAAATGTCATTGTAAAAAGCTTTATAAACCCATTTCATTTTTGATGAATAGGGTTAAATTATGTAAGCCGTATAATCAAGCGATGTAAGGTTTCTAACTAAAAGAAATGAAATTTTTGGTGGGTACCTATACATACACCAAGGCATCCACACAGTACAAACCAAACGAATAATCAAAATATGTAGTTTGATGTTTGCGTTACACAGAGTTTTATATATATCTGAACCAATATGCAATAGATTTCGAAAATTCAGTGATTCTTCATCTATTTAATGGAATTTCCATACCTAGTGTACAAAAATACCGTCTGGGGGGCACGATTCCGAAAATGTTGTTAAATTCAATTATTTGTAGTCTTTTTTCGACTGAAACTGCTCTGTGATGGAGTATTAATAGTACAAAAAAAACCGTATGGGGGGGGGGGGATAGAATATAACCGAATCAGCTGCTTCTAAATTAAAACTCATATAAATAAAAAAAATGAGGGTTATTATTTTATTTAACAACCTGGTTTAATTTTTTATTCCTTAAAAAGCTTCCAGGCAGCCAAACTGTGTGAATCTTTTATATAAATTTCGAATAGATGACTCACTGCCCTACAAGAACATTGACAATCATTTGATACAACATTTGATTCTCATTGTTGTCAATTAAAATATCATCGCTTCAATCAAATCCTTAAGGCGAATAAAAAAAGTTGATGTAAACAACTGCGTCCGTGTGAGTTTTTGTCTCCCTCTAACACATTAATAACGCCTTTGAATTAATAATATGTCTGCACTCTTCGTTCTCCCTTCTTTTTACCAATGATTACAACATAACTATCATCACAGTGATAACACAACTGGCAATTGCGATAACCTGCCAAAGCTGATACGGAAATGATGTTTACTATTTATTTTTTGACAGAAAAATTCTTTATTTTTGGTTTTAAAATAACATTTAACATTTCTAGTAACGCTAATAACATTTAATTAATAATTATACGAATTATAACAATATTATGCTAATATTAACATTAAAAAGTAATCAGCCAGGCACCCGTACAACTCATAAGAAATTAAAAAGAGCAGGTTGTTGTCCCTGTTGCAGCTTAACCCCCCGTACAGCCGTTGTTGCAAATCAACTTAGAAAAAATTTTGAGTTGATTGCAATGACTGAAGTGGTTGTTGCTGCTAGACAGTTTGCAAAAATGGTGTTAAAATTAGGCACTTTCCATCGCTTATTCATTGAAGAGCTAATATGAGAAAGATATTAGTGAACTTGCAATGCTTACTGGCAATGTTTATATTTTTACTTACCATTTTCAGGCTGCTTGCACAATATAGTCATTAATCATTTTCAAGAAAGTTATTATTAGTTTTTGTTACTGGGCAGGATATGATTTTTAAATTTTTTGAAAATGAAACAAATGTGATGATATTTTGATGTTCATATGTCAATAAATATTGAAAATAAAATTAAGTATCACTGTGTTCAGCAATATGTGATCAGCATTGGCAACTACATCTGTGGGTGTATTAGTAAAAATATCATCGTTTCTTGTAGGGTATAAGTAAAAATGTCATCGTTTCTTTTAGGGTGCTTTTTTTATTTATTTTATTTATTTATTTACAAGTTAGGTACTTAAGTGTAAAACTTAAAACTAACAATTAGCCGTGGCAACTAGGCCTTACAGCTGAAAAATAGAAAAAGGAAAAAATTTGATAATGAACTAGTATTTCCTTTTTTTTTTTGCTTGTATTTACATATTTACATAAGTATCTATTGAGTCAAAATCTGCCAACTGTGCAAACGTTTTTTCGATGTGCGTTAATTAAAAAAAGAAAAATTATTAGCCATTGTTTTAAACAACTAAAAAAAAAAAAAACTTCTCAATCGCTTTCAATTGTGTTACTAGTCTTATTTTATTGTGTAATTCATAACAAAAAATAATCTAAAAAAAAAAAGGAGTAATTTACCATACAACGAAAGTTACAGGCATTTTTCTGCACGCGCATCGTATTTTTCGTATGTAATGGTCATGCGTCGTCGCTACCATGCCCTATGCTGGCCTTACAAGCGCATCAAAATCCATGTTTTTCATGCGGATAGCTATAGGTAGGTGTCATGTCGAGTGCGAAAACCCCAACATGTATGTATGTGGGTCAATTTCAAAAAAAACGCAATTTTTGTGTCCCCGCACTTTACACTACTATTTTAGGTAAAAAACAAATTTAAAAAAAAAAACAAAAATGGGACAGTGATCACCGAGGAATATGTAACAAAAAAACATAATTCTCAAATTTGTATATTTGTTTTTTTGTTTATTCAGTATGGTGTTTTGTTTCTCCCTCTGACTCCTTTCATACAAAAGCATGTGTCCCCCGCTAGAATTTTTAGTAAACAAAATAAAATAAAATCAAGAAAAAAGTTACTGGGCATCATTTAATAACAGTTTTGGAATTATTGGGTATCTTTCTTTTGTTTTGATTTGATATAGTTGTCAAAAATTAATTAGTGCGAATTTGGCGTTGCAAAGAACAGTTGTCCCCACAATTTGCATTGAGCGTCACTTTTTTATAAATCAAGAAATATTAGCAGTTTTCAATTTTCATTTAAATAAAGTAAATAACGTAAAAAAAGTACAAACTTTAATTATTACAATAGTGAAAAGGCGAAAACAAAAACTATTAAAAAAAGTGTGGATTTGCGTAGTTTTTGTGAACACCATGGTAAGGGCGCGATAAAAATTCTTGAGCGTCACGCTAATTTTTTTAAAAGTGAATATATTAAATGTAAAAAATTAAAGTTGACAATCATTGTTTACATGGTCTCAACTCATTTTTTTATAATTTGTGAATTTGGGAAATAAATTGCCTACGGAAAAAACCAAAATAGGCAAACATTTCATGAACATCACTTTTCATACATATTGCTTCATAGCTTAAAATGCTTAATTTTGATTTTATTTTTTAATTTTTAAGAGTAAAACTACAAAATTAACGGCGGCTGAAAGAGCACGGAAATATCGCGAGAAAATAAAGCTCGATAAAGCGCGTATGTGTATAAGTTTCTTCAAGAATTACTTCCTTTTTTTAAATTTTGTTAAAGACATCAAAGAATATGTACATGTTTAGTTTCGTATGAAAATTTTTGTTTTTTGAAGAAATTTTGTTTTCTTTTATTTACTTTTTGTAAAAAATAAACTTTTTTTCGTTACACTTTAAATTTGGCATTATTTCTTGTTTACGTGCAACAAAATCTCTTGATCGTCACAAAATATCTTGAGCGTCACACTTAGTTTTTTTTCCTTAAAACGCTTATATTTGCAGTTTTTTTAAATACATTGTTACAAGACTATTACTTTGCAAGTAACCCCTTAGTTCAAGTCTTTTTTTAACAAAAATTTACATATTTTCATCTTGATCGTCACAAAATATCTTGAGCGTCACACTCAGTTTTTTCCCTTAAAACGCTTATAAATGCAGTTTTTTTTAAATACATTGTTACAAGCCTATTAGTTTGCAAGTAACCCCTTAGTTCAAGTCTCTTTTTAACAATAATTTACATATTTTCATCTTAAAATTTGTAAATAACTAGTCACTTAAAAAAAAAAAAATAAATCAAGGTGAATCGTGATTTTGTGTTTATAATCGAAAAGGTGATTTTGGCAGAAGTGAATCTTGAAAAACAAAAGAACAACATAGTAAACTTGAATCTCAAATATTTTTGCATTTTCAGAGATTTTTTATACATATTTGGTGTGTGACGCTCAAGATAGAAATCATAGAAAACCTAAAAAAAACCAAAAATATTGATTTTTTTTGAGAGCCTAAAGGTCCCACCGGATTCTTCATCAATTTCTACATAAATTGGCCACTCTTACAGGCGAATTGGAAAAACTTTAAAAATAAGCAAAAAAAAACTCGTTGTGTACGTTTTTTTTGAAATTGACCCATGTATGTATTTATAACAAAAATATTTTTTACCTAAAAATACTATAGGAACTGCAAATGATAATTGCTAAGTACTGTTGCTAAAAATACTGTTGCTGTACTGTTGCTAAAAATATTATAGTAACTGCAAATGATAATTGCTAAGTACTGTTGCTGACTAAATCTTTTTTAAAATAACTCTATTGATAAAAGCCATTAGTATGAGTCGACCCCTTCTTTTTCTGGTTTGCATTCAGGCTAGTATGCGTTAACGCCATTGTTTAGAGGCCAATATGATTGTGGTTGGATAGTAGGTAGGTACTTATTTCGAAGGATGCTCATTTAGGACAGCGTTCTGTTAATGGAGATGCATAGAGCTGCATCCGCATTTCCGTTTTTTTGTTAATAGAGCGTTACCTACTTTTAAAAAGTTAGCTAAGTGCGACCTTGGATAAAGGATATTTAAAAGCGTTGTTATACTACAATTTTTTAGTACAAATAAGTAGAGCACCAGACGAAGTACAATATGCCGAGAGCTAATTCCTGTTGTAATCCTCTTAATAAAAAAACCACAAATGTGTAACGAAGAATATTGCACCAGTGAGTGTAAATTGTAATGCTAAATTTGCTGATTTTGTTGGACAGTTCATGTGCAGATCATGTCGAGTCCATATCTATCGAATGCCTATGGACAATTTTCAAGAATCCTTGCAACGTATAAGGGCAGGAGAAAACAAAACGGAAAAAGAAGTCGCAACAAGAGAATATTCCGAAAGTGACAGCGACGATGAGAGCCTTGAAGGGAATGACGCAAATTTCCAAAATCCGCAAAGTTCTTCAAGTAAAAAGCGGCCTTCTACAGATTTGGTTAACTCTGCTGAGGCAAGTTGGACAAAGGATCTTAGAAAATCTTTAGACGAAAAAAGTTCCCGTAACGAAAAAATTGGACTTTTGACTACGGTTCCTTTAGAATGTAATATTCAGAAGATGATGAACGATCTTGGTGTCACCCAAAGGATGGCATTGAATGCTAGAAAATTACGTTTGAGCTGCGGATACGGATCTCAACCTATTCCAAAAGTTGGCCGGAAGTTGCCAACAAATATATTAGAAAAAATTGAGGAATTGTACTATTCGGAGGATAATTGCCGAATAATGCCAGGGAGAAAGGACTACATATCTATTGTAAGAAATGGTGAGCGAATCCAGGTACAGAAAAGATTACTTCTGCTTAATCTCAGCGACTTACACAAGAATTACCAAGAAAAGTATCCAGAATTTCAAGTGTCATTGTCATCATTTGTACGACGTCGACCTCGTGAATGCATCTTAGCAGGACCGTCCGGAACACATAATGTGTGCGTGTGTAAAATACACGAAAATATGAGGTTAAAATTCGTTGGCATCAAACAAGAACTACAAAAGAAAGGTTTCAGATTTGATACAAAATATCGTGATTCTTTTAAAGAGATGCTCTGCGAGACTGCTGAACCAGATTGGCATTTTTTAAATTGTGGCTCCTCTCCCGAACCCATTGTGATTTTCAACAACCTTAAGCGCATATTAGAAGCCAATAATGTGTCATTGATAGAGTTCAAACAATGGTCAAGCACCGATAGGTTCGTTTTTTATCACTAAATTTGTGTTTATTAGTTTATTTCTCTAAATTACTATTAAAACTTTTCATTTTGGCAGGTGTGAATTAATGCTTCGATCTTTGCCTACAGAAGAATTTCTTGAGGTCCTCATAGATGATCTGCCTGCAGTTGTGAAACATGATTTTTTAACCAAGGTCCAAAATGATTATTTCGCTCACACGAAAAATTCACTAAAGAAGGGAGAGTTTTTAATTGCATTGGATTTTTCTGAAAATTATACTTGCCAAGTACAGGATGCCATACAATCCCAACATTGGGCGAATGTGCAGGCTACAATACATCCATTCGTTATATACTTCCGGGAAAATAATATGCTCAAAAACATTAACTTCGTAGTTATTTCTGATCACCTACTTCACGATGCAAATGCAGTGCATTATTTCAACACAAAATTGATCACTGAATTAAAAACAAAATTTGGACCACAAAATATTAAAAAAATATATTATTTCTCTGATGGCGCTGCCTCGCAATATAAGAATAAGTATAATTTGATTAATTTAACCAAACATAAAGAAGATTTCGGTGTCGAGGCAGAATGGAATTTTTTCGCTACCTCGCATGGTAAAGGTGCATGTGATGGAATTGGCGGCACCGTTAAAAGACATGCCCACAGGTCGGCTTTACAAACCAGGTATATAACAACACCAAAACTCTTATACGAATGGGCAATAACGTTTTTTAAAAAAATTGAGTTTGGCTACTCCACAACAGAAGAGCACAATGCGCATAGCAATATCCTGGAATCAAGATACCGACTGGCGAAAACGGTGAAAAACACCCGATCATACCATTGTTTTTTTCCACTAAGTGGATCACTAGCATGTAAACTATATTCAAGTTCAGCCAAATTTGTAAAAGAAAGTGTTTTTAAAAAGAGGCTTAATAAAAATTAGTTTAAGTTTTCATGAAAAATATGTACGAAATATAAAACATAAGAAATTAAAACAAAACAAATAGCGCTTATTAATTTTTTGTAAGTAGGTATTGTCAGGTATTATTAAAAAAACTGAGATCACCATCGCTATACTATGTAATTAACGTCAATCCGTGACATTCCTGCATTCCCATCAATAGAACTCTGTCCTAAATGAGCATCCTTCGAAATAAGTACCTACCTACTATCCAACCACAATTATATTGGCCTCTAAACAATGGCGTTAACGCATACTAGCCTGAATGCAAACCAGAAAAAGAAGGGGTCGACTCATACTAATGGCTTTCATCAATAGAGTTCTTTTAAAAAAGATTTAGTCAGCAACAGTACTTAGCAATTATCATTTGCAGTTACTATAGTATTTTTAGGTAAAAAATATTTTTGTTATAAATACATACATACGTACATGTTGGGGTTTTCGCACTCGACATGACACCTACCTAAAGCTATCCGCATGAAAAACATGGATTTTGATGCGCTTGTAAGGCCAGCATAGGGCATGGTAGCGACGACGCATGACCATTACATACGAAAAATACGATGCGCGTGCAGAAAAATGCCTGTAACTTTCGTTGTATGGTAAATTACGCCTTTTTTTTTTTAGATTATTTTTTGTTATGAATTACACAATAAAATAAGACTAGTAACACGATTGAAAGCGATTGAGAAGTTTTTTTTTTTAGTTGTTTAAAACAATGGCTAATAATTTTTTTTTTTTTTAATTATTTATTTAAAAAAAAAAAATTTTTTGAGGAGACTTATTCATCCCCTTTAACTGTACCAATATGAGCAAAATCGGTTAAACCGATTGCGAGTAAATAAATAAAATCCAAAGGCCTTCGAAAAATTTCGAATACCCATAACTTAGAAAATAATTCGAATTTCGAAAAATAAAAAAATAGGGGTCTTTTTTTTTTTGATGGTTAACCGAAAAAAAATTATTGCGCAAAAAAAGCACGCACATCGAAAAAACGTTTGCACAGTTGGCAGATTTTGACTCTATTGTATTTTGTTTTGTTTTTTATTTTTTGTTGTTTGTTTGTTTAAATGGAATAAATGTATGTATGTATATTGTATTTGGATATTGTGCTTATTGCTACGTTTGTAACTACTAAATTATATGAGGTGCAAAAGGTTGGAGGTTTTGAGGAAGTTTAGTATTTGTATTTTTTGTAGGTTTTTTGGAGAAGGGACGGATAGTAGGGTGATAAGATTGTCATTCCCGAAGGTGAGCTGGCGGAGGGGTTTGAGGTGTTTGCAGTGGATTAGAATGTGTTCTAGGTTTATTGGGGTATTTTGGTTGCAGAGTAAACATATTGAATTTGTTGTTTTGTTGAAGAGGTGTTGATGTGTGAGGTTGGTGTGGCCTATTCTGATTCTGATAAGTTTGGTTTGTTCGTACCTGGTGAATTGGTTTGTTTTGCTAAAGATTTCGGTTGAGGTGGTTTTGTTTGGGTGTATACGTTGGTACCAAGTAGATGTGAAGGAGGTTGTTGGTAAGGGCGTTGCTGATAAATTGAGTGATGTCGTTGTGATTTATGTTTGGTGTACAAGTAAGGGGAGATGTTATAGTTTGTTTTGCAGTTTTACCGGCTAACTCATTGCCACTTATTCCCACGGGACTGGGTATCCAGATGAGTTTTATTTTGGAGGGATGGTTTCTCAATAGGCATCTTATCGCAGTGGCGTAATGAGAGGTGTTGGATACGTTTGCTATAGCTTGGAGAGATGATAGGGAGTCACTGCATATGCAAAATTTGCCGTTTTTTTGGTTTGTTAGCTTTATAGCTTCATGTATTGCTATAATCTCGGCTGAGAAAACTGTTGAATAGTGAGGAATTATGGACAATTTTAAGGAGTGGGTTTCTGTTGTAAAGCGTATCCTGTAATGCCATGCTGTTGGGAACCGTCTGTGTAGATAAAATTGTGTTTGGGAAACTTGTGTTTCAGGTACAGGAATTCTTTTGTGTATATTTCGGATGAGGTGTTTTGTTTTTGAAATTTGGTTAAGCTAAAGTCTATTGTGATATTTTTATGTACCCATGGTGGGAATTTGTCTTGAACTAATTTTGTTGGTGTGAATGGTAATTGGAGTTGAGAGCAGGAGTTGATGGATCTGTGAATTGCTGAGTGGGTTTTGTTGGTTGGTTTTTTTGCAGCTTTATTAACAATATCCTTAAGGGGAGTGTCACCGGAATTAAGGAGAGTTTTTGAGATTTTGTGGGTAATAATGCTATACTTCGTGTCTATGGGGGTAATTCTGGCTTCGAATAGGAGGTTTGCTATTGGGGAGGAGCGGAGAGCGCCTAGGGCCGTACGGACCGCTGAGTTTAAAATAGTCTTCAATTTCTTAAGCATTGTGTCTGGTGCGTTGCCGTATAAAAAGAGTGCGTAATCAATTTTGGGGACGAAAATTGCTTTCAAAGCCGATATTATCGTAGGAGTTTGACAGTTCATCTTTTTATTTGCTAGGCATTTAATTACGTTAAGGCTTTTTTGAAGGCGCAGGGATAGTTGGTTTATATGATGGGACCAGGAGTATTTGGAGTTAATATGGACACCAAGTATTTTTATGTTGTCAACGGCGGGAAAGCTGTGGGATTTGGTAGTTAAAAGACACTTGCATTTTTTCATTTTGCATATATGTAGCTGTTTGCATTTCGTGGGAGAGATGGATGCGCCTGAGTAGTCGCACCATTTTTCAATTTTTTTGAAGAGGTCGTCTAAGTCGAAGTTAGTGTTTTTTGTTTTCTTAAGGTCAATAACTAGGTTGAAGTCGTCTGCATAGGCTGAAAATTTTAAGTTTTTGTAGGAGGATATGATATTATATAGCTGGTTAAAGGCGATGAGGAATAGGATAACGGAAATTGGAGAACCTTGAGGTATACCGTTGGAGAGGGAATAGGTTGGAGAGTGGGTTGTACCAATACGGACTTTGATTTTTCTATTTGTTAAGAAGTTCTGTATATAATTTATAATTTTGGGACCTAGTCTCCACTCCGTAAGTTGCTTAATTATGCTATGTATGCCTATTTTGTCGAATGCTTTAACGAAATCTAGTGATAAGATTGAAATGTGTCTTTTTGAAGGAAGGTCGTTCGTTATCAGATAGTCTACGTATAGTAGACTGTCTGAAACGGATTTGCCTTTTTTGAAGCCTGTTTGATGGCTATTGATTAGTTTGTTATTAGTCACAAACCACCATAGCCGGTTTGCTATAATTTTGTCCATCAACTTTGCATAGCAGGGATTAAGGGATATGGGTCTGTAGGATTGGGTGCACTTAAAAAAATTATAGCTATGGCTGCTATGTTTTCTGGTGCTGGATGCTATGTTCTTAGTAGAAATCGGGATAGTGGCTGTTTATTACCGTCGCTGCTATATTTTATAATAATAGAAATAGTGGATCACGCTATGGTTTATCATTGGGTTTCCTATGTACATTGCCTCACTTGCTGGATAAAATTGTAGCTGCCGCTATTTAGCATTGCATCGACTGCTATGTGGCATTGCAACGACTGCTATGTAGCATTGCCTCACTTGCTAGATAAAATTGTAAGTACCACTAAAATAATGGCTAGTGACGATGAATAGAAATGGCTTTAATTAATAGTTCACATTTTCCTTAATCTACTTATATGTATATCTTATATTTTTGGCTACTTTCTATAACGATGACAGTTCTGCACTCAACGTTGTAACGCTTGTATAGCTTTGGTCGTATTCTGTGCAAATTTCGTATACATACTTCTGTATAAACGTCCAAATTGGTTTACATGCGTCCGCATACGCACAGTTCAGTGATTGTGTAATTTTGAATCAAGCGTCAATTGCCAGCAACGCAGTCTCAAATAAAAATAACGTCTCATTGACAACAACATAAGCTGCTGTGATATTTTCTGCAATCGGATTATATGAATTTAAAAAACAAAATTAATTTTTCCATCAAAATGTACAAACCATAACTGGTACCAATCAAAATTATGCTGGGTTGCAGCGTGGCCTTTCTTTGTGCTGTATCGTTTTTCAGTTGCTTCACTTTCTCAAGTACTAAGTTTCCATCCTTCAATCACAATCATCAATTTACGACACCAATTCCCACTCAACAAGTTTTACCTCCACATATTCATTCATTTTGATTTATAAATTCTTTTTCTTTTGTGTAGCACTTGAAATGTCGCACTTCAACTTAAAAATGCAATTTTGACAGCTGATCGAGAGTGAATTGGCATAAAAAAGCCGAAACAGCAGCGAACATAGCCATAAATGCTAAACACATAGCTCTCACAGCTATGTTACATTGCTACATCAGCTACCGGTAATGCTATGAGTTTCAGCTGTTTATATTAGCGGCGGGTGCTATACAAAGGGCACTATATACCATAAATACTTGCTGCCACAGTGATTTATGTTGGCTTAAAAATAAAGCTACTACGGCTATAATTAATACTGATCATGCTATCTACATAATAGAAATGGCTTTAATATTTAGCGTATGCAGTAATAACACGGCTGCTATGGTAAATAGCAGAGGAATAGTGATTCTGTTTTTTGAGTGTGGAGGTCTTATCTGAGTTGGGTTTAAGTATTGGAAGAATGATGCTAGTTTTGTAAGCTTGAGGGAGGTAGTTGTTAAAGATGTTGTTGTAGAGTTGGATTATGCGGTATTTGAGGTTTACTGGGGTGTTTTTAATCATGGGGTAGTTAATTCTATCCTCCCCAGGAGTTTTTCCTTTAAGGGAGTTAAGGGCGGATACGAATTCGCTGAGTGTGATATCGTTTTCTAGGGGTGCAGCTTTTGGATTAATTGGGTAGTTTATTTTAGGGTTAGAAATTTCTAGCTTGGATTCGCGAAAAGTAGGGGAGAAGTTTGAGTCTGCTGATTGTTCTGACCAATTTTTACAGAAGTGATCGGCTATAATGGCAATGTCTGTTTCTGGCGTACCGTTGACTTGAATACAATGTACTTTTTTAGGAGATTGGATACCGCAGTATGTTCTTATGTTGTGCCAGATTTTATTGAGGGGTGTTGTAGGACTTATTTCAGAAGTAAATTCGAAAGAGCTTTGTCTTCTTGAATTCCTCAGTTCGCGTCGAAATTTGGCGTTAGCTTTCTTGTAGTTAATAAGAGTTTCAGGGGTGATATTGCGTTTAAGTGTGCACCAGCATTTGAGCTTATTGGCACGGAGGGCTTCGAGTTCTTTGTTCCACCATGGGACGTTGTGTTTATTGGAGAAAGGCTTAGTAAGGGGAATCGACTTGTATGCACTTTGCAAGGTGATTTTGTTGATATTTGCTGCCTCTTTGTTTATATTTGAGGTAGGGGCAATATTGTTGTTGTAAAATTTGCAATGTTTTTCAAAAGATGTCTTGAATTTGGGATTGAATTTGTTCTTTGTTATACTGCTTTTTGGGAAGAGAGATATTATTATAGGGTAGTGATCGCTACCAAAAAGGTCGTTTTCGATGGACCATGACGCGTTCAGGTGGATTGACGGAGAGCTAAATGTAAGGTCTACATGGGTAAATGTGTGGTGGGTGGTATAATGTGTAGTTGCTAAGTAGTAGTAGTTGTTAAGTAGTATATAGTTGTTTTGTTGGATAAGTTTTTCAATAATGTTACCCCTGGCATTGATTTTGGGGGAGCCCCAGTGGCTATGCCAGCTATTGAAGTAGCCAACGATGAGCGAAGGTGTGTTGTTTGGGATTAGGACTGATGTAAGGTTTTGGGTAGAGAACTTTTGGTTTGGGGGGATGTAGGCATTTATAATGTTAAATTTTATTTTTGAGTGTATTGTTGCGCCTACTGCTGGGAAGTCGTTACTCGATAGTAGGTGCTTGAATTGTATTGTTTTATGTATGAGGAGGGCTACTCCTTTAGAGGAACTTGAATGGTTTGTTGCTAGGATGTGATAGTTATATATAATAGGAATGTTGGTACAGGATGATAGGTGGGTTTCTTGGATGGCAATTATATGTGGATTATATTTCTTAATTAAAAGTGAATGTTCACAGTGGTTATTAAAATAACCTTTCATGTTCCATTGGATAATGGTTAAATCCATGGTTGAGGCTTTAGGAGTGGGAGAAATTTTGAGGGTCGCAGAAGATTTGATTAAGATCTCCGTTTGCGACGTTAGTTTTATCTAAAAGTGTTGTTTTTATTAATTTTGTTTTTGCTCTTAGTTGAGCTTTTTGTCTATTTGAAATGTTCTTAAGGTAGATAAGTGCTCTTTTGCTGGCACGAGTAGAGTGAGACGTTGAAGCGCTTGGTCTATTTTGCGTATCGCTATGGTGGGAGGATGCATCATCGAAGTTGTCATCGTCAAAGTTGATGTCGTCATACGTGACGGTTGCTCTTGGTGTTGTTGGTGTTTGATTGGTGCATATATCTTGTGTTTTATTTTCGTTGGTACTGGCAGTAGTGGTGGTGGTTGATGGCTGATTTTGCATTATTCTGGAGTATGGTGTTGGATTATGGCGATGGTTGGAGTTGTAGATGCTGACAGCTGTTTTGTGGTCGGTGTTTTGAAGTGTTTTTATCGTTTGGATTTCCTTCTGTTTTATGAAGATTGGACATACCTTTTCAGAGGAGTTGTGGTTGAGTGAATCCAGGTTGTTATCAAAACAATTTATGCATAGCTTTGGATTAGAGCAAGGTTCTTCTTTTTCGGGGTCTAAGTGGTAGGCTTTTCCACAGTTGCCACACAGCTTGGGGTTTCTGCAAATTTTGGTTGGATGACCGAAACGCTGACAATTTTTGCACTTAAGAGGAAGGGGGATGAATGGTCGTACATTGGTTTTTTCGTATCCGATGAATATATAGTCCGGCAGAGTAAGTGAGTCGAACGTAAGGATTATTAAGCCAGTTTCTTTTAAGTTGTTGTGATCTTTTTTTAATATTTTCTTAACGTCGTGCACTTTTTGTGCTTTTAGTTCTTCAAGTATGGTTTGTTCACTTATTTCACGGAGGTCATTCGAGTAAATTACTCCTTTGGTGAAGTTAAGATGTTGATGAAGGGATACACTTATTGGAATAGATGTTGTTGGGTTGATTAGTATGGATGACGTTTTTACTAGTTGGTTGGTTTGATGAGTGTTTTTTGTTTTTATTAATAGGGTGCCGTCGCGCTGCTTTGTGGCCTTGGTAACTTCACCTCCGCAGATTGAGTCTATGGTTTTCTTAATTATAAAAGGCGATACATTTGTTAATGTTTCATTGTCTGTTCTAGCGATAATAAGAAAACTTCCATTATTTATATTAGGAGGATGTTTCCTCCATATATCGGGGGGATCTAACATTTTAATAACCTTTTATTTGGTTATTTAGGTTTGTTATTGCTTTCACTTGCACGTGTTTTTTAATTCCCTTTTGAGGGTTTATTTGTTTGTTACAAAACTGGTTTGTATTGTCTATATTGTTTTTGTTTCATAAGCACAGCGATTTTGTTCGCGGCTGCAGGTAAGCAGAATGTATGCACTGGATTTACGACTTGTTCAGTTGAGTGATCAGCGACAACTGAGCTTTTTTTAAATTTTCCCATTTTTCAAACAGCAAATTTTTTTTTCTCCGTATGCAATTTGTTAAAGTCAGCCTCAATCTAGAAATCAAACATAATATTATTTTTTTATAACATTTTTTTTCTTCTTATTAAGATTTTTGTTTTTCGACCTTTTCTTCTTAATACTAGCCAGCGAAAGTAAATATTTTTTTATAACATTTAAAAAATCTAGTCTGGGCAAATACTCTCTTACCAATAAGTGTCCGAAACTCAAAGAGCCATTCTTCTAAGATATTACTTACTCAAATCTTTGTCGTCTTTCAGCATTTGACGCCTTTTATCAAAAGTCAATTCCCATTTGGTTTGTACTTCATCAAAAGGCTCCACATTATATTTTAACAACGATTTTTTTTAATAAAGTCTGTAAAAATAATTTGGATTGTTTACACTGCACAAGAAAATGAGGGTTCATCTCTTAGTAATTGATGAAACCCACAAAATTGAAACCTCTATCCCTCTCGTATCAACACCTCATACCAGGTTTTTGGCCTATAGGTCTGCTTTTTTTGGGTCTATGAAATAACTCCCACGAAATAAGTCCCACTTTTAAAAGCGAAATAAGTCCCACCAAAAATTGCTTAAAAAATGAAATAACTCCCACGAAATAAGTCCCACTTTTGAAATCGAAATAAGTACCACCAAAATGAAATGATTTAAAAATTTACTTGAAATGAAATAACTCCCACTCAAAATGAAATAACTCCCCCTTGAATAATATATTTCTTAAATGAAATAAGTCCCACTTTCATAAACGAAATAAGTCCCACTTTTTTGGCTCTTCGAAATAAAACACACGTCGAATAATATGAATAATCAAAGCAGAGAAATATTAAAGAAAAATCGTATGCAAGCTTCCAGAAGGCTTCTTAATGGAATGGATATTACGAATTTTGATAGAGTTCCAGAATTTATTATTAATTCTTTTTTCGGTCAAGGAACGTATAGAGAACGCCTACTAGTAACAACGTTTGGATTCGTAAATGGATTAAGTACAGACCAATTGTTCTTATTATTAAGATGGAAACCGTTTCGGAAGGACCATCAGATTAAAATTATCGACCTTTATAAAAGGCTTGAAGATCCAGTGCATGGTAGACGGTATTATAGTTTTAACGTGGCATTGGGATTAGTTGTATTTTGTAATGGTGATATTAGAAAACATGGAACACGAATTCCAAATTCCTACTAAAAATATAATAAAACACATACATACGTAATTACGTCAACAATTTTTTTTAATATTGTTTTTCCAGTAGTTAAGTTCGGTACCTATTTGTACAAATTTCTTTAAAAATTATATAGTAAAGATTAAGTAATTAATAACAAAAAAGGAGAGCCATGAGAGATAAGGACAAAAAATTATGGTTGTCCCTTTTACGAAATGTCCAATAAATAACTTTTTGCATAAGAAAAAAGTGCTACAAATTTGAAAAAAGTAGCCTTCTTTGGAATGCTTTTTCCTATGACGCTATTGTAAGCTTCTATTGCAGACGTAGTGCGGATTTCAGAATCGAAAACTGAAAAGTTATGTGGACCGATCTGTAATAATGAAATCATAACATCGTTTTGTAAATATTCTGTAAAAGGGAATATTGTACCTTTTGCATCCATTGATTCTCAAAATATAAATTTAGGGGTATGAAATAACTCCCACTTTACAGACCGAATTTATTCAAATTCAAAACGAAATAAGTTCCACTTAAAATAAAAACGCGTAACGAAATAAGTCCCACCAATTGACGAAATAAGTCCTACTTTTAAAAACGAACTAACTCCCACTTTCAAAATAGCAATTTTTGGTGGGAGTTATTTCGTTTTTAAAAGTGGGACCTATTTCGTGGGAGTTATTTCATAGACCCCTTTTTTATTTGAGTTTAAACTTTTTAACATTATGTATAGGGGTTAAGTGAGGCAAACTTGATAAAATGAAGCAATTGGTTACAAAATAGTGGATAAATTAATGTTTTTTGGGGGCAAGGAATTCACCAAAAAAAACCAGACCTGTAGGCCAAAAACGTGGTATGAGGTTTTGATACGAGAGGGATAGAGCTTCCAATTTTTTGTGGTAAATAAATTACTAAAAATCTTGTTGTACAGTATTATTATTGTGATTTCTATTTTATATAAAATATTTATTAAATAATTAAATCAAATTTGACTGGCAAGTGATTCAAAGACTTTTGACTTGCCCTTGCACCGGAGGATATTAAATAGGTTGCGATAGTAGATGCAAGCAATTTCCTGTATTTTGGATTGAGAACCGTTGCCTCACTATTCCACCCCAAAATTTGATTTTCACTCACCGATTAATTTAAAACATCTGCAAATGTTTTCTGAATGTTTGTGTGAAAGAAAAAATTAAGGGCATTAAAAGTGTATGATAGCAAGTTATACCTCTTTATTGCTCGATTCTGCCGGTGACGCGCACCGACTTTAAGCTGTTTGCAAATTAACACCCTTGCCAAATTAAAAAGAAATGTCAGCGCCTTTGCATGTGTATAAGTTCACATTTTGCAGATTACTTGTTCGGTTTGCCAATTATGGAGATTGTTCTCAAATATTACGCGTTGTCCAAATTGTGATACTACGATTAATGAATCCAAATGGCTTGGCTTTAGGAGCAATAGCGATTCCTTCGTAAAGCCGGCGTCTAAATGAAAATAAATTCTAAGGTGGTGGTTCTTGCAACCCCGAGGCATGCCCATTGCACCATACACAAAAAAATCATACCTATTTACAACATTTCCGCTGGGAGCGCGCGCATGTATGTGCAGGAATGTCCGTCCACCATTCGCGGGACACGATCAGCTATGCGCACCTGTAACTACCTGCCTGCACAACCCATGATCAATACCAAATATTACTTATAGGTGTGTTGCTAAAAAAAATAAGTGTGCGTACTGCTGATGGCAGTCTTACCACAACCTTTGACCCTTGTAGGTGGGGGGATAATTATAAAGAGGGAGAGTGTCCCCAAGTTATTTGCGCGACATCGAAAGGGGGTGCCAGGCACATGCCGTTGTGGTAAGACTGCCGCTTTTCAAAAATTAATGTTTAATTGTATGTATGTATGTGCTGGGGTCTGCCCCTTCAAATATAAATATATTCAATTGGGGTGCGCCTGAGCGACCCCCTCCTATCCTTTCAACGCCTTATGACGCTGGACAAACAATGCCCCTGTCTTAAAACTACAAAACCTGGTATGCTCCATTTCCGCTTGACTCCTCCTTTGGCAGCTCCTGTCCTCAATTGGGGTGATGGTAGCTTGCTTGGTAGTGTTGGCGACGGCGTTGACGTATGGCGCGGTGACTGTGGTGGTGGCCTTATGACTTGCCGCAATGGTGGCTGCCTGCTCGGCTTTTTGCGTATGCCTGATGCCACCGGCTGAAAACAATTAACACGGCTCAGTAAATGCTTGGTGGCGCGGTGGCTGTGATGGTTGGGAGCTTGCCACTTGGCCTCGTTGATTTAATGGGGTCCTGCTTGACTGGGGCCCTGTAACGATGGTGACCGGGTGGTGGTGGAACCCCAGCGGAAAACTGGTCGATGTAGGGTGGCTTGGCGTGGTGAAATGTACTGGTGCACGAGGTTCCTCACACTGGTTCCGCCGTAATGCTACCCCTATGCGAGAGCCTATTTAGCGATGGTGTGGTAGCATACAAGTTAACGGCAACCTCCACACATCAACCTTATGGTAACTGTAAACAAAATTTGGATTCTTCATTCCGCGAGTTATAGAATCACAAACCGTCTTTTAATTGAGTCGAAACGCGGCCTTAGAATAACAAAACTGTATTTTGTTTATAATATGCTCTTTCCGTTATTGATGGAATTTTCCATTAATAGGAAATCGATATCTTCATTCCAAGGCCAAGCCATTTCAACATACATCTTTGCAATTTCAAAGCTGAACTTAGTTCAATTAATCATCGTCGTGGTGATCGGACGTGTTTTTCAATCGCTCTCTGCCTACTTTTCATTTTTTCCTACAGTTATCAGATTGTTATCTATCTATTTAATATTTGTGTGATAACAATGGCTTTGTGCTTTAGCATATCATAGTAACAAACATATGTGAGACAGTGACTCTATTCTTAATTAAAGGCGATTTAGCTATTTTTGTTAATATATACTTTGTATATTTATACCTATGTGAGAAAGTGACTCTGTAAGCAGCTGTGGTGAATTCTCTGAGTATGCCGTGTATTTGTGCCAACAAAGTGGACAGAGCGCGGTCTACGGTAATGTGCGCTAAGTGCAATGAACTCTTTCATTTGGACTGTGTGAAAATACGACCTGCTGATCTTGAGTACCTACTCAAAACCGGTCAAGAATTTAATTGTGGTGCTTGTACTAAGGCACGGCGTAATTCTCTCCGCTCGCCCCCACCTATAATCAACTTGGATGATTCTAAGTTGAATTGCTCTACCTCATCTGTTACTCCGCTCAGTAACAACAATTTTCCTACTGCGATGGCTGAGGGTAATTCTGGCGCTCTAATGAATAATAATGAAACTATTACTGCTCTGAATCAACTTTCATCGCAACAGTCTACAGTTTTGCATGATGCTTTATTAGCGATTTCGGCTCTTACTGAGGAAAACAAACGTGTTGCTGCTGCCCTCAATTCTCTTCAAGGTGAGAACAGATCACTTATCATTAAGTGTCAATCGCTAATTACTGAAGTAAGCACTTTGCACAGTAAGCTTAGTAGTGATGACTTGCGCTCTATTATTTCGTCGTTAGTGGACGAGATCAATGCTGTTCGTAAATTCCATAAGTGCTCTTGTAGCCACAAACATACAGCTGATAAGAGTGATGCGACGCTTTTACATACCACTGAAAGCAAATCTAAGAGTGATGCTACACATACATACACATATAATAGCTTATCTATAAATGATGATAATGAGCTCAGCTCTTCTAGTGCTGATGCTGGTTCTCTTCCGTACTCAGCCGTTGCTGCTGGCAATAACAAATCGCATGCTATTGTTTCCGCTGCTACGGCTGCTTCGTCTGCTGCCTCTATTGCTAATGATAAACAAAAAATTTCATTGCCTACTGCTACTGCTGGTGATACTAGCAATTCAAACCGGGCTGATAACGCTGCTAACGTATCAGCTGTTTTGCCGTCCTCTTGTGATGCTGCTTCTACCACTAGCGCAGTTAATGCGACGCCTGTTCTTGCTGAGTGGGACACTGTGCGAAATAAAAAAAGGTCAAAGCAGAAAAATAAAAAAAGTGCTGAAGTCGGTTCTACTGCTGCTAAAGTAAACGCAGATAATGCGAAAAATTTTTACACAGAAACTATATTTTTAATTGTGAAGAAAATTTGAAATCAAATCCAAAATCATTTTGGAATTTCGTTAACTCGAAGAAGGCTGTATCTAATATTCCATCATCTATCTTTCTCGGTGACAGAGTGGTTGATACTCCTGGGGATGCGGCAAATCTTTTTTCCGATTATTTTATGGCCAATTTTGTTTCCGATTCTGGCAATTGTGATGACATTTCGTTCAACACCCATCCTACTTTAGATTTTGGGAACCTTGTATTGTCTGCTGACGATGTACTTAGGGGCATTTCTCGACTTAAACCCTCGTCAAATACCGATGTTGATGGTTTGTCTCTGTACCTGTTCAAGCGGTGTAATACCCTTGCTTATCCTCTCCTGTTAATTTTCAATAATTCCTTATCTTCGGGTACTTTTATAGATGCATGGAAATTAGCTCTGATCTCACCTATTTTCAAGAGTGGCAATAAAAATGACGTTAGCAATTATAGGCCCATTTCAAAACTTTCTGCCACAGCAAAGCTCTTTGAATGCATTATTCAAGAGAAACTCCTTTTTTTTGTCAAGAATGTCGTGTGCCCAGAACAGCATGGCTTTTTTCCAGGACGCTCCACTGTGTCTAACTTGGCTATTTTCTCTGATGACTGCATCGCAGCCTTTTAGTCAGGATGTCAAGTTGACACAGTGTATACTGACTTTTCTAAAGCATTTGATCGGATTTCACATTCAATTTTGACTAAAAAACTAGCTCTAATGGGATTTCATTCTGTTTTTCTGAGGTGGATTGAATCTTACTTATACAATCGCCGCTGTATGGTGGTGGTTGACAATGTTAGGTCTGTTAATTTCGTCGCCTGCTCTGGTGTTCCACAAGGAAGCATCTTGGGCCCACTTTTCTTTGTCTTGTTCATCAATGACATTTGCGCTTGCTTCTCTACAGTAAGATTTCTGCTGTACGCGGATGACCTTAAAATATATTCTATAATCAATAGCATTCATGATTCCGAAATGATGCAATTAGATTTGGATAAATTAGGTAACTGGTGTGAAAATAATCGGCTAGCACTAAACATTAGTAAGTGTTTTCATATAACTTTTTCGAAACGTGTCAATGTCATTGATACATCATATCATATATCAAATACGCCCTTGTGGAGGGTAAGTGAGATTAAAGACTTGGGAGTAATTTTTGACTCGAAATTTACTTTTGCAAGTCATATTAACCTTTGTATCTCTAAATCGTATGCCATGTTGGCTTTTGTTAGGCGTCATGGTTCGGATTTTAGGGATCCTTATTCGCTTAAGCTATTATTTTCGGCATTTGTGCGTTCCAAGCTTGAGTATGCCTGTTTCATTTGGTCGCCTTACTTCAATTGCCACATTGTAAGGATTGAACGGATCCAAAAAGTATTTTTAAAATTTGCGTTGCGCAACTTACGATTCACGGAGCCTATCCCGACTTACGAAGCGCGTTGCTTGTTGATTAACCTGAGATCATTGCAGAACAGGAGAACAACTTTGTCGCTGTCATTTATTTTTGATTTGTTTCGGGGTGTTGTTGATTGCCCCGTACTCCTTGAAAGGATTTTAATAAACATTCCAGCTAGAGCTCTTCGTAGCTCTGAGTTCTTCCATGTTGGTATTTCTAAATCTCTTTATGCGAGAAATGCACCAATTACTAGAGTCTTAATTGAGTTCAACAGAATCTCTAGATATATCGAGATAGATTTTTCAGGTTCGAAAAATCGCTTTTTGAGTTCTTTAACTACTTTTTATAAGTAATAGCATTGTATTATTGTATTATTGCTTACTGTATATATATATAAGTTTACATAGCCTATAAGATTTGTATGCTGATTGGCTTGAAATAAATAAATAAATAAATAAATAATGTAAACACTATAAGTAAGACCAAATTGAAAATAAAGAGTTTCGTTTTTGATCAGCAACAGAATCGTTGTGACATTCACTCGTTGACTTACCGCGAGGTAATAGAGGGACTCTTTTTAAAAAGCCTTTGTCCATAGACAAAAGCTTAACTGGCGCCCGAGCAGGGACTCGCGGTTTAAGGATCATCGAAGGAGGAAAATATCAAGTACTCCGATCCTTAAAATTTTTAGTACAAACGAAAAAAAAGGGAAAAGTAGAAGTACCCTAGTTCGGTAATTAAAAGTTCGCGAGTGCCTTAAACAAAAAGTTTAACAAAAAACTCAAAAATTAATTACTATAAAATAGTGAAAAAGTAAATTAAAAAATTACAATTCACAAAGAGAATTTTTTATTAAAATTAAAGCGCAAATAAGAAAATCAAGAGAGATATTTTTCTCTGTGTGGCATAAAGAAGTGAAATAAGACAAGCAGCAGCTGAAAAAGCAGTTAAGAAATTTGGATGATATCGAAATACCACTGGAGATTAACGGTGATAAAGGAACAAGGATACGATCTGGCAAGGGTAGTTTTCAGCCCGGCAGCCTCAGCAGCATTCGGAATTCCACAGAAATACGAAGCATGATTATGACAACAGCAGAAAATTATGTAAGCTAGTTTCCATAAAAGGTTTTGATTTTTTTTTTGAGAAATAATTTGTGAAAATGTGCTAAGTACTTAGTGAAGGGAATCGGGTACAGCACTTTGGCCTTTGGTTTGCCTATTTAACATAAATAAGTTTGTAGACTAGAGTAAGTATTGCAGAAAAAAGCATTAAATCTGAAATTGAAAGTTAAATTCAATCGCAAATGGGTAATATCCCAAACAAGCCTAAGTATTTCAGGCTAAGATATTGTGAATATTGTGGTGGGGACCATGACATAATAAAGTGCCCCTTAATTAATAAAAATGAGGAAAATTTAAAATGAAAATTTAATCTGTAATTGATATCTTTATGAACAAAAATGACAAGTTCTCCAGATTGCTCCCAGGATTTAAAATTTGAAGAAGAGATAGAAAAGGAAATTAATAAAATTTTAGAAACTTTGGATTTTCAAGGAAATGATCCATTCCCATTAGATCAGGATCTTTCCCCAAGTCTAGATGAATTAGAAGAAATTTTGGAAACATTACAAAACGAAAAAAAGAATTGACAATAAAAAGAAAAATATATAAGGGTTAGGCTATTAAAGGTGAAAGAACCTTAAACAATTCATGAACATCGACCTTTCTGATTTAGGAAATCAGTTCGCAAAATTATCAGTTAGTAAAACTGTAAAAATGACAGACGCACTTAGTGTGGATTTGATTTCGCGACTAATCGCAGACGCCACAATTGGCCTGCGTCAGGAAATTCTGAAATTACGTTCAGAAATAGAAGTGAATACTTGCAGGGCCACAGATTACTCAAAGGAAGTAATAGACGAAAGTATCCAATGTCAGGAGTCCTTAGAGGTAATAAAGTCCTTGCCTAAATTTCCGGGGAAAATTAACGCATATGTTAGTTGGAGGGAAGCAGCTCATAATGCGATGAGCCTATATAAAAGGCAAAGTAAAAAATACTTTGCGGCACTCACAATCATGCGAAACAAAATTACTCACGATGCTAATGACACTCTAACTAACCACGGTACCGTGCTAAACTTCGATGCAATAATCGCGAGGCTCGATTTTGCATATTCAGATAAACGCCCAATACATATTATTGAGCAAGAATTAAGTGTAATTCGCCAGGGTCAAATGTCGGTTGTAGAGTATTATAACCTGGTCAAGAAGAAGTTGACGTTCTTTATAAATAAAACAATCATGACGCATGGTGGTGATGCGGAAATTACCAAACAATTGAACAAGAAAAATAGGGATCATGCCCTCCGCATATTTATTACGGGATTGAATGCTCCGTTGAGGGACATAATATTCTCTTTAAGTCCCCAAGATCTTCCAGATGCATTAGCTAGGGCTCAGGAATTAGAGTCGAATAATCAAAGAGCTCGGTTCGCTCAGAGTTTCGCGAATGACAACACAAAGATAAGACCAAACCCCATAACAAATAATTTACGGTTTCCTTCAGGGATAAGACCAGGTCCCAAAACAAGTGATTTGGTTTTCCCTTCAAGGATAAACCAACAAAAGGTGGAGCCAATGGATGTTGACCCATCTGTCTCCAGACTTTACAATAAAAATTACCACGTCGGAGGACAACAAACAGGTAATTTTTCTGGTGCAAAACCACAAGTGACTGCACCAAATTTTAACCTTAACAGAGCTCAACCAAATTCGAGTTTTCAAACTCGAGACGCTCATGCTCCGAAACGCTCAAGAGACAGTAACCACAGCTTCCGCCCACAAGAAAAAACGCAACGAATAAACAACATTCGAGAGAATCATTTTTTAGAGGAGGAGGGGACACACTCCCCTACATCCATGTCTATGACGGAAGATTAAGTAGGAAGTTAAAAGCTCTTATTGACACCGGAGCTACCTCTTGTTATATAAAGACAGGAGTTTTAGAAGATAAGAATGAATTAGCCATTTACAAAAGAATTAGAACAGTGAACGGCTATTCGATCATAAAATATTACCACATTATTAATTTATTTGGGGTACGACAAATTTTCTACGAAATAGATAATTTAGAATCAGATCTGCTCCTGGGGTATAAATTTTTAAAAAATATTGAAGCGCGCATTGATTTGTGCAACGGAAAAATAATTTACAAGGTTGGCAATGGAGAGAAAAAAACTGAAAAAAGCATTAATATTAACTTTCAAAGGGAAAGAAATAAACTTAAAACTCTTGGGATATAAAAGTACTAAGGCGCCCGCCGATGATAATACCGGCAAATTAAAATTAAAAGGTAAAAACGTAAATAAGGCAAAAAGGCCTAAATCAAATGAAACTTTAAACCCCTTGGGACATGCAAGTCCAAAGGCGCCCGCCGATGGTAATACCGGCAACACAAAAAATAATAAAGTGCTTAGTACACAAAGGAATTTAAACCTCTTGGGACATAAAAATCCTAAGACGCCAGCCGAAGTTTTTACCGGCAAAATAAAAGAAGATAAAATTGAAAAATTAAAAAAGGCAAAAACGCCTATTACTTAAAAGTGAAAATTTAAAATCCTTGGGATGCAACAATCCTAAGACGCCAACTGAAGAATTTACCGGTAATATATTGATGAATAAATATTTTTCTTTGGGATACGAAAATCCTAAAGCGCCAGCCGAAGAATATTCCGGCAATATTGAGGACAATTATTCAATGCTGAATGAAAATGGTTCAGAAATGGAGGTTGAAGAACGTATCAGTGACAGAGATAGTGAAAGTGACAATGAGGAACTGTCAAGCTACAAAAAATACGTAAAAAATAAAATAGGCCAAAGACATTTTAATATTGATACAAGTTTTCCATTTAGAACAGATGTAAGGGCGGAAGTAAGAACGGCAAAAGATGATCCAATATGGAGCCGTCAATACCCATATCCCCATTCTGTAAGCTCATTTGTTAACATTCCGGATACAAATATAATTTTGGCAAATTTAGGAAAATCGAAGTTCTTTTCAAGCATAGACTTGGAATCCGGTTTCCATCAGATTTTGATGTCAAATAATGACATAGAGAAGACAGCTTTTTCTGTTAACAACGGAAAATACGAATTTTTGCGTATGCCTTTTGGTCTAAAAAACGCTCCCAGAATTTTTCAGAGAGCAATGGATGACATTTTACGGGAGCATATAGGGAAAATATGCCACGTCTATTTAGATGATATAATAATTTTCTCAGAAGATCTGGGACAACATCTGAAGGACTTGGAAACCATAATTGAAATATTGAGATCTGCAAATATGAAAATTTCAATTGAGAAGTCAAAATTTTTCAAAACAGAAATAGAATTCTTGGGCTATATTGTTGCTCAGAATATTATTAAAACCGATCCAAAAAAGATCGAGTTAATATCAAATTATCCCGAACCTAAGAATTTACGCCAAATGAGAGGTTTTCTGGGTATCACTGGGTATTATCGCAAATTTATAAAAGACTACGCTGCAATAGCAAAGCCTTTGACAAAGTATTTGTCAGCTGAAAACGGTAGAGTTTCCAAGAACATGTCAAAAAAAGTAGCAATAGAGTTAGATGAAGACGCAAAAATTGCATTTAAGGAGTTAAAAAAACATTTGGCAGCGGAAATGGAGTTGGTGCAACCAGATTATTCAAAAAAATTTGTGTTAACCACAGATGCGTCTAATTTCGCAATGGGCGCTGTACTTTCACGAGAAAATAGACCAATTACTTTCGTGTCAAAGACTTTAAATAAAACAGAAAGAAATTACGCTACAAATGAAAAGGAATTGTACGCCATCGTGTGGGCGTTAAAAAACCTTCGAAACTATTTATACGGGGTAACTAACCTCGAAATTCATACAGATCACCAACCATTGACATTTGCAATGTCAACCCGTAATCCCAATTCTAAAATGAAGAGGTGGCATGCCTTCATTGAGGAATTCGCACCAAAGTTCGTATACCAACCAGGAAAAACGAATGTTGTGGCAGATGCATTATCACGAATAGAGGTGAATAATATAACGGATGATTCAGAGGATAATCAATCCATACATTCTGCTGAGAGTGACGAAAACTCTATTATCTAGGAGACAACAAGACCACTCAATCAATTTAAACAGCAAATAGTTCTTATTAAAAACAGATTCACAATACATGAGTCTGTGACTAACTTTGGAAAAACAAGACATTTAATTGAGTTTGATACAGTTGATAATTTGTTAACAATACTTAAGGAGTTTATTCAACCAAATTTGGTAACAGCAATTCATTGCACAGTGGAAGATTTGTATGAAATCCAGCAAAAAATTAAAGAGACTTTCAGTAACAAATTCTTGTACACAAGATCATTTCCAATGGAAGTGATTAATAGGGGGATCAGGCAAGTATAATAGAGGAAACACACAATAGGGCACACCGAAGCTTTACCGAAAATATAAAACAAATTCAGAAACTTTACTACTGGCCTGAAATGCAAAAACAATTTAAAGAATATATTAGGAATTGTTTAATTTGCAATAAAAACAAATATGACCGCCACCCGAAATTGATTCCTATAAGTGAGGTTCCTATTCCAAGAAAGGAAGGTGAACAGCTCCATATAGATGTATTTTACGCACAAAAACTTAAATTTATAACCTGCGTTGATGCATATTCTAAGTTTTTAGTTATAAAAAATATAGAGGATAAGATTAATATAGAAGAGAAAATCCTGGACATTCTGCAGACATTCCCAGAAGCAAATGCATTACAATGGATAACGAACCAAGTTTTACCACACCTCAATTCAAAGCCTTGATGCAGAGACTGAATATTGAAATAAGATTCTGCGACCCTAGACATAGCTCTAGTAACGGTCAAATAGAAAGAGTTCACTCGACCATAATCGAAATTGCCCGATGCATAAAGGAAGAACATAATTTAATAAGCGATTTAGAGACTCTGTATAGAGCAGCTCAACAGTATAATTTAACAATTCACTCGGTGACAGATTTTAAACCTGTCGATGTGTTTTACAATAAAAAGGATCATGAGGTGATTCCAGAAAAATTAAAAATGGCTCAAACCAAAATGCTTAGTTTTCATAATAGAAATAGAAACAGTAAAGAATTTTATCCAGGTCAAATAGTTTATGAGAAAGTTATAGGAGAGCGAAATAAGTTAAAACCTAGGTATAGAAAACAGCAAGTTAAAGAAAACTTGGGAAATAAGATAATTATTAACAATAGAAACAGAATAATTCACAAGGATAATATTAAAACATAATATTTTAGGTTTAGGTACGCTATGGCTATTTTTATTTTTGGATTACTGCTTACTTTAACTACAGCAGACATAATACATTACACCAGCGATGACTATGTGCTAATTAAAAATGGGGAAGCACTAATGTACGAAAGTTTTGGAAACATTTTTCACATCACAAATCTAACAATGAACAATCATATTTTTTGCAAGAAAAACAAAAGCACACATATTCAACAACAGATTATTTAGAAGTAGAGGCAGAACTTAATATTATAGAATCTTCTCTAATGCAATTGCAGAAAACTAGGACTAAAAGAGGAATTAATGAAATAGGAACATTGTGGAAATGGATTTCAGGAACTCCAGACCACGATGATTTTGTAACCATATCTAGCAAAATAAATGATTTAGTAGAAAATAATAATGAGCAATATACCACAAATTCGCAAATGTTTAAAGAAATAAAACGATTAACAAATTTAGTAAATGATATTGCGGGAGCTTCACACGAAAAAATAATCCGTAAGCAAAGAGTAAAAATGATTATATATGAATTACAAAACGTTTTACAGACTATCACATTAGCAAAAGGTGGAATTTTAAATTCACATATACTCCATACAGAAGAAACAAAAGAAATAATTCAAAATGAAAAGCAAACACTAACTTTGACTGATTTGTTGGATGTTTCAACGTTTAAAATCTTACAAAAATCAGATTTAATTATATTATACATAAAATATCCTATTGTCAAAAATACCTGCATGTTATTTGAAACTAGACCAATTGCACAAATTAATGGTAAATTAATTATTGAAAATCAAGTTGCACTATGTAACAATACATTTATGTCTGTTGAAAAATGTAAAATTGAAATAAACAATATTTTTTGTAAAAAAGATTTTAAAGAAACCTGCTTAATATATTTGTTAAACAAAAAACCAGCAAATTGTACAAAAATTAAAGAAGTAAATAAACAAATAGATATAATAAAAGAGGGAGCTATTTTAATTTCAGGAAAACACAAAGTTAATGAGACCAACGTAAATGGCACATATTTAGTAACTTTTGATACATCTGTAAACATAGACAATAAAACATTCGAAAATCCAACTGGAAAAATTGTAAAATTTCTTAAACAAAACGATTTAAAAAATTATGAAATACTAGAGTTCATTGATTCAGATGAAGAAACTTTAAAATTTAAAAATACACATTTGTTACAAAAAATTAATAATAGTTTCACTCAAAATCCAGTTTCAATGTCATTATTAACCCTAATGTCATTTTTAATTGGTTCATTCGTTGTTTATAAGATAATAATGCAATTAAGTTTAAAGCGACAGGAAAGATCGCATAAGATTCAAGCGGATTTGTATGTTGAAATTCAGGACAAATTAAATACCCTACTTAAAAAAGAATTTAATGAATCCGGGACGATTCATCTTAGGGAGGGGGGAGTTAACGGCAGCCTCCACACATCAACCTTATGGTAACTGTAAACAAAATTTGGATTCTTCATTCCGCGAGTTATAGAATAACAAACCGTCTTTTAATTGAGTCGAAACGCGGCCTTAGAATAACAAAACTGTCTTTTGTTTATAATATGCTCTTTCCGTTATTGATGGAATTTTCCATTAATAGGAAATCGATATCTTCATTCCAAGGCCAAGCCATTTCAACATACATCTTTGCAATTTCAAAGCTGAACTTAGTTCTTAAGTAAATAATGTAAACACTATAAGTAAGACCAAATTGAAAATAAAGAGTTTAGTTTTTGATCAGCAACAGAATCGTGGTGACATTCACTCACTTGTCCATAGACAAAAGCTTAACTTACACACACTTGGGGGCGACTCGCGGTGATGGTGATGGCGCTGATATGTGCCCGTGAAGGACTTAGTGACGTCGTTTTTGGCCGTGGCCAACTCGTCGGAGTGGCTGGCACTCGTAGGCGGTCTCTGTGGCGTGAGCGCACTACCGAAACGTGGTGATACACGCCCTACTTCCCGCTCGCTGCACTCCCCTAAAAAAAGCACAAATATTCCCTATAGGCTACTGCGTGCCTTTAAATCTCAACTACCTACCCATGTTTTCCGCTTCTGTAGAAAATAACTCACGGGAACGCTTACCTGAGTTCACTGGAACTCTTGGCGCATGTACCAAACGCTGGCGTCCCGGTTTCCTTCGTGATGTTTCACGATTTGATGGGTTTTTTTTTTTGTTTTTTCTCCGGTTGCTTGCGTTTGCTGCGACCGCTGAGGTTGAAAAGGAATGGACGCTTCGGAAACCGGCTGCGATTCAGCATTGACGTTTGCTGACGTGTCAAACTTAAACGGAAGCGTACCGAATGCGGGGTTGCCGGATGACTTATTTGGGTATGGGCCACAGGGTGACCGAAACAAACATATCACTAAATGGCGTGCAAATTACCGCGAAATAGATTTATAAACACTTCACCATTCAAAAATAATCTATTGTGAATCTTGTTATTAACTTCCTTTCTCTTATACCTAATAAAAACTTTTCTCTCTCTTTCGGTGTAACTCATACTTACTTGACGTCTGCTAATAAAAGTCTTTAAAATTTTTCGCAATCGTCTGTCCAATTGAAAACGACGTTTTTCTTAATAAGCCTTGTTAGTAATTAGCGTATTTCGCGAAATTTGGTATAAATCTTCTATAATAATTACAATATGCAACAAATCGTTTTGCTTTATCAGGATTCTTGGGAGTTGGGTTATTTTGCACAGTTTTACATTTTAAAATCCAGTACTTGTGCATTTATGTCCAAGATAAGTAACTTTTTGACTGAAATAGCGCGTTGCAATTTTAAACTATTTTTCTGCAAGTTGAAAATGTGTCTCTCAAATTTTTTATCATATCATTTTCGGAGCAACCCAATACCACCAAATCGTCCATATGGGCGATACTCCGCAAACGCTCAGTTTTTTGTCGCTTGGCGATTTCTAATAGTTATTAAGCATTATCAATGAACTATGCACACTAAATGTTGAAAAGTGACTTTCTTCAAGTAGTTAAAAATAAATTGTTGCATCATATTAAAATTTTATCAAGTTTTCATTGGCAATACCATACGAATGGGGCGAACGAATGGCAATAATAGTTTTTATTTATATTAAACACGTTATTCACTTATAAATATTTCACATTTCTGAGTTGCTGGTATTCATTTCTCGATTCCTAACTCTACTTTGAAAAGCGTGGATAAGGTTTGAAAAAAAAATGTCGTCCAATTGTTTATGGCAGTATTGCTACAGTGCGAGCTGCCAACCAGCAGGCGTCACTAAAAGTTTTTTTGTTAATGTAGCGTTCTTAATCACACGGATCTTTTTTTTTATATATAATCGAAAACCAAAAACGGCATGTTTCGCTAATGCACGTCACAGCCACTCGGAAAGTGTTCATTGTGTGCACTGCAGTTTACGAGTTTTTCAACACATTCGCTAGCACAACCTTTAAAACGGTCGGAAAATCATTTAGCTTGAATTGCATTCATGTAATGTACAGTTATTCATGTATATACATATGTACGTCGCGAGTGGACGTGCTTTGTTTTCGCTCCGTGAATGTTTTGTTTTGTTTTTAAAACACAGTGACTCTTTTGCTAATCTCTTTAGTTAACTATTTATTTTGTGGTATACCACCATAGGATGCCTGTGAACTATTTATTTAGTGACATTTTTAGTTAAAATTATCTACTAATAATAATTATACATATAATTTGGCTATTATGCCGTGTGTGTGTGCACAAAAAGTTGATCGCGCCAAACCGAAAGCTCAATGCAACAACTGCAAAGAGCTCTTTCACTTAGAGTGCATTGGTCTCGGTCCAGCTGATGTTGACAAAACATACATATGTATAGTGTGCATTAGAGCTAAAAGTGGTTTGACAACTTTAACTGCTAATAGTTTAAACGTTAGCAATAGCATAACTAGCAACAATGGTACGCCGCAAGTGCCTCGATTTTCTCTGTTAAATGAACTGGCTGATATCAAAGCAGTTAATGAGCGCATTCTGAACTCTCTTAAAGAGTTAAAAAATCAAATGGATGAAAAGTGTGGGCAACTGAGTGCCGAAATTTGCTCACTGAAATCTGCTGCTAGTGATAAAGATGCCTACATAATCGAACTGACATCGGTAATTAAAACTCTACGTGATGCTGTTGTTGGCGCCTCAAGTAATCTTTCGCTTCCTACTGTTGCCGATAACAACAACACAATTTCTCTCACTGCAGTTGACCAAAGTACAGTGGGCAGTACTCATCTTTCGACATCGCAATTATATAGCACTATTGTTGCTACAGGAGTTGTGGAAAATGTGCCGTCAGTCTCGGTAACGATAATGATATCACAAGCTTCTCATTTAGACGTGGCAATTATGGTACTGTCTCTCAAGAAGTTTCTTCGATTGATTGGGAAGCCCTTTTTCTGGGAATTGGACCTTCTAGTTGTTTTAATATTTTTAAAAACTTAATGACTCAAATTTGTACAAGATGCATTCCGCAAAGAAAAAAGAATTGTTATAAAATTCCGTGGTATACAAAAGAGTTAAAGAAGTTAAAGAATCTGAGGAATAGATTTCACAAGAAATTCAAATCCACGAAGTCAGTTATTCATAAGGCTAAGTTCATTCGGTATGCTAAAAAATTCAAAATGCTAGGCAAGAGGCTACATAGTAAGTTCGTACGCAATTTTGAATGTGATATTAAGGAAAATCCAAAAGCATTTTGGAACTATGTTAAATCTAAAAAACAGTGCTCAAATATCCCCTCATCAGTGTTCTATAATTTGCGACATGCTTCGACATCTTCTGATGCGGCTAATCTATTCGCCGATTTTTTCTGCTCCAATTTCGTTACACACTCGGATACCCCTTTGGAGTTTCCTACAGCGGGTAACTCGCAAATAAATTTTGGTGCCCTAACTTTATCACTCGCTGATGTAGTTGATGGAATCCAGAACATAAAAGCTTCTACACAGACTGATATTGACGGTTTATCGTCTTATCTTTTTAAAAACTGTTTGGAATTGGCACTTCCACTTCTTTTAATTTTTAACAAATCTCTCGAGACCGGGGTTTTCATTGATGCATGGAAGGTAACCTTTATTACCCCTACTTTCAAGAGTGGCAACAAAAATAACGTTGCGAACTATAGGCCCATTGCTAAATTGTCAACTACTTCTAAACTGTTTGAGTATATTGTGAAACAGAAAATGTATTTTGCTGTTCAGCGTCTAATCTCTGACAATCAGCATGGCTTTATGTCCGGCAGATCCACTGTGTCAAACTTATTGATCTTTTCCGAGTTCTGCATTTCAGCCTTCAGCAACCACCTCCAAGTTGATGCTGTTTACACTGATTTCTCGAAAGCGTTTGACAAGGTGAGTCACTCGATCCTGATTTCTAAATTAGCAAGTATAGGCTTTCACTCAGTATTTTTATCCTGGGTAAAGTCCTACCTAGCGCAGCGAAATTGCGTAGTCGTGATAGACAATACTCATTCTAATTCATTTGTGGCCACCTCCGGGGTACCACAAGGTAGCATTCTTGGGCCGTTGCTATTTGTTATTTTTATAAATGACATCTCGGCTTGTTTCCAATACTCCAACTTTCTGCTGTATGCTGATGATTTAAAGATTTTCTCAACGATCTCAAATCCCTCAGACTCAGGCAAAATTCAGTCTGATCTAAATAACCTCTCTAACTGGTGTAATTCTAATAACCTGCCGCTGAATGTAAGCAAATGTTTTCACATTACTTTCTCAAAGCTGCGTTCTTCTATTCCCACATCTTATTTAATTGATAGCTCCCGCCTCTCAAGTCTCAATGAAATTAAAGACTTAGGAGTAGTTTTCGACTCGAAATTTACGTTTACTACTCATTTAAACTCTACAATTGCTAAATCCTGCTCAGTTCTGGCCTTCATACGCCGTTTTGGCTCAGACTTCACTGATCCATATACCCTTAAGTTACTGTTTACTTCGCTCGTTCGTTCAAAACTAGAGTACGCCTGCCTTATTTGGAGACCGTATCATGAGTGCCATATTAGGAGGCTCGAACGAGTGCAAAAAATCTTTGTTCGCTTCGCGCTGCGTTCTTTTAACTTTACGGATCCAATGCCTTCCTATGCATCCAGGTGTGCTCTTATTAGTCTCCAAACTCTTCAGGGCAGAAGGTCCATACTTTCAATGACTTTTGTTTTTGATCTTATCAATGGTTCTATAGATGCCCCATGCCTCCTCGAGAGAATTGGTTTTCATGTCCCAAATAGGTCTCTCCGTAATACTGATTTATTTTATTTGAATTGTGCCCGAACCGTCTATGCCTCTAACGCTCCCATGTTTAGAGCGTTGTCGGAATTCAATTTCCTTTCAAATTCTTTAGCTATTGATTTTTCTTTATCTAAACATGCGTTTAAATCTGTTATTGCTAATCTATTTTTACAATAAACTCTGCTTTTTAATAATTCTGTACATATATATTCCACGTAGTCTGTAAGTATTTATTACGTAGACTACCTTTGTAATTGATTAATTAATTAATTACTGAATAAATAAATAAATAAATGTCACAACCATGGCACGCGTCAAATGTCACAACAGTGGCAGGTTGTCTACTTTTGAGGAAAATGTCACAATTTCGTGAGGTTTCAATGTATAGCTCAGTGTTAATATCAAGAAAGTTCAGTTCATTTGTGAGATCGGCCAGTATGAACAAGAAATTAGCTATGAAAAGTGGCAAACGTCCATAGAAGATCGAGTCAATGAGAAGAACAAAAATCCTATTTCTGTAAAGTTAACAACTAAAAAGAAGATTACTTGTACTATAGAAAGAGCAATTAAAATTTTCAAGGAAGAAATGGAAAAGATCGTGGGTCACGAATATCGACTGGGACACCACAAATCTTACCTGGAATAGCTGATTGCGAATGTTTCATGTGAAGAATTAATCGTACTCGTCGGCTTCAGTGTAAATTATACTTGTAAATACGGAACCGAAGTTCATTCAGTACATTTTGTGGCAAGCAGAGCTCAGTGTACACTTCATACAGGAATGCTTTATACATCTGCTCATTCTGAAGGATTTGCTACTTTGTCAGAGTCGCTTAGACACGATCCAGGAGCGATCATAGTTCACGTGGGTAAAATTTTGGATATTTACTTGCCAAAAATGCACACGGTGAAAACTATACATTTTATCAGTGATGGACCGACAACACAGTACCGCAATCGCAAGATGTGTTACACAATATTTGCCTCATTGCTATTCACAGCTTTCATCAATTTCATACAATTTTACCGAAGCAGGACATGGTAAAAGCCCAGCAGACGGAATTGGCAGTAGTTTGAAAAAACAAGCTGATGATCAAGTTAAATAGGGACATGATATCCCCGGGTTTTAAAACGTTTGTCGAAACTCTCCGCTCTCGAGTCAAAAATATATACCTTGACGTCGTGACAAACGATCGAAATTGTCGATTCGAAACTCCCTCAAGAAATACCTACTTTCGTAGGTACTATGAAAGTGCACCAATATTCTTGGTCGAAACAAACACCCAACATCGTTTTTTCAACTCTCTCAGTTGTTCTGGGTGTGCAATTCGCCCAGAGTGCGAGCACTATTTCATGGGAAATTTACTATTCAACTCAGTCGCTCAGAAAAGTAGTAAAATAAGAGCTCCACTGAAGACAAAATCCGCACATGAAGATAATATTATACACTCCTCAAGTAAGATGCAAAGGAGAAACCACCAAAAACCTGTCACATAAGAAGAGTTTGCGGTAGGTAATAAATAAAGTGAATAAATAACTAACTAAAACTTTTTTTTGTCTATTTCAGTGCTCAAAAATGCAACAATGACTGATAATTTCTACAAACGGCATTAAAAGGCAGAAAAAGTTTCATTTTATAAGTTTATTGAGTTAAATAATTTTATTTATGTATAAGTTTTTAAATAATTTTTAGACCTTGATACTTATTCCGATGTCCAATTTTTATATAAGCTCGATAATGAAGTCACACCAATTTCACCCTGTATTTCCCCTGGCGCGAAATACACCAAATAACATAGAAAAATGAATTGATTTTGCATATTTGTAAGTTTTTGCAAGCTCGAGACACAGAGAAACAATAATTCGTAATGAATTTTAATTGTCAGTTTTTTTGGGAAAAATTGATAATTGGAGAAAAATTATACTGGTTCATATCCCAGTGCCCGAAAAGGGATCTGATGATGAGCTTGGAAACTCTGAAACATGTAATCCTATCCATCGCTGTGATTTAACAATGTAATTTTTCTCCAATTATCAATTTTTCCCAAAAAAACTGACAATTAAAATTCATTACGAATTATTGTTTCTCTGTGTCTCGAGCTTGCAAAAACTTACAAATATGTAAAAACAAGAAAGACCGCAAAAACCAACAACAAAATATTAAGAACCGTAGCACGGGTTTACGTACATACATATGTACAAACAAAAAAAGTCCAGCACACGCATTCGTTCGTATGACCGAAGGTCTAACAACAATGTGTGCTCACTGTTGGCAAGAACAAACAAACAAAAGGGAATTAATTGAAGTGGAGATAAATGCATTGTGACGTCACAGGGCATCATAGCTTAGATGTTAGAATTTCCTAACAGCGGCTTTGGTGCAGACACTGGTTCATATCCCAGTGTCCGAAAAGGGATCTGATGATGAGCTTGGAAACTCTGAAACATGTAATCCTATCCATCGCTGTGATTTAACAATGTAATTTTTCTCCAATTATCAATTTTTCCTAAAAAAACTGACAATTAAAATTCATTACGAATTATTGTTTCTCTGTGTCTCGAGCTTGCAAAAACTTACAAATATGTAAAAACAAGAAAGACCGCAAAAACCAACAACAAAATATTAAGAACCGTAGCACGGGTTTACGTACATACATATGTACAAACAAAAAAAGTCCAGCACACGCATTCGTTCGTATGACCGAAGGTCTAACAACAATGTGTGCTCACTGTTGGCAAGAACAAACAAACAAAAGGGAATTAATTGAAGTGGAGATAAATGCATTGTGATGTCACAGGGCATCATAGCTTAGATGTTAGAATTTCCTAACAGCGGCTTTGGTGCAGACACTGGTTCATATCCCAGTGTCCGAAAAGGGATCTGATGATGAGCTTGGAAACTCTGAAACATGTAATCCTATCCATCGCTGTGATTTAACAATGTAATTTTTCTCCAATTATCAATTTTTCCCAAAAAAACTGACAATTAAAATTCATTACGAATTATTGTTTCTCTGTGTCTCGAGCTTGCAAAAACTTACAAATATGTAAAAACCAGGGACCCCCGATAACGATTATTTTGATATTTTTAATGAAAAAAATCAAAGGCTTCCCTGTATCGGAGAACAGTTTAAAGTATACGAATGTGCATGTCTCGTCATGCTCTATGGAAATCTGCATTGATTGAAAAAAGTTTGAGCGAAACCTATATAAATTAGATGTTGAGTTTTATTTTTTTTCACCAGTCGAAAAACTCAAAAAGTCACTGCTTCTATGTGGATATACATATGTATTTGTCTATAAAAATGTTTGAATTATTAAGTACATATCGCTTCCCTAGTTCAACAACGACGCAATTGTAAAATATAAAGTTTTGGTGAAGCAAGTTTCAATATTTGTCCGCGCATACGTTATTCACGATTGGAACAACTTCGCAAGCGTCTAGCGCGAAAACTATTTGTAATACAATTATAAAATTGATACACAGCAATAATTAGTACTTTTTAAAGCTTTTGTGAGCGTTATCTCGAAACTTTAAAATTGACAATTGCGTCGTTGTTGAACTAGAGAAGCGATATGTTGACTACATTATACCAACCAATATTTTTCATAATTTACTTGCCAAAAACTCGCAGCAGCCTTATAAAACTCAAAAATAACGATTATTTTTGATCAAAAAAAATAAAACTTGAAGATAACTATTATTGTTGATTTTTATTAAAAAAATCAAAAAATAATGAATAATTAGAGATTTTTAGAATGAAACTCATAACAGTTACGGTCCCTGGTAAAAACAAGAAAGACCGCAAAAACCAACAACAAAATATTAAGAACCGTAGCACGGGTTTACGTACATACATATGTACAAACAAAAAAAACAAGTCCAGCACACGCATTCGTTCGTATGACCGAAGGTCTAACAACAATGTGTGCTCACTGTTGGCAAGAACAAACAAACAAAAGGGAATTAATTGAAGTGGAGATAAATGCATTGTGACGTCACAGGGCATCATAGCTTAGATGTTAGAGTTTCCTAACAGCGGCTTTGGTGCAGACACTGGTTCATATCCCAGTGTCCGAAAAGGGATCTGATGATGAGCTTGGAAACTCTGAAACATGTAATCCTATCCATCGCTGTGATTTAACAATGTAATTTTTCTCCAATTATCAATTTTTCCCAAAAAAACTGACAATTAAAATTCATTACGAATTATTGTTTCTCTGTGTCTCGAGCTTGCAAAAACTTACAAATATGTAAAAACAAGAAAGACCGCAAAAACCAACAACAAAGAATTGATTTTGGTTAAATATTATTATACTTTTACATAAATAAAGCGAAGAATATTAACTATGTCCTGTAATGTACTTTTTTATATCGATTGTTACTAATGTCACGAATTTCAGATATTTACCTGTTAAATCTATAAGTTTATACTTTAAGCATGGCCATAAGTATAATGAATTTTAAAATATCAAAAAATATTCAAAACTCGTACGTTTTTTTGTTCAATTTTGCACTCACAAAGCTGAAAGTTTGCGGAGAATCAGCCACATATAAGAATGTTTGTGACGGTTTTAAACCTGCAAATTCGAATACCTTTATTATTTGGAAGAAATTTCGAGCTAATTTAAGGCCACAAGGCTATCGTTTGAAACGATAAGTATCTAGCGTTATCTGCTGTGAATGATGTGATGTCCCTTGATTCTGAGCTGAGTTCTGTTTGGTGAAATCCAGACATTAAATCTAGGCATGAGAAATATTTCGCCCTTCCCCATTAATCTAGTAGAATATCGTCTATCTTAGGCAATGGGAATTATGTTAATTATGCTGTTAATTTTTAATTTACTTGTCTAAAATCAACAACTAATCTCCAAATTTTTTCTTGTTTACCTGGAAGGGATTTTTTTGGTACCAATGAAATAGGGCTCTTGTATTCTGAAGTTGATGGTTCCATTATATCATCCTAATTAGTTTACCTACTTGTTTGTTTATTTCACCCTTATGTGCTTGAGGCAGTCTATAATTTTTAATATAGTTTGTAAATTTCTGGGTAGTAATCCCTTCCGTTTCTAATTAAATATATCAATGAATTCTGAGCATAATGTGTTGAGTGATTGGCTAGCGAATGTCGTGAAATTTTTCTTATACGCATATTGTCACTTGCATTAGCTGTGTTCGGTGGCAAAAAAATTTGACATTTCATTGACAGAGAGAGCTGCAAGTGTTTACTGAGGATTTTTGGCTCCGTAAAAGTTGCAAGTGAAAACAGCTGATCGTGACAAGGGAAAGCAACAACAAAAATTTTAAAATTTCAATTTTAAACCAATTAAAATGGCAACAGCTGATTTTGCTGCAAGTTTCTACTGACTCCTGTTCGCTCACAAACTTTTATTTTTTGCGTTTCGAGAGAGGACTTTCCATTTTAAAATTGTATATTATTTTGTGGGCATCCACCGTACACTGGCCGTTACAATGGCAAAAATGTATGCCTAGTTGTAATGAATTCTAGAAGAGTATTTGACAATGCTTTACTTCTTCGATTACAGGTGCATGAGGTCGTATAGTGGCCGTATTCTAAGACAGATCACCCTTTCGAAATCGTGTATCATTAGTGGATGGGCCCGCCTACAATGTCGATTACAATTTCAGAAAAGTGTACCTAACTGTAATAAGCTTCCGAACAGTGTTCGGTGTTTGCTTACCTATGCGATTACTATTAATCATGTATGTAATCAGCTTTGTCAACAAAGCGGCCATGCTTATAGGAAAGTAATATTGGTTGTAACCCTGGCATGCGTATACAGGTAATATAAACTCAGCAGCTGATTCGATTTTTTTTATTTTCATTTTCTCTGTCAAACTTTGTTTACCTTTTATTTGTTTACATTTTAGTGTTTACAAACATTAAATTTATTTTGGTGTAAAAAATTTAATTTATTTTCCGACATCGGTGCGTTGTGTTAAATAAAGAAACATTACCGAAGCTATTATGAAAAACAGCCATCACTAGTCGAACAGCCCATGTTATTGTACACCATGTAATTGGGATATATTGTGCCAATTACATCGTTGCATTTAAGTTTGTGTTTGATCTGTTCAACAGCATTCCACGCAATCGTAACATCATTATCAGAGCAATATTTCGTTAAGAGTGGTAGTCGCTAAAAGCCTCGCCCGGTGCATCATATATTCTTTGTAAAGCACGCGCTTCCATATGATGTACAGGTACCAAGTTTTTTTATATTTTTCATTTCATTTATTAAACATTTTTCTTATATCTACAATTTCAAATACAATCACAATATAATACCAGATATAAAGTAAAATTAGATATAAGAAAAGATATGGCATTCTATATGTTAAGCTTAACATAGCGACGAATGCCAATTGCTAGAAATTTAATATTGTGGGGTGGCTTTTTTAAGTTAAAATCAATGACAAAAATCTTATTCTAGATTTGAAGTATAAAAGATAATAAACAGAACTTTTAAACTTTATAAACGCAACTAAATAAACAGTTACGTTGGCTAAATAAATATTTTCGTGCGATATTCTCAAGATATTAGGAGAAGTAAAAAAAAAAAAATTTAATTGAATTACCTAATATTATAGCATTTTTTTTTAGGCACCGTTCCGTAGCAAAACTTCGATTTCACTAAATGATAAATTAAAAAGGAAGGATTTCACTTGTTTTACAAACTGATGAAGAAAAGTTTCCGAATAATATTGTATAAAATCTGCTGTAGTGTGTGGTTCTCCAAGAAAGCATTATGACAGCGTTGCGTGAGTTTATCCTCAGACTGTAGATTTCTGACGACATGCTTTCCAAGTAACCACACCTGATAAAGAAAATTTTCAAAACTTTAAAGTAATATAAGTCTCTCACTGGAAGAATTTGTAAACTTCTAAAGAGCTCTCTAGAGGGATGTGTCCTATTCACCTTGCATATTTTACGTATAGCATACTTTTGCAAAGTTATTAAAGGTTGGATATTGTGTAGCTCGTACCTCCCCAACAGATTATGCCATACAACAATTTTGAGTGAAATAGTGCATAGTAAACTGTTTTCAATGTATTTTTTGGGCAAAAGTTTCCAAGGTGATAAAAGCAGCGTAAAAAATATTGCAGATGTTGTTTCAAACGGGAAATATGTCCCAACCAGTTCATATTGCTATCAAGTGTGAGGCCTAGATACTGAATTCCTGTACTATATACATCAATTACAAAACAATTGGCACAGCACGATGTAAGCGAATTGTACGTATTGGTCTTAAATTCCGGGCATAAGTGCTTGTGTAGGGTAAAACGTTCACAACCTGAAGAATGAAAAGATATAATGAAATCTGGAGATTTCCTCGAAGTCAAGCTAAAGAACATTAGTTTAGTTTTATTGCTGATTTGAAGCATGTGCTTAGCAAACCAAGTTTTTAAAAGAGCTGCATCATTATTTATATTGGCTATCAAATCAGCAGCATTGTTGCACCCATTAGCTATCGCAAGGTCATCGGCAAATGCAGTGATATTTCCTTTGAAAGGCAAATCAAAAATAGAATTAATATATACTAAAAACAGTATTGGACCCAGAACACAACCTTGTGGAACCCCAATCTTTACTGAATTACTGCTGCTGAGATTGTCGTTAACTTTGACCTTTTACACTCGACTTGACAAGTATGATTTCAACCACTCGTGTACAAATCCCCGGAAGCCGGCGCAGTATAGCTTGTGTAGTAAAAACTCATGGTCCACGGTATCAAAAGCTTTTTTAATGTCAACGAAGAGACTCGCGCAGTGTTTTTTATTGTCCAGCTCTTTGTAAATAAATGAGCAAAATTCCAGGAGAGCATCCTCAGCTGAGCGGCCCGACCTGAAACCGAACTGTTTTGGGCTGAAAAAACTTCTTTTTTCGAGGAAACATAAAATACGGCTTTTCAGTGCTTTCTCGAAAACTTTAGAAATAAATGGCAGTAGCGAAATTGGCCTGTAATTATTTTTATCTTTTTTATTTCCTTTTTTGAACAAAGGGATAATTATCGCCCATTTCAGTAGATCAGGGAAGCTTCCTGAGTAGATACTGTTATTAAAAATATGTGAGGTTTTTAATGATTGTAAGAATCTCCAAGCCAGTGAAAGGTTCAAACACAAAACTGACACTGGAACTACTTATATCGTTGCCAGACAAGATACACTTGCACGGTGTAGAGCAAGATTGCCCCACCGATACAAAGAAATCATTAAAAATGCCAGAAAAAACGGATGGGTCGGAGATGGTATTACCATTTTCGGTCAAAGCGATAACCTGGTCATCACTACGCTGTTTTCTGTTGACTACACTATTGATGACTTCCCATTCTTTTTTTGAGTTACCATTGCAGTCTACGAATCTGTCACTAAAATAGTTGTCTCGCTGAGCGGATATTTCTTTACTTAGCTCCTTACACAGCTTATTGTAGCGAGAACGAAGTCTATGGTTGGTTGGGTGTATACGGCATTTACCTCCAAGTTTATTTTTTAGATTAATTTTCCTTAAAAGATTAAAGGTTATCCAGGGTTTAAGTTTTGTTTTGTGTTTTCTTGGAGTAAATGTGTAACTTGCAGACAGTATATGTGAGTGCAAAATACCAATAAATAGTGCGTACGATTTTGATACGTTTTCTTCAGCGTAGACCCCAGCCCAATCTTCATGGCGCAACATTTCATTCAATAGCGAATAATTGATTTTGTTTAAATTACCCTTGTTTCTCGGTTTTATAATGTCGTCGTAGAAACTCCCTACTATGATACCTATCATATTATGATCGGTGATTTTGAGGTCAAGGTTTACTCCCGTGCAATTATAAGTGCCGCTGAATCTGCAGAAGACATGATCTAAGCACGTCCCGGAGCAAATTCTTGTTGGCTCATTAACGCATGAAACAAAACCATACCTTGCCATAATGGATAGATATCTTTCAGAAAAGGAACTAGATTGCAGTAGATCTACATTAAAATCCCCTAATAAAACAATATTACTCGATCTCTCATGACTTAAAAAGTTCGATAATTCCTCCAGAAACCAAATACTAGATATAGCATGTCGTCTGTATATTTGTATTCAATACGACTTTTAAAACATCAGCGCTCGACAGATTATAAGGTATTATTTCGCAATCATTTGTGTTACGGACAAAAACTCCCACACCACCTGCACAATATTCATCATTGCTATTAGCAAAGAAATTATAACCAGGAATACCATAAAATTCACACTCATGGGAGTAAATTCATATTTCCGACACAAATATGATTTCCGGAAGAGATGGAAATCATCAAAAGATCTCACAACAACAACATCCGCATTTTCAGCCTTCCTCAACATTATTCTACAGTTCCTAACCCACAGAAATTTATATTCCTTTTCTTTTTTATCTTGTTCGCAGCTGCATAGAGAGCTCTGTTGTATGACATAATCGCTATCGTTGACATAAACTTTCTGCATTCTGTTAGCTCCAGAAAAAATCTGAGAAGTTAATTTCTTCTTAGCTAACGATTTCGCTCGCATAACTTTTTGTTTAACCTCACGGGAAACAAAACGTACACAAACAGCAGTGCGTGGGGCTGAATATATTAACAAAAGCAAAGGGCTACCAAATCTCAAGCAAATCGCATACAAGATTTTATACATATATGTATGTACATATGTACCTAATTTGGCTTAGACATAAGAAGCTCATTTGAAACCTGTAATATAGTTTGAACTAATACAGATATGAAAACAACCATCAACTGATTTCTATTGCAGAAAAGTCTTCAATTATAATATACATGAGTGCGCTCATACGTTTTTGTCAAGTTCAGGTGCCTGACTGACGCATAATCCACCGCCCGCGGAATGACTGGCGGTTGTTTTTAGTTTCTTATTAACATAAATATTATATATACAAAAGCTCAGCCTTTATAAAATTGCTTCAGAAAGTGCTTTTTTTCACGACTTCCGCAGCCTCCCACCCGCGCACCCTCCGATGGTATTGTGACTGACGGACGGTATCGTAATTGGGAACGTGACTACAACACATAGTTTTAAACTCAGCCTTTATAAAATTGGTTGAAAAAAAAGCCGCTGCCTCTTGGGCTATATAATTTTCAATAGCGCACCGAGATAAGTGAAAAGGAACCTGCGCACAGTGTACGAAATTCGAAATTAGGACGACAAAAATCATAACTTGAAAACTAATGGATATAAAATTATGAATTTTTGCACATATCATTTTCGTGACGAAAAGTAGGTTCAGGCAAAAAATTGTATAAATAAATCCGCCCACTTCCCATAGGAACCACACATTGGAAATTAATGAAAAACCAAAATACACTATTAAATTAGTTTTTTATTAGACAGAATTTTTGCAAATTGACTTAACTCTCATCAAATTCAATATTTAATAATGGGTTTTTAAGCAATTTTAATATATCTGGAGTAATGGCTCCATGCTTGGTCTTGGGAGATTTCCTTAAGTTAGAAATGTATGGATCAGACGAAATTAGAAGTCTTTTTAATAAGTCGTTGTTTGTTTGGGTTCGAGAATTTTTTCGCGTGAGCTGCAATCTGTAGCGTTTATTGTCCTTATTTCTCGATTCTTGGGCTTCTTCAATAATTGGCCGATAGGAAGTATGCAATGATCAATTACAACCTTGCCATGGCAGAGCACTTTATGTACCGTAACTGGCATATAATACCATGAATAAAGCTTTAAATATAGTTCCATAGTTTCAGACGCATAAAGATCAAACGCCTCTGCATCAATGGAATATCCCGAAGCTAAGCATTCAAGTATCACATGAAATCGTTGCAAAAGCTCCAAATTAATTCCGGTTATTTCTGCTGACTTTTCTGAATTTCTAAAAAAGCGTCTGGCCGTGTTGCCGTCATTTGTATTTCCACATGATTGCATGATTGGCATATCTACTAATAACCCCATTTCTGATCTAAATTTCTCCTGAATAATAGTTTTTCTCCGCTGTACATTGCATTTATTTTCTGATCCCCGAACTTGCCATGATTTAATTTCCAACCTATAAGCTATATGCAACAAACATTCCATAAACCGTATCCACGAATGTAACGGTGACAAGCCAAATTCTAAAAGTTCAAGATCAATGTTTTTTTTTGATAAAATTGAAGTATTGTTCATTTCTGTTGGTTTTGCCCCACACAAATAACATACTTGGGATGAATTATAGTTGGAAAGGGCTGTGCATACTTTTCCATCAATCATGCATAAAATTACTTTTGGGTGAACATATATACTAGGTCGGTGGACCTCATCAACAAGCACGTTCACTTTTGTTGGGCGGAGTTCTTCTATTTGCTCCTTGATATATTTTACCTCCGTTTTTATTAGGTCAGTGGTCTCTTTAACAAACATTATTTTTATAGGACGGCAAAGTCGAGAAGAGTTCGGAGCAGGATTTTGGTACAGTATCAGCTTCTCTCCTTTAAAATTATTCACATATATTTGAATTGGAACAAGGGATATGCTAATTGCAGGTCGACCTCTGGGCTGGCTTTCCTTCACAGCAATATTTGTAAATGAAGAAAAGTCGATTGTACTTGAAAGCCATTTATCATTATCATGCAAAAAGCGAGGTTTTACTCTATACGCTTTTGCCCATTTTCCTTCAAATTTTGAACATAAACGCCAAGAAAAATGTTTAAGTTTATCAAAATCGATAGTTGTTGTTGACCCGCTGCTAAAATTCATAGTAATAAAGTTACATATTTTATCACATCTATCTTCTTTAAGGTTAGATAACCATACATCAAACAAAATTCTATGCGATATTTTAGAGGCGCTCATACTAAAACTTAATTTTCTCACAAAAGTGCAAGTATGGGCAGAATTTTATTTCTTATTTTTAAAAATAAATATATGTGTGTCATATATATGTTCCTTGTTGTGGTGGGTGTTGGTGGAGTCAAAAGATCAGTACTGCTGAAAATTGACTTTTATTAGGAATCACTTGTAAAAACATGCCCTGAGTTTTTCATCTGTAAACAGTTACTGTTCGGAGCAGCAGCCGATATTGAAAATCAAGTAGATAATATTCATGTGCTAAAAACCCAAAATTTAGAACCGCCCTAATTTAACTACTATAATTTAAATCAGGCATCGGCAGCCCATAGCTCACTGAGCTGGGCAAGAGCGTAAGTGTTTCACACGTACATGCGAGCGCAGTAGCGAGAGCTAGCAACACAAATCCAAAAATATGATCAGTTCCTATCCAACTTTCATGCAAGCAAGAACGTTGTCGTTTATGCGCATCGATTTTTCTTGCTTACGTGGGTGCCTACATATTTTTGATATATCCCTGTATGTTTACGAACGCAATTATGGCAAAATTTAATTTAGAGTGGGAAATGCGATTTTTCTTTGCAGAAAATTTAGACGGGGAAGTATTTAAAAAAAAACCCCAAAAAAAATTAAAAAAAAACACAAAAATTAAAAAAAAATTTATTGTTTTTAGTTGTTTAGGTCTTTTTTTATTTATTTCAGTTGTTCGAGATGTGCGCTACATTTGTCAGAATATATTGAAATTGTCATGCAAAACCTTAGTAATCAATTGAGCAGCCATTATTAGATAGTCACCCACGTAAAAATATATATATGCGTAAAGCCGAACTATGAGCAAATTTGTGTCATTGTGCTCGCCTATATGTGTGACACACACATTCACGAAATGAATTGTTTGCATGTATGAGAATGCCGATGCCTGATTTAAATATATGTACACACGCCCGTTAGCCTTTTTGCATATTTTCCCATTCCCTTCATTAGTAATGTACAAACCTATTGCACAAGCATTTAAACATAGGCGCATAAATACGCATGTGCGTAATGTGTGTATATCCTCACATGCGACATATGCAGGGGTGGGCACGACCACATAGACACGTTTGCAGAAATGCGAGTGTGTTAGTAAGCACGATCACGCATCGACCACGAAAGCAAATTGAATTATTAATTCAGTTTGATTTTAGCGCTTGCGAAGGTAACACGTACCACGCGCAGTTGCTATCAGACTAACAACAACAACGTCAGACAGTGGGCGATCGTAAAATACGTACATGTTTACGAAAATGTTTAAGGTCGAATGGGAAATGGAGTTTTTTTTTGTTTTAAACGCTATAAGTAAGCCGCAATGCTTGATTTGCGGAAAAGTATTGAATTACGTCAGCAACCAAGGCTTAAGTAGGCATTTCGCTTCACAACACAGAGAAGTAAATACCCTAAGTGTTGATGAAAAAACGATAAAGTTTTTCGAATATAAGCTCGAGTTTATGCAAAGCTCTTATATTGATGAAGTAGGAGATAATTTTAAAAATGCTAAATTGATAGCTTCTTTAAAAGTTAGTTTGGCTTTAGCTAAAAAAGGAAAGCCACTCGAAGATGGTGCTTTTATTAAAGACCTGTTTGTAGACATTTTAGAAGGTTTTGGAGAAAAAGGGGCTGAGCTAGCCAAACATGTTGGTGATATACCCTTATCACGTCGCACAATAACGCGACGTATAACAGATATTTCAAAATTTATGTATTTGAAATTGAAGCAAAAATTATTAACTTAACATTCATATGTACGTACTGCTCGATCATCCTCTGTACTAAAACTGAGTGCTTCGCCGTGCGACACACCCTCACCGTACGAGTGTTGAAATCAAACTAAACGTGGTTGTCGTTGATTTTGATGGTTCAGTTAAGCTTGCATAGCAGGGCATAGCATAGCAGTACACAGCACGTAAAAGAAAATGTTGATTATACTTCGCACAACGCACAGCCCCTCAAAATCAGATATTCGCGAAACATACAGAATTTCATGAGCTCGCACACATTCTTTCAGCTTTTCTTCTTTCATTACAACGCTTTTATTTGTTTTTTACTAAAATTTATAAGAATAATAAGCAAAAGCTTTGACAGTACGTATGTTAAGTTACATAGAGATCAAAATTCAACAGACTTCTATGCCATGCTCTGGGTTGCCATGCGTTGTATAATCGAATACATGTAAAACCAATTCAACAGATATCGGAAATGACAGATCCCATGCAATGTCTTGCTATGCTATGCAAGCATAATTGAACCATAACGAAGAAGTCGCTGTGCGCTCGCTTTTCGTATACGTATATGGTCACTTGGCAGGTGCTAAGCTGATGCCCACCCTTGGACATATGGGATGGAATTCATTTACTTAGTTCTCGAAATAACAATTGTTTAAGAATATATAAAAACCGTTTTGGGACACATTCTTTTGTAATTGGAACATCATAAATTAGCAAAATATGAAGACAAATTATGCAAAGTAGTTCTTAAGTCAGTCGTTTGTGAACCCTACTGAAATAAAGTTGTTTCAATCGAACTCACGTTTATTATTTGATTTTTATAGCTACTAAAAAGGCTTAGTAGCTCAACATTGGTGACCCCGACGTGATACTTCACGTCATTTATCGGTACTTTGTTCCCGTCTTTTTTCGAGTTGAACAAAGGTTCATAAAACCTCGCAGTTTAAGGTGACTTATCATTTTTCGCTCATCGGGTCCGCTTTGTGTAGTCGCGCACCGCAACTCCTTTCGCATCTACAACTCACAGTTTCGCTATCCCAACAAAAGGCCTAATCATGCCGAAGGAAGGCACCAATCGTGCATCGTTCTTAAAGAAGAAAACAAGAGCTCTATTCGAGAGACTCTGCCAAATAACAGCCGAATTGGACTCCGAAAGGCTTCGCAGCATGGATGAGTACAGCCTTTCTGCAACTATGGAGTCTATAAGCGATTTAAAATCCAGTTTCGCAGTCGCCCATACAAGCTTGGAAGAATTGGATTTAGAATCTATCAGCAGTGACCTACCAGTCAATTTTGACACCGCCCTAATCAACCTAAGAGCAACTATACAGAGGGAAAGTGGCAAACGCAGTGCACCGCAACATTGTTCCACGCTTCAAACGAACTCAAGCGAAGGGCAATCCATCATCGTTAATGCCAACAGTTCCCGCTTGCCACTATTAACGCTCCCAAAATTCAGCGGCACATATACTGAGTGGACGAACTTCAAATCCATGTTCACCTCAATCATCGACAAGGATAGTGACCTGAACAACATCGAAAAACTGCAGCATCTGCGGTCGTGTTTGAGCGGCGCTCCTCTCGACACCGTGCGCTCTTTAGAGATAAGTGATTCCAACTACAAAATCGCTATAGAACTTTTGCACAAGCGTTTCTATAACAAACGTCTTATTTTTCAGGCACACATCAGGGATATATTCGGGCTGGACAAGGCAGATTCCAACGCAATCAAACTTCGAGAGTTGACAGACAAGGTAACGGCGCACATACGGGCATTGCAGTCACTCGCAACCAATGGGCAGATCGCAGATTGCATCATAATTCACTTAGTACTTCAGAAACTCGACAAAACGACACAAGCTAAATGGGAGGAGAACTCTTCTATTAGTGAACTACCTTCATGGGAACAGCTGGCCGGCTTTTTGGAAAAGCGCTGTCGAACACTCGAGAATGTTCAGCATGCCGCTCAGGCAAAGACCGATCAGATTGAAAAACCGAACAAAGGTGCAAGTGCAAGCCAAAAGAAATCATTTGTTGCGTCAAAAGGCCCCAACAGTTCTTGTGTGTTTTGTGAGTCGGTCGATCATGCAATTTATAACTGCCAACGCTTCGCAAATTTATCTCCGAACCTACGCCTTAAAGAGGTTAAAAAGCTCGCTCTTTGTATCAACTGCCTGAAGCGCGGCCATCAACTGCGAGACTGCAAATCCGGCACCTGCCGCAATTGCCAGTGCAAACACCATACTCTTTTGCACCTGAAGCGCTCAACAGTGTCGTCAACTGATTGCCAAATCGAATCTTCGCCGTCAGCTACACACCAGTCAAATGCCATGACTGCGTCGTTATCTGCCTTGCCTCATGCCTCGTTGTCTCCGTCTGATTCTGTGCTTCTAGCTACTGCCGTCATTCTCATAAAAAATCGTGCTGGATCTTTCGTGCCATGTCGTGCACTTTTGGATTCTGGCTCCCAACTGAATTTTATCACATCTCGCGTCGCAAACTAGCTTCAGCTGCTGAAGACAAAATCTTCGGTTACGGTATCCGGCATCGGAGATGCCAACTTCTCAACTGAAGGCTATTCAGTGGAGCTTATGCTAAGGTCTCGAACATCAGAGTTCTCAACAAATATCACAGCAGTTGTTGTACGCACCATCACCGACAATCAGCCTGGGTGCTGCGTAAGCACCAGTGAGTGGAACATTCCACCCAACATTCAACTAGCTGATCCGGGATTCCACGCATCACAACGTATTGATCTGCTCATCGGAGCAGGCCTATTCTTCGACCTACTTTGTGTGGGGCAGATACGATTGGCAGCCGGCTTACCGGTACTGCAAAAGACCCTTTTCGGATGGGTGTTGTCTGGTGGAGGCCAACATGCCCCAAAGCTATCATCCTTTGTTGCAAAACAGAAATCCTCGAAAAACACTATACTTGATTCAACGCTTGATGATCTCCTGCGACGATTTTGGGATATTGAGACAAACTACGAACCTTTTTCTAAAGCAACTCAGGAAGACATTGCTTGTGAAGCACACTTTCAACAGAATTATTCACGCCTACCATCAGGAGAATACTCGGTTCGTCTGCCTCTCAAACAGAATCCGGAGGCACTTGGAAATTCTTATTTGAGATCTCGTCAACGCTTTGAAAGTCTAGAAAGGAAATTCGCTCGCAACCCTGATCTTAAGGCAGATTATAGTAAGTTCATTAAAGAATATATTGACCTTAATCACATGTCCCTAGTCTCAAACGACAGTTTGCACAAATGCAAATATTTTTTACCGCACCACTGCGTCATCAAGGAAAGCAGTAGCACTACAAAACTCAGAGTGGTTTTCGATGGCTCAGCAGCCACTTCTTCTGGTTTCTCATTAAACGACTTGCTCATGGCAGGTCCAACCATTCAAGCAAAACTATTTGACATTTTAATCAGATTTCGCACATTTTCTATAGCACTTACTGGTGACATTTGCAAAATGTATCGATGCGTCCGCGTCACCTCACCAGATAACATGCTCCAGTGTATATTATGGCGGGAATCTCCTCTGGAAGAATTCCAAATTTATAAGCTGGACACCGTAACGTACGGAACCAAACCTGCTGCATTTCTGGCGATTCGAGCTATGCATCAACTTGCAACTGACGAGTCATCGACTTATCCTATTGGTTCAAAAATTTTGCTTCGAGATTTCTACGTGGATGACATGATATCCGGTGGCGATTCCGTGGAAGAAGTCCGCAATATCAAGTTACAAGCAACCAGTCTCCTTTCTCAAGGAAACTTCAAGCTGCGTAAGTGGTGTTCGAATAGTCCAGATATTCTTCGTGAAATTCCAGATGAAGACAAAGAAAGTTTTCTAAATTTCGATGATGGCAGCAACATCACCAAAACATTGGGTTTAATTTGGAACCCGATTAAGGACAGCCTACTATTCTCGTTCATACCGCAACAAGATTTCCGAAAGAACTCCAAACGCTCTGCTTTGTCCACTCTAGCTCGATGCTATGACCCACTCGGCTTAATGGGCCCAACCTTAACCAGGGCAAAGATATTTCTTCAACGTATGTGGAGGGACAAGCTTGAGTGGGATGAAAGTTTACCACAATCGTTAGATACCGCTTGGTCCGATTTCTGCAACGGGTTTGCAGAAATGCAGCATTTATCATTTCCTCGTTATATATTGCAGCCTGAAGGCATCACAGAAGTTCATGCATTTTGCGATGCAAGCCTTGAAGCCTATGGGGCGTGCATCTACACACGATCAATCAAGGATGACATCAACCAAGTGCACCTTTTGTGCTCAAAGGCCCGGGTCGCTCCCTTGAAAACCATTACCGTTCCAAAGTTGGAACTCTGCGCCGCTACGTTGCTCTCGCAGCTCGTGGGTGAGTTAACAAAAATGAAGATTTTTAATTGTTCTTTTCATTGTTGGTCAGATTCGTCAACCGTTCTATCATGGCTGCGAGAAGAATCATCGAAATTCCATGTCTTTGTGGCAAACCGAATCTCCACCATACAGCATCTGACAGAAGGCATGCAGTGGCATTATGTTCCTTCAGCAATGAACCCCGCTGATATTTTATCCAAAGGAGCTACGCCGAAGGAACTTCTAAATTCAAAGCTTTGGATGCATGGCCCATCATTTTTACAAGAAACAGAGAAGAGCTGGCCACGCATGTGCATCTCCCAACCAAAACTTCCTGAGCTCCGGCAAAAGGCTTTGCTTGTCGAAAATAATCGCACTGACATTACGCTGTCTTTCAAATACATTAATTCGATCGCGACAATGCAGCGGATTTTCGGTTATGTCAGCAAATTCGTGAATATTAAACAAGCACCAAGATCATCCCAGCTGACGGCTGCAGATATACGAAAGGGCACGCTATTGCTCGTTCGCACAGTGCAGAGAGCCCAACTTTGGCCGGAGTATACCGCACTGCAGTCCAATAAATGTGTCCCGACCTCGAGCAATATTAATTCACTATCACCGTTTCTTGATGACTTCGGAGTGATTCGTGTAGGTGGTAGATTAAAAAATTCGTTGCTTAGTTTTGAATCGCGCCACCCATGTATTCTACCAAAAGACCATCCACTTACAAACGCAATAATTACATACTTTCATCGAAAACATCATCACGCAGGCCCGCAAGCCCTGCTCGCCTTCATTCGTATGCAGTTCTGGCCAATAGGTGGTCGCAAAACCGTCTCACGAGTGCTTCAAAAATGCATCATTTGCTGTAAGTCTAGGCCACGACTCGTCCAGCACATAATGGGTGACCTACCTAAAGAGCGCGTACAGGCTTCACGTCCCTTCATAGTTACTGGTGTAGACTACTGCGGCCCGTTTTATTATAAGCCTGAAACACGCAACAAATCGCCTCAAAAATGTTATGTTAGCATATTTATATGCTTCACTACAAAAGCTGTCTGGATGGAGTTGGTGAGAGACCTGTCAGCAAGTGCATTCATTGACGCACTAAAACGTTTCATCGCCACCCGGGGCATACCAAGCTGTATCTGGTCGGACAACGCTACAAACTTCGTAGGTGCTAAGAATGAACTCCGTGAGCTGCGAAACTTAGTCCTCAGCGACAATTTCGCCAGCGAAGTCCACAATTTTTGTCTTGAGCATGGTGTCGACTGGCGCTTCATTCCACCTCGCTCGCCACACTTCGGCGGTTTGTGGGAAGCGGCCGTAAAAACAGCAAAACAACATTTCTACCGTTCCATTGGCTCATTCATCCTTGGCTTCGATGAATTACGTACATTGGTATGTCAAATATCTGCCATAATTAATTCTCGCCCTCTAGTACCTCTTTCAGAAAATCCAGAAGATCTAGATGTGTTAACGCCAGGCCACTTTTTAATCGGCGGTCCGATGACAGCTCTTCCTGAACCAGACATTACAAGCTTAAACTACAATCGACTTGACCGATGGCAGCGCGCAACATTTATACAACAAGTTTTTTGGAAGCGGTGGTCTCGAGAGTATTTAACTCTTCTCCAGCAACGCTCCAAATGGCGTACACCTAGTCGAGCAGTGAATAAGCTGTGCGTCCTTCCAGTAAATGATTATGTTTAAAAGCCCTAACCTTTTAAACGGGGAGGATGATGTTCGGAGCAGCAGCCGATATTGAAAATCAAGTGGATAATATTCATGTGCTAAAAACCCAAAATTTAGAACCGCCCTAATTTAACTACTATAATTTAAATATATGTACACACGCCCGTTAGCCCGTTAGCCTTTTTGCATATTTTTCCATTCCCTTCATTAGTAATGTACAAACCTATTGCACAAGCATTTAAACATAGGCGCATAAATACGCATGTGCGTAATGTGTGTATATCCTCACATGCGACATATGGGATGGAATTCATTTACTTAGTTCTCGAAATAACAATCGTTTAAGAATATATAAAAACCGTTTTGGGACACATTCTTTTGTAATTGGAACATCATAAATTAGCAAAATATGAAATAAAGTTGTTTCAATCGAACTCACGTTTATTATTTGATTTTTATAGCTACCTTTATTCAAAACACAAAAATATAAACAGTTTAACCAGATAATAGCTTAAGTTATCTCCACCGAAAAAATTTTTTAAATATATTTATTACTTTGATAATTTAGACTTTTAAAAATTGCACTAGTTGCGTTCGCACTTATTGTGTTTTTGTTTGCTTATTTTCCCTACCATTCGCAATACCGCTAGAAGTGTATAAACAAAAAAATTGTCGCATATATGGTATTTCTCGTATATATTGACATTCTTCTTTATAATAGAGTAGCCAGATTTAAAAAAAAAGGAATATTAAAAAACCATTTTTGTCGTCTCAAATTTGAAGATCGAACACTGTGCTGCGTACCAAATTTCATAAATCGGTCAAAATCTATCTCGATTCGTTTATGCCGTTAGGCGAATGAAGTTAATATACCTTGTGTGCGAAGAACTACTGCTATCGACTTTCTTTGCTCACGAACACTTTAGAGGTGAAATAGAAACGATATACAGCTAGTTTAAGAAAAGTTATGGCATATTCAATATATCTATGATCCTTTTCAACTTTTGCTCATTTTTTTTTCGAAGCATCGCCGGTATTAATATAAGTAACTAGCAGACCCGGCAGACGTTGTGCTGCCAAAAATTAGGGCGTATTTCATTTATACATGTGTATCTTACCTTATTGCGTAGCACAATTTGCTCGAACTATCTTTCATACCCAGCCATAGTGTATTTCAATCTATAAATTTAGTTATTTAAACTTTGGTGAATGTGGTGAATTTCCCTACAGTTTTGATTTGATCTAAATTTTTTTTTTCAAATTTTCGTCTTTCTTAGATGTTCACTAAAGCATCTTATTAAATCGTCGAATATTCTTAATTTTTTTTATTTCACGACATGCATTCAATTTTTTTTGGAGGTGACACCTAAATGAAAGAATTACCGTCAGTTAATATATTCCAACTTACCAAAACTGCGAACTGAATTGAAAAAAAAAAATAGCAAATCGACATAACCTAATTTAACTTTTGTAATTAGTTTATCCATTCAGGCGTTTTGCGATGACCAAGGGAAATAGGGATTCATTTTTATAAATAGATAAGGCAAACAGCTCTATGAAAAAGCTTTTGTATGATAATTTTTTTCTTGAATTCAGATGAATCTAAAATTCACTCTAAGCGGACACAGTCATCAACACTTTTGATATGATAGCTATATTATATGAGCATATTCTTGGGTCAGCCTTGGTCCACCTAATGGTCAATATCTTGGAAACGGGTTCGCAGATGAGCCTGAAAATTGTTCTTTGTGAAAACTCTCATCAACACCTTTAATTTGATACGCATATTGTTAAAATACATTTGGGGTCACCCCTGGTCCACATTTCGGTCAATATCTCAGGATTTCAGAAACTTTTTTAACTTTTTCTTTCTGAAGAACCTTCTCGGGACACAACCAAATACAATAAAAAATAATTTGTGAAATCGGTCCAGCCGTTCTCAATTGATGAGTTACTATACATTTTTCAATTTCACAGTGAACACAATACCGGTTTTAAATTTGCGTTTGAAAGAACGTGCGCATAAGAAAAAATGTCACATAAAATTAATGGCGATGTATGTGAAAAATGACTTCCATTATTTTCCTGCTTTCCGACTTATTTTTATATTATACCAGGGTCACCCCTGGTCCTCATTTTTGGATATCTCGTAAGCGGGGTAGCATAGGGTCCTGAAAATCACCTCTTTTTTAAATACTCATCAATACCTTTTATTTGATACCCATATTGTAGAAAACCCGTATGGGGTCACACCTGGTCCATATTTTAGGAAATACCTCGAATATGGGGTCTTATATGGGACTAATAACAACACCATGTTCAAGCGCTCGTCAACACCTTTCATTTGATACCCATATCGTACAAACACTTTGTGGAGTCACCCCTGGTCCACATTTGGGTCAATATCTCGGAAACGGGACCCCATATGGGACTCAAAACCACTCCATGTTAGAACACTCATCAATACCTTTCATTTGATACCCATATCGTACAAACACTTTCTGGAGTCACCCCTGGTCCACATTTGGGTCAATATCTCGGAAACGGGACCCCATATGGGACTCAAAACCACTCCATGTTAGAACACTCATCAATACCTTTCATTTGATACCCATATCGTACAAACACTTTCTGGAGTCACCCCTGCTCCACATTTGGGTCAATATCTCTGAAACGGGACCCCATATGGGACTCAAAACCACTCCATGTTAGAACACTCATTAATACCTTTCATTTGATACCCATATCGTACAAACACTTTCTTGAGTCACCCCTGGTCCACATTTTGTGGAATATCTCCAAAACCTTCCCGGTTTCTTATACTTTTTTTGGCCATAAACCATGTCGGGCTCAATCAAATACTACGCACAAAATTTCGTTTAATTCGGTCCTGCCGTTCTGGATTTATAGCGTCAGCAAGGAAAATAGGCTCCATTTTTATATATAGACTAGCAGACCCGGCAGACGTTGTGTTGCCAAAAATTAGGGCGTATTTCATTTATACATGTGTATCTTACCTTATTGCGTAGTACAATTTGCTCGAACTATCTTTCATACCCAGCCATAGTGTATTTCAATCTATAAATTTAGTTATTTAAACTTTGGTGAATGTGGTGAATTTCCCAACAGTTTTGATTTGATCTAAATTTTTTTTTTCAAATTTTCGTCTTTCTTAGATGTTCACTAAAGCATCTTATTAAATCGTCGAATATTCTTAATTTTTTTTATTTCACGACATGCATTCAATTTTTTTTGGAGGTGACACCTAAATGAAAGAATTACCGTCAGTTAATATATTCCAACTTACCAAAACTGCGAACTGAATTGAAAAAAAAAAATAGCAAATCGACATAACCTAATTTAACTTTTGTAATTAGTTTATCCATTCAGGCGTTTTGCGATGACCAAGGGAAATAGGGATTCATTTTTATAAATAGATAAGGCAAACAGCTCTATGAAAAAGCTTTTGTATGATAATTTTTTTCTTGAATTCAGATGAATCTAAAATTCACTCTAAGCGGACACAGTCATCAACACTTTTGATATGATAGCTATATTATATGAGCATATTCTTGGGTCAGCCTTGGTCCACCTAATGGTCAATATCTTGGAAACGGGTTCGCAGATGAACCTGAAAATTGTTCTTTGTGAAAACTCTCATCAACACCTTTAATTTGATACGCATATTGTTAAAATACATTTGGGGTCACCCCTGGTCCACATTTCGGTCAATATCTCAGGATTTCAGAAACTTTTTTAACTCTTTCTTTCTGAAGAACCTTCTCGGGGCACAAACAAATACAATAAAAAAAAATTTGTGAAATCGGTCCAGCCGTTCTCAATTGATGAGTTACTATACATTTTTCAATTTCACAGTGAACACAATACCGGTTTTAAATTTGCGTTTGAAAGAACGTGCGCATAAGAAAAAATGTCACATAAAATTAATGGCGATGTATGTGAAAAATGACTTCCATTATTTTCCTGGGTCACCCCTGGTCCTCATTTTTGGATATCTCGTAAGCGGGGTAGCATAGGGTCCTGAAAATCACCTCTTTTTTAAACACTCATCAACACCTTTTATTCGACACCCATATCGTATAATATCCTTCTAAGGTCACCCCTGGTCCACATTTTGGTAAATACATTTGGGTCAATATCTCGGAAACGGGACCCCATATGGGACTCAAAACCACTCCATGTTAGAACACTCATCAATACCTTTCATTTGATACCCATATCGTACAAACACTTTCTGGAGTCACCCCTGGTCCACATTTGGGTCAATATCTCGGAAACGGGACCCCATATGGGACTCAAAACCACTCCATGTTAGAACACCCATCAATACCTTTCATTTGATACCCATATCGTACAAACACTTTCTGGAGTCACCCCTGCTCCACATTTGGGTCAATATCTCGGAAACGGGACCCCATATGGGACTCAAAACCACTCCATGTTAGAACACTCATCAATACCTTTCATTTGATACCCATATCGTACAAACACTATCTTGAGTCACCCCTGGTCCACATTTTGTGAAATATCTCCAAAACCTTCCCGGTTTCTTATACTTTTTTTGGCCATAAACCATGTGGGGCTCAATCAAATACTACGCACAAAATTTCGTTTAATTCGGTCCTGCCGTTCTGGAGTTATAGCGTCAGCAAGGAAAATAGGCTCCATTTTTATATATAGACTAGCAGGGAACCCGGCGTTGCTCGGGATGTTAGTAGTTCATAAAATTCTGATACCCTCACTTGGGAAGACACTTTACAGGCAGAGAAGGTTCAGAACAATATTTTTTTCCCCACGTTCTATCCCGTTAATGTCTACGGCAACCAACTAAAGTAAAGGCGTTTTTTAATAGACTAACTTAGACATTTTGTCATCTCCTTTCCATTGGATTTTTTAGTTGTGCCTAAACATTCCCCAGTCATTTTTTCAAAGATATTCCTAATATACAGACACAAATTTTCTAGAGTTTTTGTAGTATAGATAAACCGCAATATCGAAAAGTGAAAGAAAAATTAAAGCTGTGACCATGCCCTTCGTCAGCTAGTATGTAATGAAGAAAGAATATTTATGTTTTTCAAAACTCTTATTGAACTAAGTAAAATATTTCCAAATAGATAAAAAGAAAAAACTTTTATATATTTTTATTTCGGTACTAAAAAAAAAAAGTAAATGAGTAATAGGGCAACATATGCGAATCCATACAAAAAAAATGTAGTACAATTTGAACGAAAAAAGTAAGATTTTTGAGTGGATTTAGTACAATTCATGAAATGTCATTTCCCTACCCTGCCTTCAACCATTTTTGAATAAATGCGCGAAATACTCATACATAAATTTCGAGTTACTGGATGTATTGAGTGTTTTAATTGTAGCTTTTTTTACTCCCACTGCTTGCAGCGAACTTATGGCTTAAGCAGATACAGTACGTCAGCGTCGACGTATCCGTCATACGTACAAATTGCGTCGAGCGTCTGCTTGTTTGTGTGAATATGTGTGTGCTACCCTACATTCACATGCATTGTTATACGGTGGCGCTCAAATTTGTGTAGCTGTGCTAGCTGAGTACAAAAATAGAGTAAATAGAGGGCAATATGTGGTCTGTTGATGCTATCTAAGCACAAACGACTGAATGGTAAAGCGTCCAAGCAAAGATTAGTTTTCATACAAAATTTATTTGAATTAAAAAAGTTTTTAATAACATTTTTATTTAAAAAAAAGTATCTGTGGTCCTTTTCTGGCTAGATTATGATACATTAAAATTTGAAAGAAAAAAATCGGGCCAGTGGATCGGCTGTTTAGCTTTAACAAAATTTCGAGTTTGAATTTTATATAATAGTATAGATAATATAGCTGACCCGGCAAACTTCTTTCTTCCCAAAATAGATTTTTTTTATTTATTTTTCACTACTTCATTTTGCATGCAACTTCAAATATATAAAATTTTAGTATTCCGTTTAAGGCTACGCGATACACAAAATTTTTAGTTTTCTGTCCCGGAGCGTAGTAAATAGCGAAAAAAATTTTCCTACACGGGAACTATTGATATCATTAATCTCCTGATCAATTTTCAGGTCCTAACTTTAAACGCTTTTACGATAACCCCACTTTTATGCGCAAAAATTGTTTTGATATCATTTAGCTCTATACCAATTTCCAGGTTCCTGCCTTAAATACTTTTAGAGATATTTAGCTTGAAAAATTTAATTAATTAATCGTATAACCCCTCACCAAATTTCAGTGGTGTAACCCGAATACTTAGAGAGATACGGACAATGAAAAATTCCATTTGTATGGGAGGTGCCACGCCCACTTTTTCGTTACACCCAGTTGTTTTGGAGGTGGTAGGGATCGATCCCATATAACCCCTCACGAAGTTTCAATGATCTAACCTAAATACTTCCAGAGATATCGACTAAGAAGTATTTCATTCGTATGGGAGGTGCCACGCCCACTTTTTCGTTATACCCAGTTGTTTTGGAGGTGGTAGGGATCGATCTCATATAATCTCTCACCAAATTTCAGTGGTCTAACCTAAATACTTCCAGAGATACCGACTAAGAAGTATTTCATTCGTATGGGAGGTGCCACGCCCACTTTGTCGTTATCCCCAGTTTTTTTTGGAGGTGGTAGGGAACGATTCCATATAACCCCTCACCAAATTTCAGTGGTCTAACCTAAATACTTCCAGAGATATCGACTAAGAAGTATTTCATTCGTATGGGAGGTGCCACGCCCCCTTTTTCGTTATACCCAGTTGTTTTGGAGGTGGTAGGGATCGATTCCATATAACCTCTCACCAAATTTCAGTGGTCTAACCTAAATACTTCCAGAGATATCGACTAAGAAGTATTTCATTCGTATGGGAGGTGCCACGCCCCCTTTTTCGTTATCCCCAGTTTTTTTGGAGGTGGTAGGCATCGATCTAATATAATCTCCCACCAAATTTCAGTGGTCTAACCTAAATAGTTCCAGAGATATCGACTAAGAAGTATTTCATTCGTATGGGAGGTGCCACGCCCACTTTTCCGTTATCCCCAGTTTTTTTTGGAGGTGGTAGGGATCGATTCCATATAACCCCTAACCAAGTTTCAATGATCTAACCTAAATACTTCCAGAGATACGGACAATGGAAAATTCCATTTGTATGGGAGGTGCCCCGCCCCCTATATATATCAAAATATTTTTTAGCCTGTGACCATCCCTGGAAGATGTACAGTGGGTGTGTAAAATTTGGTTACGATCGGCTTATAAGTTTAGGACGCCAGTCGATCTATACCCACATACATACATATATTTATATTTACATAATTTGAATTTTATATATATAGATAGCTGACCCGGCAAACTTCTTTCTTCCCAAAATAGATTTTTTTTATTAATTTTTCACTACTTCATTTTGCATGCAACTTCAAGTATATAAAATTTTAGTATTCCGTTTAAGGCTACACGATACACAAAATTTTTAGTTTTCTGTCCCGGAGCGTAGTAAAGGTGGCGCGAACTAAAGTCAACGGAATTAACGTCAGTGACGTTAATTCGCACCCCAAAAGCGAATTAATGTCAGTGACATTAAGACGCATGCCAAAAGCGAACTAAGGTCAATATTTTTAGCGAACTAACGTCATTGACATTAATTCGCATTAAGAAAGCGAACTAAAGTCAGTACATTTTTTTTATATTCCAAATTTTCATTTTTCATTATCACCTTCGACTTATGATCATTATATCATGAATCTGGGATTGACTTAGCTCAGATCCCCAATTCGGGGTGTGATCCATGGTATTTATGTGCAGAACTCCTTTCCGCATTGGCGGCCTTCGGCCGCGCTTCAAAAAATAACCCTGGGCTACGCCATTCCAACTCCGGGTGTGTGCCATAGCCGTGGCTACCGCCACGGTGATGTCCTTCCGCGTGCCACTCTTTTCTCACAGGGTAATGTGATTACAACAACCACATGAAAATGACAGAAAATTCTGAAAAATATCTCGCAAACTACTAAAAATATTGGTTCAGCGGAGTTATATTCATGCTCCTGGGACCAAAGCGCGTCTCCTGATACATATCTCAACATTTTTGGTTGTGTATTAGCGCTCGGTACCCCACGTAAACGATTACCCACGTCTAGATTTAGAATCTGAAATGAGATTTCTTTCAACCGTTCAAAAGTTATTTGCAGTTAAAGTTAAAAATGTTCTGTCATTTTCATGTGGTTGTTGTAATGGCACATTAGGCTGAGCCAAAAAAGTGAAAAAGTGGGAAACGTGGCACGCGGAAGGATATCACCGTGGCGGTAGCCACGGCTATGGCACACACCCGGAGTTGGAATGGCGTAGCCCAGGGTTATTTTTTGAAGCGCGGCCGAAGGCCGCCAATGCGGAAAGGAGTTCTGCACATAAATACCATGGATCACGCCCCGAATTGGGGATCTGACCTAATTCAAATTTTCGCCTGCGGCATTACTTCGTCGAATCTCAAACCCAAATGCCTCAATGACATTAATTCGCATGTCCAAAGCGAACTAAAGTCAAAATACTATACGAATTAACGGCACTGACTTTAATTCGTTTTTGGTCATGCGTCTTAATGTCACTGACATTAATTCGCTTTTTGGGTGCGAATTAACGTCACTGACGTTAATTCCGTTGACGTTAGTTCGCGCCACCGTAGTAAATAGCGAAAAAAAATTTCCTACACGGGAACTATTGATATCATTAATCTCCTGATCAATTTTCAGGTCCTAACTTTAAACGCTTTTACGATAACCCCACTTTTATGCGCAAAAATTGTTTCGATATCATTTAGCTCTATACCAATTTCCAGGTTCCTGCCTTAAATACTTTTAGAGATATTTAGCTTGAAAAATTAAATTAATTAATCGTATAAACCCTCACCAAATTTCAGTGGTGTAACCCGAATACTTAGAGAGATACGGACAATGAAAAATTCCATTTGTATGGGAGGTGCCACGCCCACTTTTTCGTTACACCCAGTTGTTTTGGAGGTGGTAGGGATCGATCCCATATAACCCCTCACGAAGTTTCAATGATCTAACCTAAATACTTCCAGAGATATCGACTAAGAAGTATTTCATTCGTATGGGAGGTGCCACGCCCACTTTTTCGTTATACCCAGTTGTTTTGGAGGTGGTAGGGATCGATCTCATATAATCTCTCACCAAATTTCAGTGATCTAACCTAAATACTTCCAGAGATATCGACTAAGAAGTATTTCATTCGTATGGGAGGTGCCACGCCCACTTTGTCGTTATCCCCAGTTTTTTTGGAGGTGGTAGGGAACGATTCCATATAACCCCTCACCAAATTTCAGTGGTCTAACCTAAATACTTCCAGAGATATCGACTAAGAAGTATTTTATTCGTATGGGAGGTGCCACGCCCCCTTTTTCGTTATACCCAGTTGTTTTGGAGGTGGTAGGGATCGATTCCATATAACCTCTCACCAAATTTCAGTGGTCTAGCCTAAATACTTCCAGAGATATCGACTAAGAAGTATTTCATTCGTATGGGAGGTGCCACGCCCCATTTTTCGTTATCCCCAGTTTTTTTGGAGGTGGTAGGCATCGATCTAATATAATCTCTCACCAAATTTCAGTGGTCTAACCTAAATAGTTCCAGAGATATCAACTAAGAAGTATTTCATTCGTATGGGAGGTGCCACGCCCACTTTTCCGTTATCCCCAGTTTTTTTGGAGGTGGTAGGGATCGATTCCATATAACCCCTAACCAAGTTTCAATGATCTAACCTAAATACTTCCAGAGATACGGACAATGGAAAATTCCATTTGTATGGGAGGTGCCCCGCCCCCTATATATATCAAAATATTTTTTAGCCTGTGACCATCCCTGGAAGATGTACAGTGGGTGTGTAAAATTTGGTTACGATCGGTTTATAAGTTTAGGACGCAAGTCGATCTATACCTACATACATACATATATATTTACATAATTTGAATTTTATATATACAGATAGCTGACCCGGCAAACTTCTTTCTTCCCAAAATAGATTTTTTTTATTAATTTTTCACTACTTCATTTTGCATGCAACTTCAAATATATAAAATTTTAGTATTCCGTTTAAGGCTACACGATACACAAAATTTTTAGTTTTCTGTCCCGGAGCGTAGTAAATAGCGAAAAAAATTTTCCTATGCGGGAACTATTGATATCATTAATCTCCTGATCAATTTTCAGGTCCTAACTTTAAACGCTTTTACGATAACCCCACTTTTATGCGCAAAAATTGTTTTGATATCATTTAGCTCTATACCAATTTCCAGGTTCCTGCCTTAAATACTTTTAGAGATATTTAGCTTGAAAAATTAAATTAATTAATCGTATAACCCCTCACCAAATTTCAGTGGTGTAACCCGAATACTTAGAGAGATACGGACAATGAAAAATTCCATTTGTATGGGAGATGCCACGCCCACTTTTTCGTTACACCCAGTTGTTTTGGAGGTGGTAGGGATCGATCCCATATAACCCCTCACGAAGTTTCAATGATCTAACCTAGATACTTCCAGAGATATCGACTAAGAAGTATTTCATTCGTATGGAAGGTGCCACGCCCACTTTTTCGTTATATCCAGTTGTTTTGGAGGTGGTAGGGAACGATTCCATATAACCCCTTACCAAATTTCAGTGGTCTAACCTAAATACTTCCAGATATATCGACTAAGAAGTATTTCATTCGTATGGGAGGTGCCACGCCCACTTTGTCGTTATCCCCATTTTTTTTGGGGGTGGTAGGGAACGATTCCATATAACCCCTCACCAAATTTCAGTGGTCTAAACTAAATACTTCCAGAGATATCGACTAAGAAGTATTTCATTCGTATGGGAGGTGCCACGCCCCCTTTTTCGTTATCCCCAGTTTATTTGGAAGTGGTAGGGATCGATCTCATAAAATCTCCCACCAAATTTCAGTGGTCTAACCTAAATAGTTCCAGAGATATCGACTAAGAAGTATTTCATTCGTATGGGAGGTGCCACGCCCCCTTTTTCGTTATCCCCAGTTTTTTTTGGAGGTGGTAGGGATCGATTCCATATAACCCCTAACCAAGTTTCAATGATCTAACCTAAATACTTCCAGAGATACGGACAATGGAAAATTCCATTTGTATGGGAGGTGCCCCGCCCCCTATATATATCAAAATATTTTTTAGCCTGTGACCATCCCTGGAAGATGTACAGTGGGTGTGTAAAATTTGGTTACGATCGGTTTATAAGTTTAGGACGCAAGTCGATCTATACCTACATACATACATACATACATATATATTTACATAATTTGAATTTTATATATGTATATATAGATAAGGCAAACAGCTCTATGAAAAAGCTTTTGTATAATAATTTTTTTCTTGAATTCAGATGAATCTAAAATTCACTCTAAGCGGACACAGTCATCAACACTTTTGATATGATAGCTATATTATGTGAGCTTATTCTTGGGTCAGCCTTGGTCCACCTAATGGTCAATTTCTTGGAAACGGGTTCGCAGATGAACCTGAAAACTGTTCCTTGTGAAAACTCTCATCAACACCTTGAATTTGATACGCACATTGTTAAAATACATTCGGGGTATCTGGTCCACATTTCGGTCAATATCTCAGGATTCCAGAAACTTTTTTAACTTTTTCTTTCTGAATAACCTTCTCGGGACACAAACAAATACAAAAAAAAAATTCGTGAAATCAGTCCAGCCGTTCTCAATTGATGAGTTACTATACATTTTTCAATTTCACAGTGAACACAATACCGGTTTTAATTTTGCGTTTGAAAGAACGTGCGCATAAGAAAAAATGTCACATAAAATTAACGACGATGTATGTGAAAAATGACTTCCATTATTTTCCTGCTTTCCGACTTATTTTTATACTATATCAGGGTCCTCATTTTTGGATATCTCGTAAGCGGGGTAGCATAGGGTCCTGAAAATCACCTCTTTTTTAAACACTCATCAACACCTTTTATTCGACACCCATATCGTATAAACACCTTCTAAGGTCACCCCTGGTCCACATTTTGGTAGATATCTCGGAAAACGGGTCGCATAGGGTCTTGAAAATCACCTCTTTTTTAAATACTCATCAATACCTTTTATTTGATACCCATATTGTAGAAAACCCGTCTGGGGTCACACCTGGTCCATATTTTGGGAAATACCTCGAATACGGGGTCTTATATGGGACTAATAACTACACTATGTTCAAGCGCTCGTCAACACCTTTCATTTGATACCCATATCGTACAAACACTTGCTGGAGTCACCTCTGGTCCACATTTGGGTCAATATCTCGGAAACGGGACCCCATGTGGGACTAAAAACCACTCCATGTTAGAACACTCATCAATACCTTTCATTTGATACCCATATCGTACACACACTTTCTTGAGTCACAACTGGTCCACATTTTGTGGAATATCTCCAAAACCTTCCCGGTTTCTTAAACCATGTCGGGCTTAATCAAAAACTACGCGCAAAATTTCGTTTAATTCGGTCCTGCCGTTCTGGAGTTATAGCGTCAGCAAGGAAAATAGGCTCCATTTTTATATATAGAATAAGGCAAACAGCTCTATGAAAAAGCTTTTGTATAATAATTTTTTTCTTGAATTCAGATGAATCTAAAATTCACTCTAAGCGGACACAGTCATCAACACTTTTGATATGATAGCTATATTATATGAGCTTATTCTTGGGTCAGCCTTGGTCCCCCTAATGGTCAATTTCTTGGAAACGGGTTCGCAGATGAACCTGAAAACTGTTCCTTGTGAAAACTCTCATCAACACCTTTAATTTGATACGCATATTGTTAAAATCCATTCGGGGTCACCCCTGGTCCACATTTTGGTCAATATCTCAGGATTCCAGAAACTTTTTTAACTTTTTCTTTCTGAAGAACCTTCTCGGGACACAAACAAATACAATAAAAAAAAATTAGTAAATCGGTCCAGCCGTTCTCAATTGATGAGTTACTATACATTTTTCAATTTCACAGTGAACACACTACCGGTTTTAATTTTGCGTTTGAAAGAACGTGCGCATAAGAAAAAATGTCACATAAAATTAATGGCGATGTATGTGAAAAATGACTTCCATTATCTTCCTGCTTTCCAACTTATTTTTATATTATACCAGGGTCACCCCTGGTCCTCATTTTTGGATATCTCGTAAGCGGGGTAGCATAGGGTCCTGAAAATCACCTCTTTTTTAAACACTCATCAACACCTTTTATTCGACACCCATATCGTATAAACACCTTCGGAAAACGGGTCGCATAGGGTCTTGAAAATCACCTCTTTTTTAAATACTCATCAATACCTTTTATTTGATACCCATATTGTATTCACACCTGGTCCATATTTTGGGAAATAAATCGAATACGGGGTCTTATATGGGACTAATAACTACACTATGTTCAAGCGCTCGTCAACACCTTTCATTTGATACCCATATCGTACAAACACTTTCTGGAGTCACCTCTGGTCCACATTTGGGTCAATATCTCGGAAACGGGACCCCATATGGGACTCAAAACCACTCCATGTTAGAACACTCATCAATACCTTTCATCTGATACCCATATCGTACAAACACTTTCTGGAGTCACAACTGGTCCACATTTGGTTCAATATCTCGGAAACGGGACCCCATATGGGACTCAAAACCACTCCATGTTAGAACACTCATCAATACCTTTCATTTGATACCCATATTGTACAAACACTTTCTGGAGTCACCCCTGGTCCACATTTGGACTAATAACTACACTATGTTCAAGCGCTCGTCAACACCTTTCATTTGATACCCATATCGTACAAACACTTTCTGGAGTCACCTCTGGTCCACATTTGGGTCAATATCTCGGAAACGGGACCCCATATGGGACTCAAAACCACTCCATGTTAGAACACTCATCAATACCTTTCATTTGATACCCATATCGTACAAACACTTTCTGGAGTCACCCCTGGTCCACATTTGGGTCAATATCTCGGAAACGGGACCCCATATGGGACTCAAAACCACTCCATGTTAGAACACTCATCAATACCTTTCAGTTGATACCCATATTGTACAAACACTTTCTGGAGTCACCCCTGGTCCACATATGGGTCAATATCTCGGAAACGGGACCCCATATTGGACTCAAAACCACTCCATGTTAGAACACTCATCAATAGCTTTCATTTGATACCCATATCGTACAAACACTTTCTGGAGTTACCCCTGGTCAACATTTTGTGGAATATCTCCAAAACCTTCTCGGTTTCTTATACTTTTTTTTGCCATAAACCATGTCGGGCTCAATCAAAAAGTACGTGCAAAATTTCGTTTAATTCGGCCCTGCCTTTCTGGAGTTATAGCGTCAGCAAGGAAAATAGGCTCCATTTTGATATACATATAGATAGCAGACCCGGCAGACGTTGTCCTGCCAAAAATTTGGGCGTCTTTCATTTATACATATGTATCTTACCTTATTGCGTAGCACAATTTGCTCGAACTATCTTTCATACCCAGCCATAGTGTATTTCAATCTATAAATTTAGTTATTTGAACTTTGGTGAATGTGGTGAATTTCCCTACAGTTTTGATTTGATCTAAATTTTTTACCATTTATTAAGTTATCATTAATGAATGTTTTAAATTTTCGTCTTTCTTAGATGTTCACTAAAGCATCTTATTAAATCGTCGAATATTCTTATTTTTTTTATTTCACGACATGCATTAAATTTTTTTAGGAGGTGACACCTAATGAAAGAATTACCGTCAGTTAATATATTCAAACTTACCAAAACTGCGAACTGAATTGAAAAAGGAATAGCAAATCGACATAACCTAATTTAACTCTTGTAATTAGTTTATCCATTCAGGCGTGATGCGATGACCAAGGGAAATAGGGATTCATTTTTATAAATAGATAAGGCAAACAGCTCTATGAAAAAGCTTTTGTATCATAATTTTTTTCTTGAATTCAGATGAATCTAAAATTCACTCTAAGCGGACACAGTCATCAACACTTTTGATATGATAGCTATATTCAGGCCCGGATTAAGATATTTGCCGCCCCTAGGCAGTTGCGAAAATTGCCGCCCCCCCTATGAAACTTTTTTAATGGTGGAATAAGTTTGGTTCGGAAAGTTTTTCAATAAATAAAATGTACCTTTCTGAGAGCGAATTTTTTATTTCATTATAGTCAGTTTATCAAAATCAATTAACAATTAGCATTATGTAAGCGATTATTGATTATTGGTTGAAATTTTTACGTCTCGATTTTCGGACGGCAAACTCATCGATAATGTTTAGTCAAAATTCTTTTTCGGGAGTAATAAATATAATAGAATAAATGTAAGAAAAATAATAAATGTACAAAAAATTCCCAAAATTTGCCGCCCTTCAATTCCTGCCGCCCGAGGCAACTGCCTACTGTGCCTATATGGTTAATCCGGGCCTGGCTATATTATATGAGCTTATTCTTGGGTCAGCCTTGGTCCACCTAATGGTCAATTTCTTGGAAACGGGTTCGCAGATGAACCTGAAAACTGTTCCTTGTGAAAACTCTCATCAACACCTTTAATGTGATACGCATATTGTTAAAATCCATTCGGGGTCACCCCTGGTCCACATTTTGGTCAATATCTCAGGATTCCAGAAACTTTTTTAACTTTTTCTTTCTGAAGAACCTTCTCGGGGCACAAACAAATACAATAAAAAAAAATTAGTAAATCGGTCCAGCCGTTCTCAATTGATGAGTTACTATACATTTTTCAATTTCACAGTGAACACAATACCGGTTTTAATTTTGCGTTTGAAAGAACGTGCGCATAAGAAAAAATGTCACATAAAATTAATGGCGATGTATGTGAAAAATGACCACTCCATGTTAGAACACTCATCAATACCTTTCATTTGATACCCATATCGTACAAACAATTTCTGGAGTCTTATACTTTTGTTGGCCATAAACCATGTCGGGCTCAATCAAAAACTACGCGCAAAATTTCGTTTAATTCGGTCCTGCCGTTCTGGAGTTATAGCGTCAGCAAGGAAAATAGGCTCCATTTTTATATATAGAATAAGGCGAACAGCTCTATGAAAAAGCTTTTGTATAATAATTTTTTTCTTGAATTCAGATGAATCTAAAATTCACTCTAAGCGGACACAGTCATCAACACTTTTGATATGATAGCTATATTATATGAGCTTATTCTTGGGTCAGCCTTGGTCCACCTAATGGTCAATTTCTTGGAAACGGGTTCGCAGATGAACCTGAAAACTGTTCCTTGTGAAAACTCTCATCAACACCTTTAATTTGATACGCATATTGTTAAAATCCATTCGGGGTCACCCCTGGTCCACATTTTGGTCAATATCTCAGGATTCCAGAAACTTTTTTAACTTTTTCTTTCTGAAGAACCTTCTCGGGGCACAAACAAATACAAAAAAAAATTAGTGAAATGGGTCCAGCCGTTCTCAATTGATGAGTTACTATACATTTTTCAATTTCACAGTGAACACAATACCGGTTTTAATTTTGCGTTTGAAAGAACGTGCGCATAAGAAAAAATGTCACATAAAATTAATGGCGATGTATGTGAAAAATGACTTCCATTATTTTCCTGCTTTCCAACTTATTTTTATATTATACCAGGGTCACCCCTGGTCCTCATTTTTGGATATCTCGTAAGCGGGGTAGCATAGGGTCCTGAAAATCAGCTCTTTTTTAAACACTCATCAACACCTTTTATTCGACACCCATATCGTATAAACACCTTCTAAGGTCACCCCTGGTCCACATTTTGGTAGATATCTCGGAAACGGGACTCAAAACCACTCCATGTTAGAACACTCATCAATACCTTTCATTTGATACCCATATCGTACAAACACTTTCTGGAGTCACCCCTGGTCCACATTTGGGTCAATATCTCGGAAACGGGAACCACTCCATGTTAGAACACTCACCAATAGCTTTCGTTTGATACCCATATCGTACAAACACTTTCTTGAGTCACCCCTGGTCCACATTTTGTGGAATATCTCCAAAACCTGCCCGGTTTCTTATACTTTTTTTGGCCATAAACCATGTCGGGCTCAATCAAAAACTACGCACAAAATTTCGTTTAATTCGGTCCTGCCGTTCTGGAGTTATAGCGTCAGCAAGGAAAATAGGCTCCATTTTTATATATAGAGCTAGCAGGGTACCCGGCGTTTCTCGGGATGTAAGTAGTCAGGGGGCCTTTCAAAATCAATAATATACTTTAAGATTTCATATTTATATAATATAGCTGACCCGGCAAACTTCGTTCTTCCCAAAATTGATTTTTTTATTAATTTTTCACTACTTCATTGTGCATACAACTTCAAAAATATAAAATTTTAGTATCCCGTTTAAGGCTACACGATACACAAAATTTTTAGTTTTCTGCCCCGGGGCGTAAGTAAATAGCAAAAAAATATTTCCTACACGGGAACTATTGATATCATTAATCTCCTGATCAACTTTCAGGTCCTAACTTTAAACGCTTTTACGATAACCCCACTTTTATGCGCAAAAATTGTTTTGATATCATTTAGCTCTATACCAATTTCCAGGTTCCTGCCTTAAATACTTTTAGAGATATTTAGCTTGAAAAATTAAATTAATTAATCGTATAACCCCGCACAAAAATTCCATTTGTATGAGAGGTGCCACGCATACTTTTTCGTTACACCCAGTTGTTTTGGAGGTGGTAGGGATCGATCCCATATAACCCCTTACCGAGTTTCAATGGTCTAACATAAATACTTCCAGAGATACGGACAATGGAATATTTCATTCGTATGGGAGGTGCCACTCCCCTTTTTCGTATCCCCAGTTTTTGTTTGGAGGTGGTAGGGATCAATCTCATATAATCTCTCACCAAATTTCAGTGGTCTAACCTAAATACTTCCAGAGATATCGACTAAGAAGTATTTCATTCGTATGGGAGGTGGCCCGACCCCTTTTTCGTTATCCCCAGTTTTTTTTTGAGGTGGTAGGGATCGATCTCATATAATCTCTCACCAAATTTCAGTGGTCTAACCTAAATAGTTCCAGAGATATCGACTAAGAAGTATTTCATTCGTATGGGAGGTGCCACGCCCACTTTGTCGTTATCCCCAGTTTTTTTTGGAGGTGGTAGGGATCGATTCCATATAACCCCTAACCAAGCTTCAATGATCTAACCTAAATGCTTCCAGAGATATCGACTAAGAAGTATTTCACTCGTATGGGAGGTGCCACGCCCACTTTTTCGTCATACCCAGTTGTTTTGTAGGTGGTAGGGATCGATCCCATATAACCCCTTACCGAGTTTCAATGGTCTAACATAAATACTTCCAGAGATACGGACAATGGAAAATTCCATTTGTATGGGAGGTGCCACGCCCCCTATATATATCAAAATATTTTTTAGCCTGTGACCATCCCTGGAAGATGTACAGTGGGTGTGTAAGATTTGGTTACGATCGGTTTATAAGTTTAGGACGCAAGTCGATCTATACCTACATATATATTTACATAATTTGAATTTTATATATATAGATAGCTGACCCGGCAAACTTCGTTCTTCCCAAAATTGATTTTTTTATTAATTTTTCACTACTTCATTGTGCATACAACTTCAAAAATATAAAATTTTAGTATCCCGTTTAAGGCTACACGATACACAAAATGTTTAGTTTTCTGCCCCGGGGCGTAAGTAAATAGCAAAAAAATATTTCCTACACGGGAACTATTGATATCATTAATCTCCTGATCAACTTTCAGGTCCTAACTTTAAACGCTTTTACGATAACCCCACTTTTATGCGCAAAAATTGTTTTGATATCATTTAGCTCTATACCAATTTCCAGGTTCCTGCCTTAAATACTTTTAGAGATATTTAGCTTGAAAAATTAAATTAATTAATCGTATAACCCCTCACCAAATTTCAGTGGTGTAACCCGAATACTTAGATAGATACGGACAATGAAAAACTCCATTTGTATGAGAGGTGCCACGCATACTTTTTCGTTACACCCAGTTGTTTTGGAGGTAGTAGATCGATCCCATATAACCCCTTACCGAGTTTCAATGGTCTAACATAAATACTTCCAGAGATACGGACAATGGAATATTTCATTTGTATGGGAGGTGCCACTCCCCTTTTTCGTATCCCCAGTTTTTGTTTGGATGTGGTAGGGATCAAACTCATATAATCTCTCACCAAATTTCAGTGGTCTAACCTAAATACTTCCAGAGATATCGACTAAGAAGTATTTCATTCGTATGGGAGGTGGCCCGACCCCTTTTTCGTTATCCCCAGTTTTTTTTTTGAGGTGGTAGGGATCGATCTCATATAATCTCTCACCAAATTTCAGTGGTCTAACCTAAATAGTTCCAGAGATATCGACTAAGAAGTATTTCATTCGTATGGGAGGTGCCACGCCCACTTTGTCGTTATCCCCAGTTTTTTTTGGAGGTGGTAGGGATCGATTCCATATAACCCCTAACCAAGCTTCAATGATCTAACCTAAATGCTTCCAGAGATATCGACTAAGAAGTATTTCACTCGTATGGGAGGTGCCACGCCCACTTTTTCGTTATACCCAGTTGTTTTGTAGGTGGTAGGGATCGATCCCATATAACCCCTTACCGAGTTTCAATGGTCTAACATAAATACTTCCAGAGATACGGACAATGGAAAATTCCATTTGTATGGGAGGTGCCACGCCCCCTATATATATCAAAATATTTTTTAGCCTGTGACCATCCCTGGAAGATGTACAGTGGATGTTAAGATTTGGTTACGATCGGTTTATAAGTTTAGGACGCAAGTCGATCTATACCTACATATATATTTACATAATTTGAATTTTATATATATAGATGTGCTGAATTTGATTTGAGCGGCTTTTGAACATGCATACCAAATTTCATTGAGATATCTCAACGGACGGACAAGTTGATGACAAGTTTGATGCTGCTTTTTGGTGACTTAAAATCATAGCTGTTAAATTATGATTACGATTAGTAATCGGTTAGATTATTTTCTAAAAAGAATTGTAATCATTATTTAATTGTGTCTTTCAAATATTGGGATTCCGTAATGATTACGATTACAAATAATCAAAAAATAATCACGATTACTCTAGATTACTGAAAATAATCAGAAAGAATCAAAAAGAATCTAAATAAACAATTGATTCTTTCACGGATTCTTTTTGATTATTTTTGATTCTTTTCAATGTAAATTACCAAACAACTTTTCTCATTTCGTTTTTTTAAATTTTGAAGACATTTTTTAGTAAGTTTTTTAAAATCGTTTTTTGTATAACTATATATGCATACATGTATTATAAATGATGATATTATTGCTATTATTCATAACAATTTATCCATTCAATGTAATCAGCCCAATTTCCCCCGTGAACAGTCCAAGGCGTCAGTCAATGTCGGATTTATCATTTGAGAAATTGGTTTTATTGAAAGCAAATTCCAAATGGGGTTAGTGTATATTTTTGTTGTTTTTTTGTTATAAATGATTTTTGTAAATTTTTTGTTGTTATTTTGTTATCAATGATTATATTTCTTTATTTTGTCTTTAATATATTTATTTGTTAGAAATAAAATAATTACAAAAAAATTTCTAAAAATGAAAAAAAGCAAAAGGAAGAAAGTTGTTTGGTATTTTGAAATGAAAATAATCAAAAAGAATCTGTGAAAGAATCAATTATTTATTTTGATTCTTTCTGATTCTTTTTAGTAATCTGGAGTAATCGTGATTATTTTTTGATTATTTGTAATCGTAGTCATTACGTAATCTAGTTGGGAACAAGATAATCGTATTGTAATCAATTATTTCACTCTCAAATACAAAGTAATCAGATTACTAATGATTACGATTAGTAATCAATTCTTAACAGCTATGGCTGATACCCACATAAATATTTATTTAAATTTATTTAAGAAAAAAAATTGCATAGGTTCCTCCCTAAAAATTAGTATATCTTTTTTGTTTGTGGTCCGATTTTGATAAAACAAAGTGCAGATCCCTTTCTAAGCTTCAAGCAGTATATTTGTGAAAGTCTCATCAAAATCCATTGCTTAGTTTCCAAGATCCTTAAGTTCAAACAGACCAGCAGACAGACAATAATTTTAAAAATGGATCAGATGAACTCTATAGCATTCCCCAAGTCATCCCCAGTCATCTTTTCAAAGAAATTTTCAATGTACAGACACGACCCTTCTAGAGATTTATTATAGTATAGATAGATATGCTGATACCCACATAAATATTTATTTAAATTTATTTAAGAAAAAAAATTTCATAGGTTCCTCCTTAAAATTAGTATATCTTTTTTGTTTGTGGTCCGAGTTTGATAAAACAAAGTGCAGATCCCTTTCCAAGCTTCAGGCAGTATATTTGTGAAAGTCTCATTAAAATCCATTGCTTAGTTTCCGAGATCCTTAAGTTCAAACAGACAAACAGACAGACGATAATTCTAAAAATGGGTCAGATGAACTCTATAGCATTCCCCAGGTCATCCCCAGTCATCTTTTCAAAGAAATTTTCAATGTACAGACACGACCCTTCTAGAGATTTATTATAGTATAGATATGCTGATACCATAGCTGTTAAATTATGATTACGATTAGTAATCGGTTAGATTATTTTCTAAAAAGAATTGTAATCATTATTTAATTGTGTCTTTCAAATATTGGGATTCCGTAATGATTACGATTACAAATAATCAAAAAATAATCACGATTACTCTAGATTACTGAAAATAATCAGAAAGAATCAAAAAGAATCTAAATAAACAATTGATTCTTTCACGGATTCTTTTTGATTATTTTTGATTCTTTTCAATGTAAATTACCAAACAACTTTTCTTTTCGTTTTTTTAAATTTTGAAGACATTTTTTAGTAAGTTTTTTAAAATCGTTTTTTGTATAACTATATATGCATACATGTATTATAAATGATGATATTATTGCTATTATTCATAACAATTTATCCATTCAATGTAATCAGCCCAATTTCCCCCGTGAACAGTCCAAGGCGTCAGTCAATGTCGGATTTTTCATTTGAGAAATTGGTTTTATTGAAAGCAAATTCCAAATGGGGTTAGTGTATATTTTTGTTGTTATTTTGTTATAAATGATTTTTGTTAATTTTTTGTTGTTATTTTGTTATCAATGATTATATTTCTTTATTTTGTCTTTAATATATTTATTTGTTAGAAATAAAATAATTACAAAAAAATTTCTAAAAATGAAAAAAAGCAAAAGGAAGAAAGTTGTTTGGTATTTTGAAATGAAAATAATCAAAAAGAATCTGTGAAAGAATCAATTATTTATTTTGATTCTTTCTGATTCTTTTTGATTCTTTTTAGTAATCAGGAGTAATCGTGATTATTTTTTGATTATTTGTAATCGTAATCATTACGTAATCTAGTTGGGAACAAGATAATCGTATTGTAATCAATTATTTCACTCTCAAATACAAAGTAATCAGATTACTAAAGATTACGATTAGTAATCAATGCTTAACAGCTATGCTTAAAATAAACGAAGTATTTCAAAATTGTTTATCATTTTTTCATTATTTATTAAAAAACAATTTTAACTAAAATTGCAAGCAAAATTTCAAAAGTCAATCGATTTTTACAGCTGCATATATTTTTCGTATGAAGCTATAAGCGGCAAAAAATCCAATTGTTCCCGTTAATAGCCAAAATGTTAATACCATGATGCCTGGAATGTGATAGAAAATATGTACATACTTATAATTCGAATAATGCAAATTACTTCAATTAGGATGTACCTGTGTAACTTAGATATAAAAGCGTTGGAATGAATTCGGTGATTTCCAGCTTTGTGAAAAAATAAAATATGCTATACAAGAGCACATAAATGGCTGAACCCCCTGAAACCATAAAGCTGCGCCACCACCAGCGATAATCCTGTAAAATAGAAATAGGAAAATATCAATGCATTAATAGACTAACACCTTACAGACATACATTTATAGGTATGAGTTGTATACTTAACTTAAATAAATTCCTATAAAGTCTATATGGAGCAGGCACCGCGACTTTTATTCATTTTAAAATAAAAGTCCAGAGAAAAAAGTTATTTCTGGACTTTTTTCTTATGCGGACAAAAGAAATCGGACAACCCGGACTTTTTTTTTGCTCGCCAACAGTAAAAGTTGACTTTGTTGTTAACTTTTATTGCTGGCGAGAAAAAATAAAAGTTCGGATTTTTAAGTTATTATGGGACTTTTTTAAAAACGCCCTGAACATTTATTGCGGTCAGGATTTTGATGCTGAAAGTCCTGGGATGAGAAAAAATTTAATAATTTTCTTCAGGACAGTATCTAACCCCGTACTTTTATGAGATCGAAAAAAAAAATTTTATTTTCCCTCCCTGATATGGAGAAGTTAATTTACTATATAAATATGTATCTAAATTTCGGATGATACTCCTTGATTTCTCAGTAAGCTATGGAAAAGTGCATTCGACCCATCTGCAAAGCTTTTTTAGGTACACAAAATTGGACTAGCTCAGAACTATCCATGAGCTAAACCGTTTGACGACAGCACCAGTTTAGCTCAATACGCAGCAATGATTTCAACTGTCCACTTTTACATGGTGGTGGCAATTGTCACCAGTGCACTACTTTGAAAGTCGTCCTTAATAGCTTTCCATTTCGATAATTCTAAGAAAGTTTGGCTTTTGCTAGCCCCCAACCTGTGCCGTTTCAGATAGTTTGGGAGTAGTTTAGGTAGTGGATGAGTGATTATCTATATGCGATATTTCAAATTGTCTATGTAATTGTAACCGGAAATTTTGTATCTACCCAGCAAACACAGCCTCTAACGTTAGAGAAATGTTGAAGTTTAACATTAGAATTCTTATGTAGTTCTCTAATGTATCTCTAATAGAAAATCACGTTAGAGAACTAGGCTAGAGGACGATTAGAGAAACACTCGAATAGCGAAGATGCGTGTATTGTCAAGTATTGTATTTATAAACTAAGGTATAAAAACTTTGAATTTTATTCCCATTAGATATTTAAGCTTAAAACATGTCAAACATATTTAAAGCAATAAATTTATCGAAATAGAATTAAACAAGAACAATTGGATTTCATTTCATTTCAGTTAGAAATTTCTCATTAGAATCCCATTAGAATTTCACGTTAGAATTCGAATCGATAACTAACCTTTTTCTCGATATCGAGAACTAAGTCCCCTTTTTGTCGAGAATGCTATAATTCGCGACAGTTTCAAAAATCGTTCTCTAACCATCTACCTTAGAGAATAACATTAGAATTCGAGTCGTTTTCTAATCGTCCTCTAACCTTAATGTTTGCTGGGTAACCGAAAAACGCGAGGCAACGCTGTCAAAAACAAACAACGCGCAAAAGAGAATAAAATGCAAACGCTCATAAAGAAGTGCTTAAAATATATATAAAATTTGTGGTATTTTGTGCCCACAAAAATATTTACAAAACACGTGCAATTTTCCGCGGTTACGTGACGAAACTGAACTGCAACTTAAAACGGTAGAATAACAAAAGGGTGTAAAAGTTTCCAAGTTATTTATTTGCCGATTCACAAAGCGTGTAGCTCAAGACTGCCTTTTATAAAGACTGGTTACTGCAGGGTAATTTCCCGTTGAGCTAGGCCGTTGCAACTTAGCTCCGAAATCCGTGACAATAAAATATGAAGAAGCAAATATCCACTGTTTGGAATCTTGCGACTGATTTTTAAGTAACTTCCCGGAATACCTTGTACACGAAATTCCATTACATGGCGAGCTAATCTAGACAAAGGAGAATCGCTAAAAATGGGATAACTTCCCGATGATATAGAGACTTGAATTGTACACCTGCTTTAGAACTTGGTAACAATGTAATATTTGATTAAAAAAAATTCGCTGGATGGGGCATGGATCGAGTTATTTGGAAAATTGATTTGAAATTGGAAATCCTGCTATCGAATTTGTTTAAATCATATTTTTCAAGTAATGGAAAAATACCGTTATATCTGTTTTAATTGTACCTTCTCTGCTTTAGTTGTGAGTGTACGCATATCGGCAACAGTGTTAGTTTTCCACCTAAATAGTCCCTGTGAAGAATTTTGCCGACTACTATACTAGCTAACTTTTAGCCATCTTATTTTACTTATTAATCAAAGTCATTCGATGTTCAATCTAAAAATTCAAATCTAAAAGTTCAAAGTTTACTTGAATAACAGATAAAAGTACTTGCTCGAAAAAAACTTTTTTGTATTTTTTTTGTGCCAATTTTTTTATTAGTTTAAGAAAAAGTGCATTTCATATTTCATTAAAAAATACAAATTATCATCACATATTATAATTAAAATGAAGATATTAATTAACTAGTATGTATAAGAATCACAAGCATCAAGATGCCTATTTTTAACCTGGCTAAATGTCAACAGAAAAGTAGTCAACTGAAAAACCCGACTTTTCGACGTGTAAAAGTCGTCAGGTAAAATCTCGACCGAGTCACAGCCAGGTGAAAAAAGTTAGCTTAAAGTTAGCCCAGTTCCCTACAGGGCAATTTTTTTGACTTGTGACGCCTTGGTTGCAAATTTTGAAAGAGTTTGTGGGGCGGCTTCATGCAAAGCGGCCATTTTTACACCTTTTATGAACATGAAATGGTTTTAGCTATAACTTTTGTCTGATGTGTGTAAGTATGAGAAGAAGAATAGATAGGCCCACTATTAAGTATACCGAAATGATCAGTGCGCTGAGCTGAGTTGATTTAGCCATGCCCGTCCGCCTGTTTGGACGCAAACTAGTCTCACCTTTTTAAAAATATATCTCTGGGATTTTTTTTAATCAATTGTTCTGACAAACGGGTTTTGTCCTATAACTCTTGCAATTAAAAAGCTTGGAACGAAAAATTTTGCAGTTTGGTACTGGTATATACATATGTATGTGATGTGTGTTGTGGAAATCACCCAGATCGGACCAACATAACACATATAGCAGACATATAATCGATAGTTTCGATAAATGGCGTTTAGGCTATACATTTTGGAGATAAAAAGCTAGGGACGTAAAATTTATTTTTTTATTAAGTCTATGATTTACAAATCTTACAGACTGAGAAGTTAAAACTTACTTATGTCACAGGCTGCTTACTGACACGTTAAGTTTGTTGCGGTCACCCTGTGGCCCATACCCAAATAAGTCATCCGGCAACCCCGCGTTCGCTACGCTTCCATTTAATTTTGACACGTCAGCAAACGTCAATGCTGAATCGCAGTCAACTCTTCCGGTTTCCGAAGAGTCCAAAAACCAAAAAAAAAACCTATAATTAAAAGGGGGAATCAAATCGTGAAACATCACGAAGGAAACCTGGACGCCAGCTTTTGGCACATGCGCCAAGAGTTCCTGTGAACCCAGGGAAGTGTTCCCCTGAGTTATTTTCTACAGAAGCGGAAAACAAGGGTGGGTAGTTGAGATTTAAGGGAACGCAGCAGCCTATAGGGAATATTTGTGCTTTTTTCAGGGGGGGTTCTGCGAGCGTGAAGTAGGGCGTGTATCACCACGTTACGGTAGTGCGATCACGCCACAGAGACCGCCTAAAAGTGCCAGCCACTCCACATCAGCGCGGTCACCAACACCACCAAGAATTTACTGAGCCATGTCACCTGTTTTCAGCCGGTAGGCATCAGGCATACGCAAAAGCCGAGCAGGCAGCCACCATTGCGGCAAGTCAATAAGGCCAAGTGCCAAAATCCACCACCACCACAGTCGCCGCGCCATACGTCAACGCGGTCGCCAACACTACCAAGCAAGCAACCAATTCAGGATAGGAGCTGTCAAAGGAGGAGTCAAGCGGAAACGGATCATACCAGGTTTTGTAGTTTTAAGACCGGGACATTGTTTGCCCAGCATCATAAGGCGTTGAAAGGATAGGAGGGGGTCGCTCAGGCGCACCCCAATTGAATATATTTATATTTGAAGGGGCAGACCCCATACAGACACATACATACATAAAATTAAAAATTACTTTTTGAAAAGCGCTAGTCGAATATAGAGCTACTGATGGTAGCAGAGTATCTAAGGCTAGGGCCACTTATTGTAAGCTTTGCGTCGTAGAGTCGACGACGTCGTCTCAAACCCTCCCACTATCTAAGCAGCCACCTGGTCAATATATTCTTCACCTTTGCCCCTTAATCCAAGACGTCTTGTGGGTGGGGGGATAATTATAAAGAGGGAGAGTGTCCCCAAGTCATTTGCGCGACATAGAAAGGGGGAGCCAGGCACATGCCGTTGTGGTAAGACTACCATCAGCAGTACGCTTGTTTTGTTAACACACTTATTTTTTTACAAGACACACAAGTAATATTTGGTATTGATCATGGGTTGTGCAGGCAGGTAGTTGCAGGTGCGCATAGCTGATCGTGTCCCGCGAATGGCGGACGGACATTCCTGCACATACATGCGCGCGCTCCCAGCTTGAACAGAAAACACATTTATATAATATTAAATTTTTGTAGTACGTAAACGTTGAAAGCCCACGAAGGGCATGTAATTTTAGTAGTGTAGTAGAATGAGATGCCAAGAGGTTGCGGGGATATCAATGGAGCGGAAATGTTGTAAATAGGTATGATTTTTTTGTGTATGGTGCAACCCCACAGTCCGGCGAGCTAGCTCGTGCAAGCATACATGCGCGGCACCTGGGGCATGTAAGTATGGACAATCAATGTTCCCATACAAAACATCACGAATAAATACCAGTCCAGATATCATTCTCCTACTGGCTAGAGGGTGCAGATGAATCAGTCTACATCTAGATATATGACGCGATCGGCAATTCAAACAGCAGCAATTAGGTTCTAAAAAAACAATTGGTATTTGTTAGGTTTAGTTTTGAAATTTCATCCATTCAATTTGTAATAAATTTTTAAGATTTGAACATACATACATATAAAGGTGGAGTGCATGTTTTCAAAATAAGGCAATTCATTAACAAAATAATAATTGCACTATACTTTTATATTTTCAAATAATTATGAGCTGTAGCTTTTTGAATATTAATTGCAATTTTCTGAATATGAATTTTACGGCCTCATTCTCTATCACGAAACGAACTTTCGTTTCGCCTCAGAGACAAATCGTTCGCCTGTTTGAAACTCATAGGCAAACGAAAATGATAGAGAATATGCTTGCTAGACGAAATCGTTAGGAGACGCATCGTTCGTCTGAGCTTTCGTTCGTAATACAGAATGAGGCCCTTAAATTTCTCAATATGAAATGCAACCTTCTGAATATAAAGTTATATTACATACGTACCTCTCCACATAGTTGGAAATAAGTCATAACAATAGATATTTGACCGCAACTGACAACTAGGATACAAAACACAAGAAATAAAAAACCAAACAAGTAATAAAACTGATTCTGCCATATGGCTGAGAATATGAAAAATAGTTCAATAAACACCGCTCCAAATGGAAGAATACCAGCCATTAATGTACTGAAAGAAAAAATTAAGGAATAATAGCAGTATCTATAAGCATGTTATATACACAAGTAGATATAGTCGACAGCCAATCAACCAGTTGTAAAAGTGGGAGCATACTTTTCAAAATCTCTACTAATAGATTTAGATTTATGTATTCATAACATAACAGTGATGAATGCCATCTTAACGATAAATTCTCAAGGTAGAGTGTCGGGTGGATTGAAATCGGCAGTGCAAATACCAATTTAATACATAAAGCGGAATATATATTTTAGGGCACCTCACTGCACCCACCTTTGCACTCGCAACGGAGTTTAAATAAAAAGGGAAAGAATAGATGGTTTTTTAATTTCGAAAACAAGGACTTTTTCGATCGAGGTGGCTCAGGTTCTAGGCATCCGTTTCGTTTGAAATCTTGATGTGTGTGTTGACAAAAGTGTGTTTGTTTTTTGTTGGAAAATTATGCATGCGTGACTGTGTAAGCGTAGGTGTGTAATGTCGTGAAAGTTGGTGGCAGGACTGCATCCGCAAGTGTTGTGGGTAATCTAGCCATCCCGGCCCCCCTAGGCGAGTGATCAGCCTGGCAATCTCTGCAATACCTGCAGCGTTTCCACCGCATTGCTAAGCCCGGTTTTGCGACGTCGACCTCGATTTGCATGCTGTCGTTGATACGTTGTTGTAGGTGGTCTAAATCGGTTCCCGGGATGGCTCCGTATACGCTGTTGATGTACTGGTGTCCCTCAATGTTGTGGTATATGAATATGCCGCGCCCTTGGGCTAGCCTAATGACGTGGGGCTGGTGTACGGTGCAGGAGCGTATGGTGTCACACAGATGACGCATGTTCACCGAAATGCACTCTGAAGCGGCATGCCGCAGAGCCAAGCAATTGAGGCAGTACCCGTGGGCCCGCGCCATCTGCTGACGTTGCTTCGGATGTATGCCTTTCAAAATGGCAAATAGGCGTAGTGCATGCGGGCGACGTCACTGGGCCTCTTTGGTTTGGTTTTGGGCATTGTGGTTTTAGGTACGACCGATGCACCGGCCCTTGGGCCCTACGACCTTTTAGACAGCACGGTAGGTGCAGGGTGCTGCCTGTCTCGTGACACGGTAACTGCACAGCGGATTGTGGGTGTCGAGACGACTTCATCAACTTGCATGTTCATTATGATCTGTGATGGAAGAAATTATTAGAATTAGTTTCATGCGGTATAGTTTCATGTTTTTTTTCGAGGAAACGAGAGTTCTCGAGCTACCTCTTAAGGAGTGAGGTATTTATATCGGCTAGCAGCATCGCTTCGGAGAATGAATTGCTCCATATTTAATTTTTTATTGATTTTGTATATTAGCGTGATTGGTATTAGCAGTATTAGTCTCGGTTGGTAGAAAAAAAAGGTTGACGAGTGTTCGAGTTAGTTTGCCGTTTTGTGTACGTAGGTCATCTACTCGAATGTGACCATGTTGTATGAGTATTTTTCCACCGATACAATTTGTGAAGGTCTTTTAGATATGCTTCCTTTCATCGGCGACTAAATTCATGAGGGTGGATTTTGATCCGTTCCCATAGATTTAGGAGAGAAAGTGAGTCCACGCTTGGCTCTGGTATAGCCAGTTCAGGTTTGATAACTGCGTGTTGTGGTGGATAAAATTATGTGAGTTTGCCTACGTTGTCGTATGAGATTTTTAGCTCTCCTGTTTTAAGTAATTTTCTTTCCTTACTTAAAAACTGATGTAGCGTTGAGGTTTGGCAGTGACCTTAAGCGAATGTGTCGGGAATTTTTGTTTGAGTGGTAGTCGAACAACGTACCGACAGCAATTGGGGGTAGTTCTTCTGCTACCCAGAATTTTCTCAATTGTGAGTAAAGGTAGTCGTTCAAAATATCGCTCATTCCATTGTAAACAGAGTTAACTCGAAATTTTTATTTTTTGGGAAAACGCAAATAAAGATTTGTCTTTTAAACAATTAACTTTTACGACTAATGTAGTTTGTACTAGAAGGGTCACGTCAAATTATAAACTTTTTTCTTTCGGAGATAATTCACTTTACAATAAAAAATTTATTCAAAAAAAAATAGCTACATACGGAAATTTTCTAAATACTACAGTTTCATCCAAGGCAAATTGATTGTTATGGTAATGGCAGAGCAAATTCGGCAATATTCGCCTCTATTCGCTTCAAGTTTTTGTAATGTAGAATGTCATAGTGATAAAAAATTTGAAATGACAACCATCGATTGTTTTTTTATATTTCATAAAAATTAAATTGAACTAATGGTGTCTGGAACAATAAATACGTGTTTGGACAACTCATGCGTGCATAAAATTTAGTTAAAACCATCATCATCGTACCCTTTTGGTAAGTTGCGATGTTTTTTTGAAAATAAATACCAAATACAATATTCGAAGTCAACAGTAAAATCTTTCTTTTTATGACATTCTACATTACAGGGCTAGTTAAAAACGTGAAGAAGAAGAAGTCAGCTGTTCACTTAACATTACCATAAGAATGAATTTGCCTTGAGTTTCATCCAAAAAATTAAATGGGTTTTTTGAAATAATGAGTTTTTATTTTCCTATAGAGTGAATCAACTCGATATCAAACCACTTTTTGATCTAACAAAACCAGAGAACATGTTTGTCTGTTGGTGGAATATAGATTTATTTCGAATTTATTCACTTTACATAAAAAAACAAAGCAAAATGAATGAGAAGAGATGGTGTATCTCTGAACTCGATCAGTTTACTTATTACAGATAAGCCACGAAATTTATAATACACAGATGCAAGTACATCTATTTCCGTCATTTTTAGTTCAATGACTATTTTATAGCGTTGAATAAAATGTCCTTGGCTAGGCATTAACTCTGTTTACAATGGAACGAGCGATATGTTCTAATGATATACGGCCATTCTAAAAAAAAGTGAAACAGAGTAGTATGATTTGAAATAATATAAAAGTACTATCCTAAATGTGATATGAAATTAGTTATGTTTCATAACAAGGGAAATATAACAATTGATTAGTAAATTCCTTCTGGTTTTTTTTTTAGTGTATTTTACAGTACAGGCAGTAACGCGAGCGTCGGAGCAATGTCATGCCATCATTGTAAAGCCTGTTGTGGGACGTTTTTGAGGTTAGATAATTAAAATACTTGTTTTGTGATTCAACTGACTTGAATTTCAGCCGAAACGGTAAGTTTATTAAAAAGATATAACATTCAGAACCCTTTGTTATTTCATCGTCACCTCCGTTACCCACAAAGGACCTAATTTTAAATAAATTCGATGTATTCAATTGGAAAGACCAGCGACTCCATAAACAAAGTTACACAATGAGAAAGTGCCTGCAGTATTTTTTTTCAGATTTTTATTCAATGTATTTCGGAAGAAAACCTGGTAACGGAGGTGACATGAAGTTAGTTTGGTTAGTCAACGTACCATTTGCCACTAAAGTCAGTTCCTTAAAAACTATTCTTAGCTCGAATTATTTTGACAGATGAAACTTAAACAAAATACTGAAAAATGGGGGGAGTCGAAAAAAAGATAGAGAACGACAAAAAAGCGTATCATGAAAAAAAAATCAATTATGACTGCTGAGGATATGTTTGAACTGAGAAGGTATAACAAGAAGAAGCAGCAGAAACCTCGCTGTATGCAAAGTGACTGCTGCACTTCCAAAGCTGTAGTGAATGAATTGGTCAAAAGGACGAGCGATCCGGAAACCTGGTCCAAGTTCAAAAATATCTTCTATCCTGGCCTTCCGCATTAAAATGAAACGCGAGAACTAGTTGAAAAATTTTTTTGTAACTATAAAGCGATGTTAAATCGATAAAAAAAATCGAAACCGGAAAGCGAGAACGCATTCCAATACGCCACATGCAATGAATATCAGCGACGCATCGGAACAACTACTAGACGTCATGTGCTGCGACGAAACACTCGAATTGTATGTTCAACGATTTCTCGAATTGAAAATACGATGTGAAAATTTGTTTACCAGAAAATATACATCTCCAGATGAATTTTAAAACAAAGAAATGGTAAACTGTTGGCGGGGTTTTTTTTTAATTGCGAAGGAAAACTGTACAGTTCAAGATGTTGTATCAGAATTGAATGTCGATCTTCCTAGCTTTGAAAAACATTGTTTTGTAAAAAGAATTCAATAGCAATATTTTGAAACGTGTAAAAATGCGAAAAATGTGGATGTAGGAGTAGTTCAGGTGGATTTCTCTGAAAATACAACTTTGAAAGCCTAGAATCAAATTCAGAGCGCTTATTGGAAGCAACGTCAAGTCACGATTTTTACTGTTGTATATGGAATGATGATAAAGTTGAGTCTGTTGCTATCACTAGTGATTATTTGAGGCACTCGAAAAATTCAGTCTGGACATTCTTAAAAGTTATTGCATCTCACGTTAAGCACATTATCCCAAATGTGAAGCGCCTGATTATTTTTTCAGGCAATGCAGCGAGTCAATTTAGAAGTACATATAGATTCTCAAATTTGTGTTATTTACAAGAAGATATTAATTTTTTCTTCTATTGAATGGAATACGTTCAGAACATTTGAAAATCAATGAGGAAAATGCTAAGAAATATTGCAAGAAAATTTATATTTTTTTCGTGCCAGAAAATGATGTTAATTAAAATGAAAAATTTGTCAATATGAGATGGAAATTTGTTTTGGAAGTAACATCGGTGACTACAAAACATAAAAAAATTGGAGTCACTTCTTTCCATTCTTTTAAAAATTCGATAAGTATCACATTCTTGCTGCAGAAACAGCAACATCTGAATTTTATAAGATCAGAGTTTTTCAATATGGATTATTCGAGAAAATATATCAAAATTGGTTCTGTCAAAATACAAAGTTCGACCAAAAACATATGTTTTTGTTGAAATTCCAAGTAAAAGCGGAAGGTTCACAGGCATGTTTCCGTCTGTCAAGAAGCTGTTTCACCTGAGCATGGCAAGGTTCTTATTGTAATGTTGAAATCGTGCAATGAAATTTGACAGTAAAAAGAAATCCAGTTTGAACAAATGCAAAAAGTTTTACCATTGCTTATAGAATCCTGTAAATATTTGATTTGTCCTTAAAGAAATGTAATTTGTCTTCTTAATTTTGATAATTAGTATTAATAATAAAAATGTTGTTTTTGCAAAATAGTCTTCATGTTTCAATGACATAGGTTACAAGTACAAGTAATATGAAAGTTAATCAGACGTGTCGCCTCCGTTACTATAATCATACATTATTTAAAACGAAAATAAAACACTGGCAGCCACTACTAAAATGCTGATTTATTCTGCATGTAAACACTCATACGCTTACAAAAAAGCAGCTCAATATCGCTGCTAAATTCGCAGAAATATCAAAATTTATGAAGTAAGTCGAGAATTTTGTATGGTGCGCACAACCTTCGTTACCATTTAAAAAAAATTCTCTGGCGCGTAATTATTTTTTTTTAGAGAAAACCGTCATAAATTCTTACATTTAAAGAAGTGACTTGTTCCCGTGGAAAAATAAAAAGTTGTAAGACTAAACTGTAAATGATTTTAAGCGTAAAAATGTCACCTCCGTTACTATAGAACGGCCACTTGGCAGTATAAGTACCTTAACATTGCAATAATATTATTGGGGTTTAAAGCTTCAGTTCTGTCACATAGATTAAGTTTTCAACTGGTTGATAACCCACCGTACAAAGCTATCGACAATATGTACAAGCATATATGGCTGCTTCCTTGGAAACTGTTATATTTGTGTTCACCGACTTTAATGTAAAAAATTTATAACAAACCGACATTTTTTGAAATAAACTGATATGCAGTCTTATTAATTTCATCGAGTAATATAAATTAAGTGCACAATTTAGTCATTTAATACCATGGACTACTACTAGAAAAAAAATGTCACAATTCATAGTGTCCCTTTGCTGAGGTCATGTACTTTTATTGGCATTAAGTATATGCTAAAAATTGTTAGCAAAACAAAATTTGCATGAAGAAGCTTTGAAAGAGGATAAAGAGCGTAGCAATATGCCACAATTGTTTTTAAAACAGTTTGCTTCACTAGAGTCCTATAGAGGACTAAACTTTGTTTTCCAGTTTTGTAAAAAATCAAAAAATGGTGGTCACAGTCAGCGTGTGCGAATATTAATTAATATATAATATTAATTTTTTTAACACATGTTCAGTCTAATGTCAACATTTACCTGTGCTAGCGTAGCTCCTATTTCGAAGACGGGTTGGGAAGATTTTGCGTTTAATATATGTGTCACACTTTCTCATGTCACAACTTTATAACTACTGTTCATCTAAACTAGGAGCAATTTTTCCTTGAAAATTAGAACACAAATAGACCTTGCTGGCTCACATCGAATTTCTAACGGAAGTCCAAAAATATCAAGCCATATTAAAATGAGAATATATTAAACATGAAATGTCACAACCCTAAAACATCACAACTTTTTTTCTACTGGTTTTGATACAATTAAAACTGTAATTTAGTGTTAATACATGAGCATATTGTTCACATATATATCGGGTGTTTTTTTTACAGGTTTGTTTTTCGAATAGAGATAAAAATTTTGTGGTCAAATCTGGCAACTCTAATGTCATTTATGTTTAGTTTGGTTTGCCATTTCATCATGAACAGGTTGACAAAAGAACAACGCTTGCAAATCGTGCAAATTTATTTCGAAAATAATGGTTCAAATTTTTTTTTCAAATGGCAAAATTTTGCTCAGTGATGAGGCTCATTTTTGGTTGAATGGCTACGTCAACAAGCAAAATTGCCGCATTTGGAGTGAAGAGAATCCACATGAGACCCTTGAAACGCCATTACATCCACAAAAACTGACTGTTTGGTGTGCTCTATGGGCTGGTGGAGTCATTGGGCCATACTTCTTCCGCAATAATGCTGGAGAGGCAGCTACCGTTAATGGAGACCGGTATAGAGCCATGATAACCGACTATTTTGTTCCCGAATTGGATGGCATGAATGTGGATGAGTTGTGGTTCCAACAAGACGGCGCTACATGCCACACAGTGCATGTCACAATCGATTTATTGAAGGAAACATTCGATGAGCGCATAATTTCGCGGAATGGACCTGTCAATTGGCCACCAAGGTCGTGTGATTTGACACCATTGGATTATTTTCTTTGGGGATATGTGAAGTCGCTCGTCTACACCAACAAACCAGAAACGTTAGGGGAATTGGAAGCCAACATTCGTGGCGTTATTGCCGACATACGGCCCCATATGCTCGAAAAAGTGGTTGAAAATTGGACCTGTAGAATTGGCTTTATTCGAGCCAGCCGCGGCGGCCACATGCCCGAAATCATATTTAAACATTAATGGCATAAAATTATCCTTCCAATAAAGCCAAATTGATGGACCTTAAAACGATTTTCTTGTGTTTTATTTCAATTCGAAGTTCTATACCCCTAAAAAAAAACACCCTATATATGGCCCACGTGAAAAAACACAAAAAAATACAATAATTCTTGTTTCAATTTCCAGGAAATATGTACATATGTGTTCTCATAAGGGGTTAATAGTTTAAATATGAAACTGAATAATATACTTGCGTTCAAAGCAGTTTATGTCATAGTTGTAGCAAAACTATATATTTTCGATATTTAGAATGCATTTCTTAGAAATTGGAATAATTATGAGTATAGTGAGCGTTATTGGGTTAAGTTGTAGCGTAATGCGAATCAGGGGCTATTTCTTATACCCCATTTATGTATACTGTATACACTTTCAAAAGTCATTTATGGCAAGATTGACCTTTCACAAAAAAGTGAAATATATCAGCTTCCAAGGAATTAGCCATTTGTATATAAACAGAGAGGTTAAGTTACACTATTTGTTTTACCTAAGTGCAATATTCATATACCAATGTTGATTCGGCACTTGCCTTGGTATCATATTTGTACGGACTGGATGCTGATAAGGTTGCTTACGGTAACCAAAGAAATACCCTAAGTAAACAAGGGGAACGGATATACCAAACCACAATAACAGTAACGAAATCATTGTAGTGAAAGGAACAGCTCCACTTGAATGTTTATCCCATATAAACAAATTTAATATAAATCCAGTTCTAATATAGATAAATTAGGAATTAATTAACAATTGTATATTCAGTACAACAAATTTTTTTCAAAACATACCCAAACACAATACTAGGATATAACGTAGCTGTTAGAAAGGCCGAACGTTTCCACTCTCTTCCTTTCATAGTTTTATAAAGTCGGGCAGCAAAGTATCCAGCAATCGTTCCCATGAAGACATACATAAATATACCCGAAGTCATTAAAGCTCCTCGTGATGAAGGTGACAACATACCGAGCATAGCGAAGACTATAAATATTAATTATGAGAAATTGTAAATACATAAAAAACTTTGCAAATATTAGTACACAAAAAATATTTTGAAAAGTGGTGCCTTCATAGATCCAATAAAACTAATTTTTTACAAAGAAACAAAATACCCTGCAGAACATTGGACTACTGCACAGCGGGCCAGAAAGCGGTCAAAAACGGCCAAAAGTAAATGTTGGAATTTTAATTTTTCGTGTTTTTAGCCAAAATATATAATAACCAAGGCAACTGTTCGTAATATATTATAGCAATTGCTTCATTATTAAGGTCACAATTTCAATCTGATCAAAAGCGTTGGATTGAAACTGAATTTTTCATTGCCTAAAATAGTAAATTTTAAACGTTTCTCTTCTTTTTCTTATTGACACGGTTCATTACGATAAAAATAGTAAAAATAGATTTAAAGAAGTCCTAATTTAGCAATGTTAGCGTACTTTATTGATTAAAATGCTAGTTTTTTATGAGGCGTGATCATTGAACTCAGCTTTCTTAGCATATTTTTAAATATTCGCGATTTTGTTTCTTTCGTTTAAGTACATTAACGTGAATATGGCAGAATTTACGAAAAGGGAAATTCGTCAGCAGTTAGATAATTTAAAAGATATTAATTTGGTCATGAACTATATTTTTCAGACAAAAATATAGATATTTCTTTCTAGACTGAAACTATCAATTAACTCTCTAAATGGTAAGGTATTTTTGGAAGAAAATGAGGAAGAAATAGAAAAATTATAGATTTAAAAACAAAAAAAAAATTATTTAAAACAAGTTCCAAAAAATTTTTTTTTAAATTAAATCAAAAATCTTAAGTCAGAAAAAAAAATAATAATTTAATAAAAAAAAATTTTTTTTTACTCAAAATTTCAAAAAAATTAAAAACTGAAGTTACCAAAAAAAAAAACAAAAAAAAAATATAACTAAAAAAAATAACAAACCAAAAAAATTTTAATCCAAATTTAAAAAAAATTAAAACCAAAACAAAATTTTTAAAATACTAAAACAAAATTGTTTACTCAAAATTTAAATAAATAAAGCAAAAACAAAAAAAATATGTATAATTAAAAAAAAAAACCAACAAAAAAAATTTTACTCAAAATTAAAAAAAAAATAACTATCAAAAGATTAAAAATTAAAAGTAATATTTGTAAGTTTTGCAAGCTCGAGACCAGAGAAACAATAAATCGTAATGAATTTTAAGTTGAAGTGGAGATAAATGCATTGTGACGTCACAGGGCATCATAGCTTAGATGTTAGAATTTTCTAACAGCGGCTTTGGTGCAGACACTGGTTCATATCCCAGTGTCCGAAAAGGGATCTGATGATGAGCTTGGAAACTCTGAAACATGTAATCCTATCCATCGCTGTGATTTAACAATGGTAATTTTTCTCCAATTATCAATTTTTCCCAAAAAACTGACAATTAAAATTCATTACGAATTATTGTTTCTCTGGTCTCGAGCTTGCAAAACTTACAAATATGTAAAACAAGAAAGACCGCAAAAACCAACAATAAAACTAATATTATTAAAAAAATTCCGAAAAAAAAAATTTTAGAAAATTAAAACCAAAAAATTAAAAATCTAAAGTTAGGAATTTGTAAGCTATTTCGATAAGATTTTGAATTATGGCCACTTTTGACCCTTTTCTGGCACACAGTGCACTGAACTAAACCGTTTGTCGACACCACCAATCCTAGCCCAGTACCTAAAACATTCTACTTTAACATGGCAATGCCATAGGCTCTTTAATCCTATAAATTGTCTTCCTCAATCCTATGAATTTAAAACTATAGTATTATAATTAATACAAATAAGCTTAGCTTCAACCGATTCTACCGGTTTTTGGTTGCAGAATAAGTACGTTTTTAAAGGTTTGATTTGGAAAAAAATAATATATGAAAAATTAAGTAGGTACACTCTAAATCTTTTGCTGAAATTTATGACCTTTTTAAGTGTAATTTTTTGTTGAAAATATGCACCTTGTCTAAAATTATAATCATTTTCGCTCTAATCGAAATAAATAAACTCAATCTGTGTAATTTTCTTCTAAAAATACAAATTTACCACATAAAGTTTTTTTATTAGGCTTGTAATGCTGAATTTTAAACATAATTTGCGAAATGTTCCGTAATTGTTCAAATTTGAACCAATAGTATTTGTATTTGGGTAAATCATGCTGAATTTTTAACATCCCTGCCTAAAAACGTCCAAAACAGCTGACGAAGCCGCCATATTTATCTTCGCAGAATTTCTTTGCACAAGTGCGTGTCAAATTGAAACAAATATATCTTCTATCGAAAGTGAATTTTTGCAGTATATATCATCATCATTTATCAAGCAGATTCATCCAGTGCTGGTTGCGGTATTATATGTATTATAATATACATATATGTATATAAATATATAAGTTCATAGTTAGTAGTGTTTGATAAAAATGTTTTGTTGTGAAATTTGCGATCGAAAAAGGCGATACAAATTTAATTTCTGTTTTGTTATTTAGCGCAAAATGTCTTACTCCATATGTGAATATATTTATAAATATAATATATATGTATAAACAAATATCACAATTTCTTTTTATTGAACATATTCTGTTCAAAAGGCAACTTAAAATTGAACATTCTGTTCAAAAGGTAAGTTAAAGTAAAACATATTATGTTCCAAATTAAACATATTCTGTTCAAAAGATAGGCGGGTATTAGACATAATTTGTGTAAAAGTTTACACTTAATTTGGTTGAAAACCAACAAAAATGTCTAGAAAATTTGTTGTCTAATTTTAGGTCGATAATATTTGGTAATCTGTTGCCGACTATTTTCGACCTAATTTTCAGCAAAAGTGATTTAGAGTGTATAAGGCATTGTTTATATATATATGTGAATTGCAGATCGTAAAAGGAGAGACGAACACGAACGCTTGGCACACGAGTCAGTCGAAGAAGAGTTAGCAACAGTTAGCCAGCAGTCAATTTCCATTTATATTTTCATATATTTTTCTAACTTAAATATTCCAAATTAAATTACATATGTATTTCGTACATTGTAATCAAACTTTATCAAATAAACACATTAAATATTACATATATACATCAAGGTGCCTCGCCGAAAAAGTTAAGTAAGCATAAAAAAGTTTGAAAATTGCATTAATACTAGGCCTGTTTTTTTACACGCATATACATCTGCGTCTGCGACTAAAAAAAAACGGTCATCCACACCCACCAGGAATTTTCGTTAGGTCCTACTTGTGTTATTCATTCCAGCATGCATGATTTTGTTAGGTTCATCGCAGGTGCTGCTAAAATGTGTTAGCTGGTCATGACATTTTTGAGTATCTCATTTTCCACCTTACTATAGCAGCTTAAAGTAGGAGAAGCCGAAGTTATCAGATGACAAAGTAAGGCTGTGAGCAGCTACGAATTCAGGATCTTTAGGAAGATGTCGGATACAAAAGCAGTAACAAATATGATTGCGAAAAATGATTTTTTTAAACCTGATTTCAGTGATAAAAAGGGTCGTAAGCGCTAATGTTATAAAAAAAAATTACGCGTGTGGTCAGAGCTACTGACGAGTACATGAAAATGGCAGCTGTGAAGTGAGGTCTGCTGCTATTTTCAGGTATGAAGGAGTTATATACTGAGCTGGTTCGTATACTCACTATCTTACCTTCCTTTCACCTAACGTATGTATCATAACAACCAAATGAAAAAGGCAGCTATATTAGCATGTACGCACGATTATTTCCGAACGATCACTCTTCATTCCTTTTTGTACTATACAAAGTCATTCATGCGAAGGCGGCCATCGCCGTGCGTTAGTCATGGGGAAAAGTCATGGAAGTTGTTATGCTCCGCTGGTGAAGAGTAAGGCTGAAAGTATTCATGATTTCCACCTTCGGTGGCCTACTGGGCAATTGCGGTTATTCCATTATCAACGCGCATACATACATACATTTCCTCTGTTGACACTCCGGTTATTATTAAGGGATGATAAACAGATTGCTGGAAGTTGGGAAGGAAGTTTGCAAAATGAATGGAAACTTCTTGGAAGTACTGATTTTATCAGCCACTATTTCGTAGTTGCAGATAAAGTTGTGCGCTTAGCAGTCCATACAAATATTAAGCGCAAACGCAGACGCCGATAAAAAAAAACACGCCTACTATTATTGTATAACTGTGCGCTAATTTTCGCACATTGGCAACGTCTCGAAATACCTTTCAAATGATACCCTAATCGTCCAAATCCGTCAATAATTCGCTGAGTTATTAAAGTTTTCCACAAACCTACCTCTCGAAATATGACCAAAAACAGCATCATACATCCCAATATTTGGATTGCCTTGATACAATTTTCAAACTTTTGTATGCTGTCCTTTTGTACTCCAGCTAATTCATCATCTCAGGTGCTTTTTATTAAGAAATATTTTTTCATACTCCTTTTATACATAAAAAACGATATTTTTAGCGTTTTTTTAACGCGGTTTAGCTCCGGTAAATCTTAATATTTTTTCGAAATATTTTGACCAAAGTCTTAGAATACATTGAAGTTTATAATTCCGATGGAAACACGGTGTCCATTTTTTTGTACGGAGCGTGAGGCGCCTTAATATACATACATATATATAACTTAATTGATTTTATATAAGTATGAATGGCCGAGTCAAATAGCGTTGTAAGCGACAAAAAAAAGATGTTCGGTAAAAGAAAAATACTTGTCATTATGCCGCTTACTTAGAACGTTGTTCTACTCAATATTACTTATATTTTTTCATTATGGATAATTGGCTTTGGAATAGAAATCCACCATAAAAAGCATTTGAAAAAATGTCGCTTAAAACGTTATTTGAAGCAACCATTCATATGTACATATGTATAATGAGGAAACACAGGAATGCAGTACAAAGTGCCACTATCCTGTGAATTATGGAAATACCATACCATGGTGTACAGCCAAGGTCCCCAGCAAGGACATGAACGGTTGGAAAAAGAACTTACAAGTCAGAAGAACTCGCTATAATAATAATAATAATAATGCCCAACGGAATAACCCACCATCCCGCCCAACCGACACGAGGGGTGCATCCGCATAACGCACGGCCTTTTTTTTTTTTTTTCATATATATTGCCGAGTTGTTGAGAGGCGGGGGTTTGTTAAGTGTTGAGATCTAAAACTGCTCAGCTACAGAGAAAAGTCATCAGCTAAGTAACATAAGAACAAAGAACATGAAGCATTCAAAGAAATTCATAAATAAAAATAGAAAAAATGTTAACATTATTGTTGTTATTGATTAAGAGAGCAAAGTATTGATTTTTTAATGCTAAAAAGGGAGTCTGTAACATCAAATGTGCTAGAGTGAGTGTTATAATTTTCACACAAACAACGGAAGGGTTCATTTAACTCAAAATTGGTTTTACACTGTTTCAGAAGTAGAGGTTTGAAATATCTTGATGGCCGAGAAGGAATTTTAAAGATAACTTCGCCTAACAAGAATGGGCTAGATACTGACCCGTTTAATAATTTGATCATAAATATTGTTCCTAGCATTTCTCTGCGACTAGTATAGGGAGGCAGGTTATATGAAGAATTCCATGGAAGATGTCTTAGGGCGAAAAGTAAGAACTGTTTTTGAACCGATTCAATTCGATCTATGTGGACCTGGTATCTTGGATTCCAAATAATTGAGCCATACTCTAAAATTGGTCTTGCTAATGTTGTAAAAAGGGCTTTAGTCACGTAAGGGTCACCAAATTCTTTAGACCATCGCTTAACGAAAGAGAGAACACCTCTAGATTTATTTACAGTTACATTAATATGAAGATTGAAGCTAAGTTTACAATCCAACGTAACCCCCAAGTCCACAAAGTCATGCACTTCTTCCAGAATTTGATTGTTGATTGAATAAGAAGCTGGTTGTGAAGTTCGGCGAGAAAAACACATATATTTACATTTTTTGAGATTAAGCGGCATATAATTTAAGTCGCACCAAGTAACCAGATTATCAAGGTCCGATTGTAGTAAATCTCTTTCTTCGATCAACGCGTAGGACTTAAAAATCTTTACATCGTCCGCGTACATCAAGATTTTTGAAAACTTTATAGTACTAGATATATCATTAATGAACAGCAAGAACAGAATCGGGCCAAGATGACTACCTTGAGGAATTCCAGAATAACCGTTGCCAGATACATTTACGAGTATGGTTGGAGAAATGGGCACAAAAAGTGTAAGTGAGGTGTAGCATCATCCCAAATGTTGAACTAACTTTTCAGTAAACTCGCGGCTTCTCGTTTTCGAGAGATTTCTCCGTACTCCTTTTGGTACTTCAAAACGATACATTTGACCAAAAAATATTGTCCAAATAGCTTTTGTATGTTTGTTTGTTTAGACGATTTCTATTACTCACATCAACTGACAAGAATTACACTTTTTAAAAAATGAGCTCAGGACGAAATCATGGACGTGCACCCAGTGCAAGGTGGGCTTGTTCAAATTATACCAACTTTGGGGTTATATTTTTCCTCAGGAAGGAGTCAGATTAGGAAATTTTTGACCTCGGATTCGTGTTCAGCATAAAAAAACCTTAGTACACAACTATTTATATATTTTTTGGGAACAATGCCCTGACAAACACGAAAATAAGCACAGACGTACGGATGATCTGCCTACTACTTCAACGGGGCCGAACCTGCCTCCAGCCATTGAACTTATAGATTTGGCATCTGCAATACCTAGTACGGTTGTTCGGGCAACATCCAAAAACGCCCCCCAACGTCAACATATAAAAAAACCCTGGAACCTCCAACTATTGCGATGGAGTCCGGACCATTTGAAAGGAAGCTGGTTGCGGTCGATTTTTGTGTCGCGGTTCCATCCAGATACTACTGAAGATGATTTGAAGTACCATATTTTTTTTCTAAAGTTAAAGATCAAACCTTAACTGTTAGAAAATATGTCTTCGTTTAAAATTGATGTATCCGGAAAAGATTTTGACTCTTTTTTAGACAGTTCTTTTTGGCCTCTCGGGGTTCTTGTACGGGAGTTTGAGTACAGACCGAATAGAAATGTTGGAAACCTAGCTAAAATCTACTACTAAGTCCGTGAATATCTTTTACCAAAATGTCAGATGTTTAAATACCAATTTAAATTATCTGTATTTGAAATCTTCCCCTTGCTCTTATAACGTTATTGCTTTTTTAAGGTACCTAATACAAATTCCATTGAGTTTAAATGCATCCGCATTCAGCTAGATAACGTGTATATGTACTGATATGTTTGCTACATCCCTCCAGCATCCGATCTTTCAACCTACATGCAACATGTCTCTCTGCTCTAAACTGTTAACTTATTGACTAAAGCTTCTGGCTCGATGACTGTTTTAGGTGATTTAAACCTACCGCATATAACTTGGGACATATCTGATGGAAAAATTATTCCAAATACATACATCAAATCTAGGCTTCAATGACTTTTTGGATGGAATTTCCGATCTCTGCCTTAGTCAAATAAATGTTACCGCTAACAAGTTTGGGAAAATCTTAGATTTAATTTATGTTGATGATAAAAACAAATTTTCTGTAAATGATTGTGATTGGCTTTACCAGAAGATGTCTACCACCCTTCTATGGAAATATTCCATAAAACCATAAGTGGCCAATGTACACAATGTTGCTCAAGTAGTAGCTTTTATTTTAACTTCTCAAAAGCCAACTACAATAAATTAAATAGAGCACTGTCTTAATTAACAGGGGCCTGAGCTTTGTGGCTATATCAATTTAAACATCTTAAATTAAATAGAGAACTGTCTTAATTAACTTGGACTGAGCTTTATGGCGATATCAATTTAAACATCTTACATTTTAATCAAACTATTTACTATCTATTTGAGAAGTTTGTTCCTAAACGTTAATTAACCTATGCTCATCCAACGCAAGCTTGGTTCACCAAAGAGCTTATGATGCTGAAAAATAGAAAAATGCGTTTTTTCAAATTATTTAAGTAATCGGGGTTAAACAAACAACTTATGGTATTCTGTTCTACGTCAGAAGCGCATTGACTCGAATAAATAGTGCTTTAAAGCCTATTTTTCTAAAACAAAAAGAGACATTATTCGCAGTCCGAAGTTATTTATTATGATTTCGTAAATTCTAAACGAAAAGTAGGTTAATTTCCCTCAGCCATGAATTTTAAAGACATTTTATCTAGCGATAATCAAGATATCGCAAATTTCTGTGCGCAATTTTTCACTTCTAACTATTCTGCCGTCACCAATTCAGACTTTCAAAATTATACTTATGAGCTACACGGGAACAGTTTAATTAATTGTCCAACTATATGCGCCAAAGATATTCTTATTTATCTGAAAACCTTGAAAGATTCTTTTAAATATGGTCCTGATACGATTCCTACATGTTTCTTGAAGAACTGCGCTAACAATATTTACCAACGCCTTTCCAATTTGTTCAATCTATCACTAAAGTGTGATGTTTTTCCAACAGCATGGAAAGAGTCATTTCTTTCACCGCTTCATAAAAGTGGCAGAAAGGCTTCTATAAGGAACTATCGTGTCATAGTAAAGCTTTATGGCAACCTAAAAGTGTTTGAAGCTATTGTTACCAATCAGCTTACGAATCCTATCTCTACCTTGATTTCTGGCTGTCAACACGGGTTCTGTAAGAGAAAGTCCACCGTTACGAATTTAGTTGAGTCTACAAATCATGTCTCAAATGGCTTTAGAAAAAATCTGCACACCGGCATTATTTATACTGATTTCAGCAAAGCTTCGACAAAGTGTGCCACTCTTTACTTATTCATTAACTGGATCATTTCATTCTTACCTTAGTGCCAAAACACAAAAAGTAGTATTTAAAAATTGTGAATCCGATGTTATTTATGTCTCTTCAGGAGTTCCTCAAGGAAGCCGATTCTGTCCTTGATGTTTATAAATGATATTTCTACAGCACTCAAATTTTCAAAAATGTTATTGTATGCTGACGATGTAAAGCTGTTCATGTCATTTGAAGATAGAAATCTGATCTAAATACACTAGTTACTTTGTGCGATTAAAATTATATGCCTCTTAATTACTTGCTTAATTTGCCATCGTATACGAGTCGCTTAAAACTAATGAATCTTCACGCCATTGTAGTCGAAGGGAAATGATTGGAATTGTTTTTATGATTAAATTAACAAATGGTTCAATCACAAGCCCGTTTCTTTTGAGCGAAGTGAACTTCAATGTACCTTTTTGTCCATCAAGGCATTTTAAACCACTTATCTTGAAACAGTAACGAAAAAAATTTTAATTAAATGAGCCATTCCGTTGTTTGTGTCAAGATGATAACTCTCATTCTGGTACGTTTGATATTTCGAACTCACTCTGCAGCATAGAAAAGTAAATTCTTTCTATCCTAAATACATATGTAAATAGCAACAAATGGCTTTCATATCCTTTGATTCTTATCTTTATTCTTAACAATAACTATCCGCTGTCAACTAATTATTTATTAATTGTGTAATCTATCTTAAGTATACCTAACTTGATGAGGTTTTCTCTGTAGCTGAGCAGTTTTAGATCTCGACGATTAACAAACCAAAACCTTTCAACGACTCGGCGCGTCATGCGGATGCGTCACTAGCGCCGGTCGGGCGGTATATGGTGGGTAATCCGATGGGAATTATTATTACTATTACAAGCTCAGAATTTGGCATTGTGCGCTTTTTTCCTGATTTCAGCGGTATATATGATTTTCTGTGCAAATGTGTGCAGGAGTTAGAGGGGGGTGGGAGGATTTCGAAATTTCTGATCGTGAATATATCTAATATTGAACCGATTAATGAGTGAGTATATTTTTAAATCAAATTAACTCATAAAATGCATATATATTTATTTAAACAAATTATTTATTTATTTTAATAAAATGTGTAATAACCCCAGTTGTAATTCACTTATATCGATAAGAGATAAGATTTACTTTAATTTGATATATAACACGACATATTTAGTTAAGTGCATTTGCACATAATCGTTTTTCGACTGGTATATATTTACGCCGTTGCACTAAATTGCATTATGCTGTGTAGCCGGTTGCGTTAATAACACTTCTCAAAATAAATTAATAGAGTAAAACATAAGTACTTCCTTCTATACAGTACAACTTTCAGCTAAAAAATAATCCCGGGTTGGGCATAGTGCACTAAAAATTTAATGCACTACGCGTTTCACTACCACTATTTCTTTAAAGATAGTTAAAACATGAGTTTAATAACACTAAATATTAATGATAGTGAAAAAAAAATTCACTATCACTAGCCCCTCAGTGGTAGTGGAAAAGGAATACACATGATAGTGAAAAACAAGTAAGGAAGTCTAAGTTCGGGTGAACCGAACATTTAATACCCAGCGTTAGTTTCCAGAAAAAGGGGGCGGGTTTTTCGGGGGGCGGGGATTTCGCCCATTTTAAAAACCAATCTATTCCCAGCCTAAACAATAGCGAATTTGGTGGGCGCGACTACGGCCCTTGCTTATAAAGCATTAACCGCTTACATGAGCCAAAAGTACTCAATCAATCTTTTCAATGGTGATACCATGTCCTATATATAACTTTGGAAAAGAAGGCGTGCCATGCCCATAACTTTTAACGTATTTTGTGAAATTTTTCGATGTACGGATATATGTGCCCATTAATCAATATTTACATAATTTTAAAACAGTGGGTGGTGGCACGCCCACGGATTTTATTATGTTGTTTGTCCCTATTTGAAGATCAGTTTTCATTGCAGATCTTTATGATACTTTCACAGTGGCTTGTTAATAGTGAAATGTTGATATTTTGTTTATTCACTTGTAGGCGGTGCCACGCCCATTTTCCAAAATATTACCAAAAAACCTTTAAACAACACTAATAACAGCATCAAGTGAATGAGTGTACTAAATTTTAGCATTATATCTTTATCAGTTAAACAGATATTGCATATTCCGGTTTCCTAACTCTCGTTTAGAGAACTTTAGTCCAAAAGTGGGCGTGGTCGTTCACCGATTTTTCTTATTTTCTATAGTAGTACTCTACATAAACATAAGATGCCTGGTACCTAGTTTCGTAAATCTATCTCACACCGTTCTGAAGTTATTAGCAGTCGAATTTGAAAATTGCGTGACTCATAAGTGGGCGGTGGCACGCCCACTTTCCAAAATTTTGCAAAAATAATGTAAAGAATATGAAAATTGATGTATGTACCAAATTATATTATTATAGCGGTATCACTTAATTAGATATGGACTTTTCAATATTTCCCCCTCCTTTCAATATAAATTTTATGAAAAAGTAGGCGTGGTCGCTAAGGGATTTCGTTTATTTTCTATATCTGAATTTAACACAACAATAGTATGCCCTCTACAAAATTTCGTTGTACTAGCATAAACTGTGCTGAAGTTATTGAGAGTCAAAATTTGAAAATTTCTTCAAATATATGTGGGCGGTGCCACGCCCCTTTTAAAAAAAATTGATAAAATCGGCCTTAGAACATCTAAATCAATACATATTGCAAATTTTATCATTGTAGCTGCTTCTGATATTGAATTAACCCGTTTTATACGTTTTTCGAAATTTTCGATATCGAAAAAGGGGCGTGGTTATGGTCCGATTTTACCCATTTTCAATAGCAATCTATTCTGAACCCAAATAAGTACGAATGCCGAATTTGGTGAAGATATCTCATTATTTGCTCAAGTTATCGTGTTAACGGACAGACGGACGGACGGACGGACGGACATGGCTCAATCAAATTTTTTTTCGACCCTGATGATATTGATATATGGAAGTCTATATCTATCTCGATTCCTTTATACCTGTACAACCAACCGTTATCCCAACAAAGTTATAATACCCTTGTACTAGTACTAGTACGCTGGGTATAAAAAATGCACTATCACTAAACATTTAGTGATAGTGAAAATCCAATACCACTACCTTTAGTGATAGTGGAAAAAAACTGAAGTATCATTAAGTTATAAGTAAACATAGCTGATTTGCATATGCACACCATGGATTGTAAGTAGGTATGTACATTAAGGTGCCTCGCCAAAAAAAGTTGAACTGTTTCCACCGGAATTTCAAAATTCACTCTTTCCTAAGGACTCCCCCAAAAAATTTCGAGAAAATAATCTTAACGCTAAACCGCGTTACAAAAACGCTAAAAATATCCTTTTTTATGTATAAAAGGAGTATGAAAAAATATTTGTTAATAAAATGCATCGAGATGGTGGAGTACAAAAGGTAAGCATTAAGCCTTTCTCATTTGAATGAAAAATAACACAAAATTTCGAGGCTTGGTTTATTACCACTCGGGGAAAAAAAAATGTTTCTTATTTTTCAAATATAGTACAGTGCACTCGGGAAAACGTCAACTAATTAAAACCGCGGGTGTTGACGTTTAACAGATGTTGACGTTTACGAATGTAAAATTATATAATAAAAAACATATGTATATATCTGCTTTTAAAAGTTTTTATTAAATATAAACTAAAGCCAAACATAAACAAATTCAAAAAGGAAGAAAAGGCATTCAAACTGACTAGAAACAAAAAAGTAACTGAACATAAATAAAAAGATAATATGTATGAGCAGTTGCAACTACTTTTATACTCTAATTATAAGGGGAATCCCCAATTTCAAAAATGATTTCATAAAAAAATGTGTGTGTGCACAAATTAATTGCTGCTAAATTCAAAATTTGGTTTTATTCGGAGTTGATGTTTTAGAGCTTTGGGGTCGAGTTGGCGTTTTAGAGTAGGCAATGTAAAAAAAATCGGGTTGACGTTTTGGAATGTTGACGTAACCGAGCGTTGCCGTTTTCCCGAGTGCACTGTATTTCATTGGCGGACAGGATCGCTTCGACATCGGTACCTTGTTGGGCTCATATCAAACCTGCTTAAGACCGAAACCTAACCAACGATCGGAGAAATCATTTCTGTATTAGCTTCCTCTGCATTAGTTTTCATTTGTTGAAAACATTGATTGCTAACTTTAAAATGTTGCCGGTCTCATCCGCAGCATATAACACAAAGAATATAATTCTGCTGAATTCTGCATAACTGATTTCATGCTCGAGAATTGAAGTAAAATTTCTTTTATATCAAACAAGCTAATGTCGTTGGGGCCCGGGGCGCACGGGTAAATTTGTATACTCATATATTACTGGACTTTAGAGCTGCAAAGGAAGGGCGATATTCGTACCCTAGAATATCAGCTGCATCAATTGCAACAGAAAGGTTTTAGAATAAATGAGCGTTACGTTAAAGTAAACCATAAAATCTCTTTAATAATGTACAAATTGAAAACCGAGTCCCATCCGGAAGAAATTGTAGGGGCCTCGGGGACACTTACTGCAAAAGGGCACTTGATGTTTTTATTCGTGGGCTAAATGGGGAGTTATCTCGAATGCTCCTTGTCCAACGCCCTATGAATCTCCTTGAAGCCTATTCGGCTTGCTTGGATCTTCAGAATGTTAACTTTAGGAACTTTTCTCTGCACTTCAACCAAGGAAAACCGGGTAGTTGTCCCTACCAACAACATAAACGAAGCTAAGCCACCAGCTGTCACACCACGTACCACCTGGCGTCAGCAGGATCGTAACCAGCAATACGCAAAAAAGCAGAGGTCTTCCGGAAACCACCGAGCAGCACCAAGTACTCTAGTTTAGACACCTCCCGTTGAAAAGATGGAGGTCGACGACTCTACCCAATCACACTGTGAACTACATACATGAACCGCCTAAGAAGCAACAGAGGCTCTTCCATTCCACCACCGGCATCAACGATAACGATACAGGAAGTCAGAACGAAGGGGATTTCCTTTTGGATTCGGAGAAATGCAAGTATCAATTCAAAACGCTTGCCACCACGCAATTTTAATAGCGGCGATGAATTATTCATCGCCAACACGCAAATTAAAAGTAAGCAACTATTTTTTGTCCATGCCAAAAGTGGATTCAACGAAATTCAACAATCTTATCACTCGAGCAATCACAAAGGGTGATCATCGGCTGGACTAAAGATAAAGCCAAGTTCTGATCAACAAGAAGGAGACATATGGCATCAAGGACAAGTGCATTTATCTAACAAGTTCAATGGTATGCAAGCAGGATGCGTTGGACCCACTACGCAAAGAGAATTGCCTGCCGAGACTGCTTAAAGGCAGCGAGACTAGCTGTCGCTACGTAAGCTGCAACGACTCAACGATTGAAATCATCAAAGAGGACACCATTCTGTTGGCCAACTTCAATGGCACAGTTTGGTCAACTATTTGAGCGGCTCTTATACTCTTCAGTTGGACAACGAAACTACACGGAGAGAATTGTGTACAGAAGTTATGCGGTATGAGCACAACTTATGCACAAATCGGTCACGAAAAATGGCCAAGAACAGTTGTTCATAATCCACGCACACTTGCCCATAACTTAAGTTCAGCACTATGACCATGTGTTATGAACAAGGGCATAGATTATGAACAACTGGGCATACGTTCTGAACAACTGGGATAGACTATGAACAACTGGGCATACGTTCTGAACAACTGGGAAAGACTATGAACACCTGGGCATACATTCTGAACCACTGGGATAGACTATGAACAACTGGGCATACGTTCTGAACAACTGGGCATAGGTTATGAGCCACGAAGAGTTGCAATGTTCAACGGACTTTAATTATATCCATGTATTCATAAAAGTGCGAACAATGCCAGCTTACCAAAGTCGGAGCGCTCCCAAAAAAGCATCCAAAAAGAGTAATTGGAGCCTTTTCGGAGTGTTATTTAGTAAAAATCAAAAAAACCACTTCTTTATGAAGATTTACGGGGCGTTGAGAGAAGAAATGAATATTGTAGAGCGGATGAACTGCAAGGCTCAATTATATGAGAGATTTCGAGTGTTTTCTGACAATTTTTGTTCTAGGCGTAAAGAGAATTGAGAGGAAATGAACGTTGGAGAGCAGATGAGCGACAACGTTCAATTATGTGAATGTTTATTTATTTATTTATTCAATTTATGGATCAATCCTAACAAGGGTAAAACCTAATAATTAATAGTGCTAGTCACATCGGTTAACATTTCAGTACAAGTATGTGCAAGAAGAAAACAGTAATAATAAATTAAACATTAATAAAAATAGTAAAAATAGATATTACATGGTACTTGGAATAAAGAAATAAAATAAAATACAATATACTCAAGTTACAAATCAATTTTACGAACTACGATGTATCTGTAGCTCACGCTTAAATGCCCTCACGTTACCAATCGATACTTTATTTTGTGGAAGAGAGTTTCAAAGTCCGGTCGCTTGCACCAAGAATCGCCTTTCAGACGTCATTGTTCTGAACCTGACCGAGAGAAGCTTAGAGTTTCTCATAGATCTCGTGGCAGTTATGCTTTGGTAGAGGTATTCCGGCTCCTTTGTATAGTAAATCTTATGCAAAAGTAAAAGAGATCTGAACTGTAAGAGCTTATCCAATGACATGGAGTAAATAGAGATTGCGTAATGAGAAACGGGGCTCCTAGCCTTGACTCCGAAAACATAACGTGTAATGTTATTAAAGAGCACATTAAGTTTGTGCTTGCACGCTGAACCACAATTGGCAAAAATTTCACAACCATACAATAGATATGTTTTGACGAGCAAAAGTCGAATATGGTGAGGAGTAAAGTACTGTGAACACCAAAGAGCGCGAAGCATACCATAAAGTTTACCTACAACTATGTTTATGTGATTATCCCACGTTAACACTTTGTTGAAAACTATTCCCAGATTTTTAGCTGTATCCACATAATTTATGATAACGCCCCCGAATGATTTCAGGAAAATCTGTCGTATCTATCCGCTTTCTAGCTATACCAAGAACCTGAGACTTATTTGGGTTTAGCGACAGGCCGTTATTCAAAGCCCAGTTGTTAATTTGGCGTAGTGTTTGATTTATTAGCAGAACACTGGCAGGTATATCACTAAGTTTGCATGACCTATAGACCTGCACATCGTCTGCATACAAATGTGAGTTCATATCATTGATTGCGGCCCCTACCAACCATGGCTATCCACTTTTTATGAATTTCTTATCGATTTCCAAAACCATCTCTATTTTTTGCTTCCCCTTACCAATACCAACGCATATTTTTGGGATATATTTCCCAAACAAAATTCGTTCTCTTTTTTCGCTATTGCAATTCCCATGAGACTGAATGAAATAGAAACATTTTAATAATTGCAACCAAAAGGAATTTTAACAGCTGATTCCATAAATTAAATTTTCTGTCAAAACCAATTAAAATTTTTTTGGTGCTTGGACAAAAATGTATATTTCATTGAAAAGCAAGTAATTACAATAATTTTAGCCTTTTTGATAAAAAATATTATTATTTATAATGCATTGTATGTTTTCACAGGCGCATCTTTGGTATGGACTGCTGTTCAGCGAATAATTGAAAGATTTTGGGGCTCTTTGCGGTCGACCCACAAGAACGCAAATTAAGCCGTCGAACTTTGAGGTACGTAAAGTGAATTTAGTGTAGTGTGCCTAACCAAGATCAGGACATGGTTATGACATCACCATAATATACAAATGTTCATTAGGATTTCCCTAACTGACAGGAATAATGTCAACTTTAACGGTATGTTACAAATAACTTTTTATCATCCTATAGATTTTAACTATTTATTTATATTTTACAGGTATGTATTTTTTGGAAGTGGAAAGCCTGCTCCTGTATGTATTTAATAATATAATAAGAATTTAAAGTTACTTTTTTCTCAAACATTTTGTTTACAATTGTATAGTTGTTTAGCATCAAAATAAATGCTATTAAATTACCTTTCATTTGATGCTAATTGCATTTAAATCGCTAAATAATTTATTGTAAATTTTGTCAATTTTGTAAACACATATGTGTAATAGTTGTATCAAGTTGTATCAAAGTCAAATTTTTCTCTAACATTTAGTTTGTAATTGTATAGTTGTTTAGCATCAAAAGAAAGGTTATTAAATTACCTTTCTTTTGGTGCTAATTTCTTTTAAATCGCTAAATAATTTTTGCAACAAATAAAACAGCATGTATTTAATTATATGTATGTCTATAATAGCGTTAAGTAAATTTTGTATTATATTTCTTAAAATTAAAGTATATATTTTCATTTAAACGTTCTTTATAACAAAGAAATTATTTGGATTTTTTTGGACCGTTTCCATATTTTTGGGGTATTTTTTTTGAGCATACCAGGTTTCAGATCTGGCAACTGTATGAAAATGCAACCCTTTGTTTTGGGAAATTTTTATAGTTAGAACGGCTCAGCTATGTATTTTCTTATGGAATTTCTTAATGAGTGCGATGGTGATGCATGGTCACACGTACACGAAATTTACATGGGGAATGTGGATAATATCTGCACGCGGCCCATAGAAAACTATCCACTTTTTTATCTTCATTTGTGGATAGCGCGACCTATGTTTTATCCATTTTTTTATCTGCGTTTGGTTGGTAGGGGCTGGTAAGTCGTTTATATACATTGTCGTTTATATAAATTAGCAAAACCGAACCGAACGGACGTGTTTATTTTTCGCTCCGGATTGTTAATGTCTAATTCTGGTAAATTGTTGCTGATGCCAATAATTTCGTGTCTAATTGCTGTTTTAAGATAGTGACTCTTTGATTGTAATCCTATACGCTTTTATCTCATTCAAATGAGTCGGAAATAATAGCAAGTTTAATTAAAACTAAATATTCCAATGCCGTGCGACTGTGGACAAAAGGTTGAGCGTGGTCAACCGAAGGTGCTGTGCTCTAAGTGCAATGACCTATTTCATCTCAAGTGTGTTAATATGTCAGCGGCTGATCTCGATTTTCTCCTGACATCTAATAAGCCTTTTTTGTGTAAAACATAACTTGAAAACTTGAAGTCTTTTCCAAAAAATAAAAACTGGTATAATTAAGTAGTAAATGCCTTTCGATGACACATGCCCAAAGAGGTTCATTCACTGTTAATGAGTGGCAAAAAAATGACGTCGAAACCGGAAAACCGGATGAAATTTCCAAAAATGTCAACTTCTGGCTTAAAAAACATATCATACTTTTTTCAAATGAATAAAACACTAAATATATTTCGAAAGTGTTAACAATTCTCTACCCAAAACCGTTGAGAATTTTGAAATCGGTTGAAAATTGGTTTTTTCATGAATTTTGTATTAAGAGGAAAATGAAAAATCGGTTTTTTGGCCTTAAAACCGGATTTTGGGGGTGTTAGAAACTTTTTAAAGGGCGTTTCGTGAATAACTCGACCAGGTGAACAATCTTGGCTAGGTCGCTTCAAAGGTGTATTTAATTTTGTTTTTTTTGTGGCACTGTATAATTATACACAATCGTCTTGTAGTCTGTAAGAAACGATTGTTTTCATAGATTACAATATTTGAGTAAATGAATTAAAAAAAAAAGAATTAAAAAAGGGGAGAGGGACAAGGATAGAACCTTGCGGAACTCCCCTCCTCAATTCAAGTGCAGACGACGACGAAGTCCCACTGCAGACACACTAAGTCCTATTTTCTAGATAGGAAGCTATTAAACTTGTAGATGTTGTGCAAAAACCAGACAATTTGGTAAGCTTTGATGTGAGGATAGTATGGTCAACTGAATCAAATGCCTTAGAAAAGTTAGCTCGTTATTATCAATAAGCGCAGTTATACAATTATGCGATTTTCAAAATCCAGATTGTCGGTTGCATAAAAGAGAATGGTTTGTAACAAATGCGTTTATCTGTTTATAGATTAGCAACTCAAATACTTTTGAGAGAAATGGTAGGATAGCAATTGGCCTGAACTCACCCCCTCCTTTAGGAATAGGGATAATTTTGGCATTTTCCAACATTCAGGGAAAACTAAAATTCAATCCATTAACTAAGGGGCTTGGTATGTCCAGAGGAGGGTTAGATAGTGGAAGGTCCGAAAAGCTTACAAATTTGTGGTTGATTGCATCGAGGTCTTCCAGAGCAGGTAGTCGTTTTTCTTTGCCTTTGCAACTGATACCTTTTGAAAAACTTTTTTCAAAAAACTTTGCCTTGGCCTGTCGAATCATTTTGCACACTTCTTTCCTCATATCCAAAAATTGATTATAATAGAAATCAGTTTTATATCTTCTCCAGAGGTCATAAGTTGCATTTCGTTTATTTATAGCGTTTTTAATTTCGCGATTCATCCATACATTGTCAACATTTTTCCAAATCTTTTTCTTGATTGGAACATGAGTTTTAAATAACCTCACAATGTTCGTTTGTAAAAATTGCATTTGTGCATCAGTAGTTGGCAAATTTTGTATATGACACTAGTCAGTTTCATTTAAGTCACAATCAAGCTTGGCATAATCAATGTTCCGAAAATCCCGGTAAAAAATATGCTCCGCGGTATCACTAACAGTAGCACAGAAGTCAAAGATTAAAAAGACGAGGTCATGTTTGGAAAAGGTAGGCATTAATAGTTGCTCGCACAATAAACTCCGCTTTAAGTTATTAGTGAAAAATAAGTCTAAAAGTGTTTCACTGGCATTTGTAAAATGCGTCGGCCTTACTGTGTTGACCGGAAAAAACCAATAGTTGCTCATGACATTAGCTACTGTATCTTCGGTAAGCAGATTGCAGTTAAAATCACCCGCGATAACAACGTCTTCATACATCAAGGACAGCCTTTCAATGGAGCTCGCTAGAGGCGCGCAATCAACATTTTTATTTGGTCGATAGACAGCACCAACAAGAACCTTACGGTTATCAGATACCACTTCGACAAATAGAAATTCAACAGACACATCCCTGCTCGATTTTGCTTTATTTTGCATTCATATGACATACATTCAGACCTTTTCGTCTTTTGCACAGCACATTTAGCATAGCGCAGCGAGAAATACTTTGGTTGTTCTCTATAAAAATAGTATCAGTCATTGAAGTTAAATAAAAAGAATTAAATAAAATGTATGGACTGAAGTAACGTGAGCATACCTAGTAGCAACAGAGATTTCTAAGTTTGGAAAACAAAAACATAGCAATAAAGTAGTGTCGCTACGAAGTCATAGAGTGTGACGAAAGGTAGACACTACGTGTTTATCTAGCTCACTCAGCATTTGCATGTTTGACAGGCATACGGGGTCATCACTAGATTTATGCCTGATAAAAATTTTGCCACTCAAAGTATATGTAGCTGATATTTTCTTTTGCTTTTTCAAACGCAGCGCAGCTTTTAGCAAAGAGTGACTTGCTTTAGTTAAGCACTCATTTATATATATGGGCATCTCAGAGTCGAAACCCGCGTGCATTAAACAAAGCTTTTTGTTGTTGCGGTTATGAATAGCAGCTGACTTTAAGAATGCTCCCTTTTCTTTGGGAGAGGCAAATTTAATAATAATAGGGGGATTGTACTTGCTTGTGTTTCTTTTGCGTGTTCGGAAAATGCGCTTTATGGACAGCTAAGTCTTCTCCACTTTGCTCAGGTATTCCATGTAGGCACGCATCAGCAGCAACCTCAGCGCGCTCATTCGGTCGCGAAGAGAACATACTTCCACATTTAGTAACTCACTGGCAGTCACTTTTGTGCTGAGATTTCGCACTTCGTTACGCAGCAATTCAATTTCATTGGAATCGTGCTCTATTTTGACTACCCTTTGTTCAAGAGTTCTTACATTTTGCTTGATGGTAGATAGCTCTGTTGTCAACTCACTAATCAGTTTAAGTAAACGCTCACTTGACTCTTTCGTTGACTCTTTCACTGCAGCCAAAATTTTCACATCCAGTTGTGAAACCCATGCATCGTTAGGTAAGCTCTCATTTAGATGTTGATGTGTCGCTGAACCTGAATCTACAGTGGTGGGTGTCAGGCGACCTGAGCCAGCGCGAGTAATCATTGTTGTTATATCTCAGCCAGCACTCTTATAACACAATAAAAGTAAGAGAGAAACCGTAGCACAACAGTAGCAGCGCAGTTTAGTTGTAGAAAAAGAATGCAAGACTGGCAAAAAGCGGCACTGATGAAGTGACTTGCGTTTACATAAATTTTAATAAATTCTGCACAAACAAACTTTAGTCTAAAGAAATTATTCGCGTAACACAGTTGTAAAACTTTAAGTTATTTAATTTAAGTAAGCCGAAATTTAATTGGTCTAAAAAAACCTTCAGAAAACTTAAATTTTTGCAGAGCAGGAAAATATGCGTCTGACTTCACTGACTTAGCACTTATGTTTTCAAGCATTTTCTGGGTTTTTTTATTTTACCTAACAGAAGATAAAGATCGCATGTTTCATGGATGTTTATCAATAGTCTGTAGAAATATATAAACATAGCACATTTCATATTTTCAGAATTGTGTCAATAAAACTTATTTTTTATAGTTTATAAAGTTTCATAAAAATATCGGAAGGCCTCCAAAATGACCCAAAAGAAATAAAAAACGACCCCAAATAAGCTTCAGAAAAGCATCAATAAAAGGCTCCGAAAAGATTCGAAAAAGGCTCCAAAACCCCTCAGAAATGAGGAATAAAAGGCTCCGAAAAGAGTCCAAAAAGGCTCCGAAGAAGGTTCAGAAATGCACCAATAAAAGGTTCCGAAAAGAGGCCAAAAAGGCTTGGAAGTTCATTTAAACAGAGTCATAAAACGCTACAAATTCATAGGAATCCGACTCATTTTGGACTCTTTTTTATGACTCCGTTTGAAGTGCGCGCGTAGAACGATTTTTCGCTCCATTCGGGCTCCGAAAGGAGCTCATTTTGGAGGGTATTGCTTTGAGAAATTAGCTTTTTATGGATCCGAAGGAGTATTTTTTTGCACTTGTGGTTAGCTGGGATATGCCATCATATCACCTATTCTCTATCAAATACAGAAGAATTTGTACAACCAAAAAATTATCTTGGGTATAGGTTTAGGTATCAGAGTATGCAGTTTCAGAAAAGTTAAAGAACTTTTAAATTTATGATGTATGGGTCAGGGAATCTGTTTCAGCAAATATGTTTATTTTAGCGAAAAATTAATGCGAATGCAAATCAAAATTATAATCCTCCCAGGATAATTCCTGCGCACGGCCCTGCCATCCCCTGTAACCAATAAAAGCCTCGCCGTCAACCTTAATCTTACCCACGAGATGACAGTCGGCAATATTAAACTCCTGAAATACCTAAAGGACAAGACCAATTGGTTTACAGCTTCGGAAAATCTGGGCTTGTTTTTGCTATTTATTCTCATTTGGATAGTTTGGAGGAAGCTAACAAAAGGTACAGCACTTCCTAAGTGAAGATTACCGTACTACAAATAGATGTCCAGGCACAGAGGAAGGACACCTGTCCACACTCTGATCTCGTGACGCAGATCTTTAGAGGGGGCAGATTTAACACTTATCAGTCGCGCTGGCGAAAAAGAACGAACACATAACGCACCGGTGAAACTGTCAACAGTTGGGCAGCAAGCACGCTGCTGCTAGACATCACCTATAAAGGGGAGCAGAGGCCACGGAGCGAGCAGTCCAGTTTGGTACGCGCATTGCATCTTACCTAATCTAATTAGTTGTATTGAATAATTTGATGATTATATTAAATAAACTGTGAACTCCCCAAGTGAAGTGTTTTAATCTCGTTGGGATATCTGGGCCCAGTAACATTATTTTTTTGACCAAGCCAATATAATATAAAAATAGCAATGACAATGAGAGCAGCACTTCTAGAGCGGGGAAAATTTTTCTAAATATATAACGTAAAATAGTAGACCAAGCAAAAAAAATTAAAAATTAGTAAAAATCCATTGCGTTTAATATTTTTAAGAGAAATTAAAATATTTTTTAATTCGAAATATGTACATATATGTCATAATTTTTCACAGTCGAAAATTATGAAAATACGTGTTACAGAGCTCTAACGGGGGGGACTTTCCTCCTGTTCACCCCCTGAAACCACGCATGACTGCATGTTGTGGTAGAACAAGCAGCCAAGCGAACCTTGCTAAACATAGCCAGACTACATCGCGAAAGTGACCATATTTGACGGGACGTTCGAATTGGAAGTAGGGAATAAAGCTACGACAAAACAGGTGCAACAGAAAACGCAAGGAAAGCTGGATGTCGAAAAGCTGCAATCGCAACAGACTGCCAATGATTTTGCAGATCGCCCCTCACACCTGCTCTCTGAGAGCACAATTCAACACAGTGGAATTCATGAGCAGTGGGAGCATATCACAGGAGCACTCCGTACCGCAGCCGAAGAAGTAATTCCCGCGAACGAGAAGAAACAACTAGTACGATGATGAAAAGTGCCGAGCTGCAACGAAAAGAAAGAAAGATGCCTACAAGGCAACGCTAAGATCAAATGCAACAAGGAGTGTGTGTGAACACTACCGCGAGTTGAAAAGGGAAGCGAGACGACTTTTCCGGGCAAAAAAAGAGAGGCAGAAAAGCGTGAAATCAATGAGCTTGAGATGCTAGCTAATTTAAATAATGCCGGAAAATTCTATCAAAAAGGTTTCAAATCCGGGGCAAATTCCTGTTAGAACGAGAACGGCTACCCGGTGGCTAATGGTGGGAATACTAGAGATATGGAGGGATCGCTTCTCTGCCCTTTTAAATGGAGAAATTGAGCAAGAAACCAGAGAAGAGCTCGAACCCGAACTCACAATCTATGATGACGAAATTGACGTCCCACAACCTGACTATAATGAGGTGCGAATAGCAATATCCCGGTGAAAAAACAATAAAGCAGCTGGCGCTGATGGTTTGCCTGCTGAGCTATTCAAGCATGGCGGCGAGGCGCTGGTAAGGCGCATGCACCAGCTTCTGTGAAGAATATGGACGGATGAATGCATGCCCGAAGATTGGAACCTAAGTGCTCTCTGGCCAATCCACAAGAAAGGTTATCCTGCAAACTGCACCAACTATCGCGGAATCAGCCTTTTGAATATCGCATATAAGGTCTTGTCAAACGTATTGTGCGAAAGATTGAAGCCTGACGTGAACAGACTGATTGGACCTTATCAATGTGGCTTCAAGCCTGGAAAATCTACCATCGACCAGATTTTCACAATACGCCAAATCCTGGAGAAAAACCCCGTGAGAAAAGGATCGACACACACCACCTCTTTGTTGGTTTTAAAGCCGCTTTCGATAGCACGAAAAGGAGCTGCCTATATGCCGCTATGTCTGAATTTCGTTTCCCCGCAAAACTTATACCGCTATGCAAAATGACATTGAGCAACACCATAAGCTCAGTCAGAATTGGGAAGGCCCTCTTCGAGCTGTTTGAAACTAAACGAGGTTTCAGACAAGGTGACCCCCTATCGTGCGAAAAAATACAATCTTCAGAATTTAACCGCGCCGGAACAATATTCTATAAAAGCGTGCAACTCTGACATTATCTTAACAACCGCGCCGTAACCTCTGCCTACTCCAAACTAGAAAAAGAAGCGGGAAAAATGGTTTTGGTGGTGAACGAGAGAAAAACGAAGTACATGCTGTCATCACGCAAAGAGTCAGCGCATTCGCGCCTTGGCAGCCACGCGACTGCTGGCAGCAAAAAGTTCGAAATAGTGAAGGACTTCGTTCACCTTGGATAAAGCATTAACTCCAACAATAATATCAGCCTAGAAATCCAACGAAGTATAACTTTTGCAATATGGTTCTGCTATATGGTGCAGAGGCGTGGACACTAACAACATCTGACTAGGCGGCATTGGGAGTATTCGAGGGAAAAGTTCTGCGAAAGATTTGTCGGCCTCTACGCGTTGGCGACGGCGAGTACCGAAGAAGATTTAATGAGTTGTATGAGCTTTACGCAGACGTCGACATGGTACAGCGCATTAAAACACAGCGGATTCGCTGGCTAGCCCACGTCGTGCGAATGAACGAAGACGCTCCAGCCCAGAAGGTATACTTATCGGCACCCACCAGTGGAAGCAGAGGAAGAGGAAGACCACCACTCCGATGGATGGACCAAGTGGAGACCGACCTGCGATCTCGTGGGGTCCCAATTGGCGCAACGAAGAAATGACTGGCGAGCGGTTAGATGGCCATTTAAAGAAAGAAAGAAGAATAAAGCCACGTGGAATTCTATGAAGATTGCAAAATTCCACCAAAATCGAGCTATCGTATGGTACGCGGACGGCTCGGAAACCCCAGGGGGAATTGGCGCGGCCCCGCTCGGAAGCACTAGGGACACACCCCTGCATATTCCAGGCTGAGGTAGCTCCTATAAGCATATGTGCAAACATAAACCTGCAACGTGGATATACAAATGAGAACATCACTATACTTAGTGGCAGCCAAGGCCTATCCTCATTCGAAATAAAGTCACGTTTGGTTTTGAAGTTTGTAGAGAGGATAAACCGCCTGACATTGTGCAACAACGTCCAACTGGCCTGGGCCAGGCCACACAGTCCATGTAAAAAATAACAAAATCAAAGAAAGAAAATGTGGTAAGTCACAATGGAACTCATAACTTTGCATAAGATTTATTTTGAAATATTCTGATAACTTATATTTAAACACACCGTAATAGTGGAGAAAACATTTTCTGATTTAAGAAAAATTAACACCAAAAAAAGTTAGGCAGTTGTTTGCTTCTCCTGAACAATTACAAAACATGGCCTTAGCACATTTGCTTCTGAAGTCTACATATCTTTGGTTTGCTTGAGAATAAAAAATAACCAAAATAAAATTTATTTGAATGCTTTATTAAGTTAGCCTATGAAAAAATTGCATAATAACTATATACCCACAATTTATCAGTTAACATTTTTTGTGCACTTTAGTGCAATTTTAAGTTCAATTCACTAGAGTGGCAATTGAATTAAAGATTGATTGGAAATTTTTTCGAAAATTTTCTCTTTAAATTGTGGGCATAAGACTAACAGCATTTAATAGAAATGATGCAGTTTAACCAATGTTGCCCTTTTTTGAACACAAATATTTTTAGAGTTAAGGAAATGAAAACAGTTTTATTGTTATAGAGGAGAAAGTTAAAGTAAAAAATTGGCGTGGGGTAATGTTGCTGGCGTGCCACACCGAAGGTCCATGGTTTAAATCTTGGTAACATGAAAAGTAAGCTGTTCGTTAAGAAAAAACAATTTTTTTTGCCAGGCTGAATATGATTCGTTATGCTGTAAAAATAAGCTGTGCAAAATTTCACTCGAATTGGATAACTTTTAGAACTCGCGCGTTGCATTTGAAAATTTTAAAAACCATATGCACTCAGGTTGCAGCAGATCATATAAAAAACTTGATAGCCGTAAACTTGGTTCACATTTATTACGTGAAACAACTTGCAGATAACGATTCTAAAGACAAAAATTAAAAAAAAAAGCCATAGGTTTTGAGATTTCGCGAAGTTATCGTTTCTTAAAAAGTGAGAAAACACCATTTTCGTGTTATTCAAAAAATCTCCAGTTCTACATATCCGGTGAAAAAACTTTTTGCATCTTCTTAAAGATCTTTCATTGCCCTAACAACCTACCATATAAATCTTTCCAATTAGATTGTGAGTTTAAGGGTTATTTGCAAGTGCATTTCAGAAATCAGTAAAATTTTCCATTAGCTTCGTTATTAACATTAAATAACACTTAGAAGCAGTAACCTTTTTGCATTTATTGATGTAGTATTGGAGATGGATCTATTGCACATAATATATGTTTAACCATTTCCAAATCAGTTAACCCATATAAAAGTTATAGAAAATTTAGCAAAAGTGTTAGTTTTTCATTCGGTATATAGGGACTGTGTTTTCAAAAGGAATCGAAAAATTTATTTGAAAGTTTAGTTAAAATTCAGTTGAAAAATATTTCCCCACGCTACAAGAAGCAAGAAATATTTATCGTCCTAATTTTCTAAGGTTTGCAATCTCAGGTGTGGATTAATTTGTAAAGAAATTTTGTATAAGCTTGTATAAAGCTTAGCTTTAACCAGTCAACTTCTTCAGTCAATTTTTTGAGTAAGTTTGTGTGCATATTAGTTAAATTTCTTGTTCATATTGCATGTTGAAGTTTGCAGGCTAGTAGTGATGGAGTCATCAGATTCTTCTGGTGCTGATAGCCAGACTACCAAGCGTGCAAAATATCGCAAACAGAAGTTCAATATGGGTTGGTTGGAACTGGATGTTTTTAAAGGGTGGCTGCAACCTTTAAATGGAAATCCATATAAATGCAAATGTATAGCTTGCGATAAGAGTATGAATTGTGGTAAATCAGAACTAGTGAAGCATTCCGAAACAAAAAAGAAAAGGTTACAGCGATAAAGATAACGAAATCCATAGTTTTATTTTTCCAGCAATCGGGAGAAGCTGGGTTGCGCAGGTCTACCCAAACGTTTGAAATAAAACTTAGCTTGTTTTTTGCGGAGCACAATGTAGCCTTTCAATTCGTCGATCATTTGCTGCCCCTTCTCAAGGAAATTGTGCCAGATTCAGACATTATCAAAAACGCTAAAATGTGCAGACAGAAGTGCGTCAATATTATTACAAATTTTTTGGCGAAATCTGAAAATGAAGAACTAGTCAGCATTCTTAAGGGTACTCAGTTTTCAGTAATGATTGATGAAAGTACGGACATTGCATCCAAAAAGCATATGTGGTAAGATTTTATGATGCCCAGGTAGGAAAAGTTGTTGTTCGTTTACTGCAGTTGTTAGATACCTATGGAGATAGATTTTTCAGCTGCTGCGCTTTTTAAAACGTTTAAGGACTTCATTTCCTCTAAGGAAATCCCTTTTGAAAACATCATAGGTTTGTAGAAAAAACTAACCCATGGAATGTTTATTTTAACCCAATATATCGCACTTGTTACGTTAAAGTGTAACAACTCAAAATTTGAACATTTTCAGTAGAGACGAAAAACTGTTTCCGTAAATATTAATAATATATTACAAAGAAAAAACAATGTCATTGCACGAAAATATCATTAAAAATAATATAACTGTTGTTTCATTTTTAATTGTTTAGTATTTGCAGGAAAATAACAAATTTTTGAGTTATTACTCTTTTCCTGAAATTTCTTTTATATACATAGTGGTATTATTTTAAGTTGTCTCTGTTTAACTGAAAATTCTCACTGGAATTGATAAATATGATTTGTTGTAAATAGGCACAATTCAAAATGTTACACTTTATGTGATATATTAACGAACCAATTTGATAAAACACTTGGATACAACTAAAAATGTAACTCTTTAGGTGAGTCGAAAGAAGTCATTCTGAAAACAAAGAGAGAGTCATAACGGTTTTTTTAACGAAAGACTAGACAAATCACTGAACGATTTTTACAGTGGGTAGAGATGACCACTGCACATTATTTTCTTGCAAAAAACTAAAATTTGGAAATTTTGAGTTGTTACACTTTAACGTAACAAGTGCGATATGTATATCATTATAAAGGTATGTGATGGTGCGAGTGTGATGGTGTTTACACATAACTCATTTGCTTCCCGATTAGTGGATGAACTTCCAGAAACGCTTGTCATTAAATTTATTTGCCATTCGTCTGCTATTATAGCTAATAAAGCGTGTTTACAGTTGCCAAGAGCCCCGGAGGAATTGTTACAAGTTGGAAATTACGTTTCGGGAAGTGCAAAGCGTTGCGCGATATTAGAGGAATATCAGTCCATGTTAAATGAAGAGCGAAAAAAAATGTTACGGCCCAGTACTACTCGATGGTTGTCACACCAAAAATGTATTGTTCGCATTTTAGAAAATTGGGATGTACTTGTACAATATTTCACTTATGCAAGTGTTAGGGACCAATTGAAATCAGCAGAATTTATATTAGGAGAACTTGAAAATGTATGTAACAAAGCATATTTGTTGTTCTTGAAATATGTACTCGAATATTTGGTGGCGCGAACTAACGTCAGTGGAATTAACGTCAGTGACGTCCGCCACGGTGATGTCCTTCAGCGTGCCACGTTTCCCACTTTTTCACTTTTTTGGCTCAGCCTAATGTGTCATTACAACAACCACATGAAAATGACAGAAAATTGTGAACTTTAACTGCAAATAACTTTTGAACGGTTGAAAGAAATCTCATTTCAGATTCTAAATCTAGACGTGGGTAATCGTTTACGTGGGGTACCGAGCGCTAATACACAACCAAAAATGTTGGAGACGCGCTTTGGTCCCAGGAGCATGAATATAACTCCGCTGAACCAATATTTTTTAGTAGTTTCCGAGATATTTGCAGTTAAATTTCAGAATTTTCTAGCATTTTCATGTGGTTGTTGTTATCACATTACCCTGTGAGAAAAGAGTGGCACGCGGTAGGACATCACCGTGGCGGTAGCCACGGCTATGGCAACCACCCGGAGTTGGAATGGCGTAGCCCAGGGTTATTTTTTTAAGCGCGGCCGAAGGCCGCCAATGCGGAAAGGAGTTCTGCACATAAATACCATGGATCACACCCCGAATTGGGGATCTGAGCTAAGTCAATCCCAGATTCATGATATAATGATCATAAGTCGAAGGTGATAATGAAAAATGAAAATTTGGAATATAAAAAAAATGTACTGACTTTAGTTCGCTTTCTTAATGCGAATTAATGTCAATGACGTTAGTTCGCCAAAAATATTGACCTTAGTTCGCTTTTGGCATGCGTCTTAATGTCACTGACATTAATTCGCTTTTGGGGTGCGAATTAACGTCACTGACGTTAATTCCACTGACTTTAGTTCGCGCCACCGAATAATGTTCTCAATGCCCTTTTTTAAACAAAGAAGCCTTTAATCAGACCTGTTAAGTAATGATTAATAATCCTAATGATTACCGGTTTGATTGATTACTTTTTGGAAAAGCATAGTAATGATTGATTACCCATTGTTTACGGGTTTTAATGATTATTTTAATGATTATTCTAAAACAAAAAACATTGAAATTGTATTGTATTATATTCAAAGAAAGTAGATATATATGCAGAAAATAAAAGATAAATAAAAATACTCTGTGAAAACTGTATAGCTGAACCATCGTCGGTGAACACTTAACTTCGAAAATGTCGCATGCATTCCTTTTAGACTACATAAAAATACTCTCAAAATACTCAGCAAAAAGACCAAAAAAAATCAAAAAATAATAAAAAAAATCAAAAAATAATCAAAAAAAATCAAAAAAATCAAAAAAAATCAAAAGTAATCAAAAACAATCCAAATATTTTATTTTGATTACTTTTGATTTTTTTTGATTATTTTAGATATTTTTTTGATTTTTATCTAATTCTAATCAATTAGTAATTGGAAATTTCTGAAAACAATTAAAATAATCATTAATGATTGAAAAAGCTATTCAATCAATTGATTACTCAATTCTAATGGGAATTTAACAGGTCTGCCTTTAATACATGACTCTGTATGAAGAGTCTGTCAAAATATTTTTTAAAATTGGTCAAAACTGTATTAAAAAGTCGGAGCTCCGAGTAAACTGTAAGGTCAGTTCACCGCATATCACGCTACCCATTGAAGAAGTGTATCTTGGGCCAGAGTGCACCGAGTTAGTTGCTCAAATGCCTTTGAACTGCTGTAATAAAATTAATAAGATTGTCTTAAATTTTATATAACCGCACTAGAGGAAATCCAAAAAAGGTTACCCCTTAGTGAGAATTCTATATTTAGAGAAATGGGTTTTATAAATCCACAGATTGCTTTGGGCTCTGATTCTTTAAAGTCAAATTTTACCTTTGAAAAATTAGCACACAAACTGTCATTAAATTTAACAGAGGTGACTCATGAATGGCGAAATTTAGAATATAATTATATTAAAGAAGAGGTTGAAGTGCTAAAAACTTTATATGTTGAGGAGTTTTGGCAAAAATTGAATAAAGAACAAAATTTTAAAGAATCAGTAAATTTCCAAATTTGTCAAAAATAGCAAATTATGTACTGAGCTTATCTCATGCAAACGATAATGCTGAAAGAATATTTTCTATTATAACTGATGTACGCACAAAAAAGAGAAATAAGCTAAGTGAATAAAGCATAAATACCATTTGTCTAATAAGATCGTATTTAAAAGATAAAACTTTGAATTGTGTTACTTTCAAATGTTCTGCTGTGCATTATGAATGCATGCGGTTCTTATATGTTTGAGTGTATTAACGAATTGACAATAAAGTACACATGTATCATTTAATTCATTACTCATATACAGTACTAGCTCGATAATCCGGACACCCTTAATGTTAGGGGTCGTCCGGATTATAGATGATTTTTTTTTTTCAACTAAAATTCGTTGTTTTATTGAAATGAACATAACGCAATTCAGATATATTTATGTACATAAATTGCTTTATTAAACACAGTACAATCATTCTTACATATGTAATAATATGTACATCTGTACATAATCAAAAATTTTTTTTTATTTTTGTACGTACTATTTCAAAAAAATTATTAACTTTGGTCTGCTGCGAGTTCGCCAGCAACATTTTATCTGCAGTTTCTTTAAATCGTCTTAAAACTAAAATATCAATATCCGAAGCGTCAACATGGCACCATATTCTTTTTCAAACCATCCTAATGATTTTCCTTTATCAAGGGTTTTATGAGCCATTTTTTTAAATTTTCCACTGCTCATAATAATAATGTTCACTCAATTCAGTTTGTCACTAAAGAATAAACACAAAGCGTGATTTATGCTGTTGCATTCCGTATACATATGTATGTACATACATATGTATATTGTTGTTAAAGTACCGCTATTTTACGAAAAACTCACGAAGCAAACTAAAAATTAAAATACATATGTAGGTATGTAAATATGTATTGCGAAGCAAATTTGAAATATGTCCGGATTATAGAGTAAAAAATTTTAAACTGTCCGAATTATAGTGTTGTCCGGATTATAGATGTGACCGGACTACCGCGTGTCCGGATTATCGAGATAGTACTGTACATATATTTTATTTTTAATGAAATTGTAGGTAGAAAATTTAAGATTGCAGGTAGAAATTTTTCGAGTGTAGGGGAAAGTAGGGACTTTTTAGGGATTTTTGAAAAAATCTTCTAGCATCACTGGACTAACGCCTTGTCCGCGAACATTCTGAGTATCAAACTACGTTTTCAGTGAAATCGCGCCGGCTCATTTTCCCGATTTATATAACTTTACATCTTCTGAAGTCCCGCAAAAAGGGTGCTTCAAACCAGACCTGTTAAATTCCCATTAGAATTGAGTAATCAATTGATTGAATAGCTTTTTCAATCATTAATGATTATTTTACTTGTTTTCAGAAATTTCCAATTACTAATTGATTAGAATTAGAAAAAAATCCAAAATAATCAAAAAAAATCAAAAAAATCAAAACTAATCAAGAGTAATTAAAATAAAATTTTTGGATTGTTTTTGATAACTTTTGAATTTTTTTGATTTTTTTTGATTATTTTTGGATTTTTTTTTTTGATTTTTTTTGATTTTTTTTGATTATTTTTTTTTATTTTTTTTGGTTTTTTGCTGAGTATTTTTGAGAGTATTTTTATGTAGTCTAAAAGGAATGCTTGCGACACAGTTTTCACAGAGTATTTTTATTTATCTTTTATTTTCTGCATCTATATCTACTTTCTTTGAATATAATACAATACAATTTCAATGTTTTCTAAAACCGCAAAAAAACTAAATTTGTACAAAAACGAACTTTATGCATCGCTATAAAAAATAATCAAAACAATCAGAAAAATTCAAAAGTAATCAAATAATCAAAAACAATCAAAAATAATCAAAAGTAATGAAAATATTTTTTTTATTTATGGCACACACCCGGAGTTGGAATGGCGTAGCCCAGGGTATTTTTTGAAGCGCGGCCGAAGGCCGCCTACGCCGAAAGGTGTTGTGCCCATAAAAAACGTGGATCGGGCCTTCGTGGCCACCGTCCACTTTTCCAAAACTATATATAGCATATGCAGTAACCACTAAACATAATAATATATTGTAAAAATTTCAATTAAAGATCGGTTAAGTCCAAAAGTACTCCGACTTTTGCAGTTCAAGTTTTAGTAGAAAAAGGTTTTAATCTTAAGTTCGCAACACATTAGAAAATAGAAGTGTTCAAGAAATTCTTTAAATTATGAGGAAAAAGTATAAAATGTTTAAAACGGAGGGGTGCAAAAGCGCCTTGTGAAATAAGCCCTTTAAGGCCTTATTACACTATTGAAAGTGAAATAAGGCCTTTATTTCAAAAAAGGCTTTATTACACTTCGAAAGAGAAATAAAGTCTTAAAGGCCTTATTGCTCTTTCATTTTTTTTAATGAAACAATAATATTCTAATTCTTTTTGTATTTTATTGAATAGTTACACACAAATTTCACGTTAACCAAAGTGGGAAACGTGGCACGCGGAAGGACATCACCGTGGCGGTAGCCACGGCTATGGCACACACCCGGAGTAGGAATGGCGTAGCCCAGGGCTATTTTTTGAAGCGCGGCCGAAGGCCGCCTACGCGGAAAGGTGTTGTGCACATAAAAAACGTGGATCGGGCCTTCGTAACAATAATCCGAAGGGGGAAAAGCAATATTTTGTTTCTGTGAAAAGTTATTAGTGAAAAACCGAAAATTTACCCCCATCAGATCCCCAATTCTGACCCCGATCCACGTTTTTTATGTGCAGAGCACCTTTCCGCGTAGGCGGCCTTTGGCCGCGCTTCAAAAAATAACCATGGGCTACGCCATTCCAACTCCGGGTGTGTGCCATAGCCGTGGCAACCGCCACGGTGATGTCCTTCCGCGTGCCACGTTTCCCACTCTTTTCTCACAGGGTAATTTGTGATTACAACAACCACATGAAAATGACAGAAAAATTGTGAACTTTAACTGCAAATATTTCGCAAAATTCTAAAAATATCGGATTTCCCCCTACGGAGGTGAAGACGCGTCAATTGATTTGGACGTGTATTAACACTTGACGTTGGATGGAAAGTATTACCCAAGGAAGAAATAATTATATGTTGTTTAGTTTTAAAGAAAAATGTGTTCTATTTAATGTAAAATAGTACAATTTTGATCACAATAAATAAAATAAAAATTCTTCAATTATTTACTTAAAATTGTGAAAATGGTCCGGCGGACGCGGATCGGAGCGGGGGCGGACGCACAGCCGAAATCAAATCTTAGTGATAACCCCAATCATATCAGTAGTTGGTTGTCACTTATGTTTAATAAAAAAAAAAATAAGGCTTTATTGCACAATTGGGTAAATTTTTATAAAGGCCTTATTTCTCTTTCGAAGTGTTCACAACTTTGGCTGATATGTGTGTGTAGGTACAAAACCCTGAGAGGTAGCTCTAATTAGAAATATTTTTGTTGAAATACGCCATAAAATGTCACTCGTTTGCTACCCACTTATCATATTTAACATAACTAGGATCGCCCTCTTTTGAGCTTACAGGATTGTCCATATGCGTGAGCGTGTAAGTAAAAGTTATGAGAGCAAAAAATTTGAGCAAGTTTTTTCGGAAATTGCTTCACGCATATTAGTAAGTAAAATAAATAAAGGCTGAGTTACATAAAACTTCGAAGTTGTCGTTTGCATACAAAGTTTCTCTTCGTTAAACTAACTTTGTATGGAAATGACAGCTTCAAAGTTTTATGTAATTGAACCATGAGCAGTGAAGCTGGATTTCTTAGGCTTCAAATGATGTTATACAGGATTTAGCACAATTTTTTTGGCACACAAATAAAAGTAGGTGGCAGCTACTGGTTTACTGCATATGAATGAGGGCAGAGGGGTGGGTGTGGTTTTCGTAGTTTTTAAAAAGTGCGGAATTTTTGCGAGGTGGTGATGCCACTCAAAGTTTTCACACATTAGGATGGTGCAGTAAATTAGTACAACAGAGTTAGGTCATTAATATATATACTGCAAAAAATTTTTTATAAGGTAATGAAAACATGCACCAACTGAAATGATTAGATTTCGGCTTGTAGTAAGGCTTTACATTTCTTTGCATGGATTTTGATATTTTTCTTTTTTCTTTCTTATTTTTGAAAATTCCTCTTCTGGTGTTGCGATCAAAATTTTGTATTCTATATAACTAACTTTATTCTTAGTATGAAAAATACATTTTCTGCTTAGAAAATATACTTTTCCAATATTTTATTCTAGTAGACTACTACTTTTTTAGTCTCTTTTAGATGGAATAAATTGGTCACATTTGTTCGAGCATGTCCTATGCAGACACTAACACAAGTTTACAATTTCAGGTCAACTTTTGGATCTGAGCAGATAAGAGCGAATCTTAACCAGACCTGTTAAATTCCCATTAGAATTGAGTAATCAATTGATTGAATAGCTTTTCCAATCATTAATGATTATTTTAATTGTTTTCAGAAATTTCCAATTACTAATTGATTAGAATTAGAAAAAAATCAAAAAAAAATCTAAAATAATCAAAAAAAAATCAAAACTAATCAAAAGTAATCAAAATAAAATATTTGGATTGTTTTTGATTACTTTTGATTATTTTTTTTTTTATTTTTTTATATTTTTTTTGGTCTTTTTGCTGAGTTTTTTTTTGAGAGTATTTTTATGTAGTCTAAAAGGAATGCTTGCGCAATTTTCAAAGTTAAGTGTTCACCGACGATGGTTCAGCTGCACCGTTTTCACAGAGTATTTTTATTTATCTTTTATTTTCTGCATATATATCTACTTTCTTTGAATATAATACAATACAATTTCAATATTTTCTAAAACCGCAAAAAAACTGTAAATTTGTACAAAAACGCTTATGCATATTCCCATCTATCAAACAATAGGTATAAAAAATAATCAAAACAATCAGAAATAATCAAAAGCAATCAAATAATTAAAAATAATCAAAAGTAATCAAAAATATTTTTTTTGATTACTTTTGATTATTTTTGATTTTTTTTGATTTTTTTTCTAAATCATAAAAAATCATGATTGTTTTTTAGAATAATCATTAAAACAATCATTAAAACCAGTAAACAATGGGTAATCAATCATTACTATGCTTTTCCAAAAAGTAATCAATCAAACCGGTAATCATTAGGATTATTAATCATTACTTAACAGGTCTGATCTTAACTATATTTGATATGCTCAATTCGAATCTCCATTCAGTTTTTCAAGATTGATTCAAGTTTCCGAGATCTCGCATGATAGCACCATTGTGCTGTTATAGCAGCTTTTAAATCGTGGCACTGCTTGATAAGAAAGTAAAAATGGCAGAATGTTCATAAAAGTATGAACATATAACTACGCCGCTCTAAAATAAGTAAATTTATACAGTCCACTAGAATTTAAGATAATATTGTTATACACCACCTTGTGCCTGAAGCAGGTTTAATTGAAGGGTCAAAGCACAACCGATTTTCTCATGGATTCTTATTTTAGGGACCCAATTAAGTCAGAATCCAAAATTTAAGCTTTTTCTACCGAGCCGTTTCTGAGTGGTGGTCCTTAGGGTTGCCACCTATATCAATTTTTTAAAATATTAAGCAAGATTTTTTTTAAAATATTAAGTAATATACGGCATTGTGGGTATCAAATGAAAGGTATTTTAGGGCATATACCAACCACAATATTTTCGCGTAGTATTCCCACCTAGGGTTGCCACCTGAACGCATTTTATTTATTCCTTCAGATATCGACCACTATCCCGGGAACGGCTAAACCGATTTCGATGAAATTTGGTAGATGGATAGTATGCTTCCTTCTTAGATTTTATACTTGAATGTTGCCACAATGGAAGCTTAGAGGGTTGCCACCAGGCGCGTATTCAGGGGGGGGGGGGGGGGTTTCATTCATTTTTAAAACCCCTGTGAAGAAATTAGCATTAATTGCAAAATATAAACACGAAAGAATAAAATTAAATAATATTTCACACTGAGAGAAGATATTGGTAGTCGCTAATCAATTATCAGAGCAAGTCTGAGAGGTCACAACTAAATTCCTGCAACGGTTCACTCATTTGGCGCATTAAGAAACTCGTGCAAAATTATTAGACTTGCTCTGCATAAGATCAACTAAGCATCTCATCTGCATAGCATGTTAACAACAGCAAGAGTCATTCGAACTCAAGTCTGTTGAAATTCATATTAACTGCTTTTCGAGTTATTAATACAGCAGGCAAAAATCGTAAGAATGAGTGCCTCTCGTTATTGTAGTCACGGTTGCCATAAGCTTAACCAAACCCATTACTAAGAAGAAGCAAGTGACAATTAAATTATACTTATACTTGTCGGGTGATAATAAAAAGTGACGCTAATTTGGCAAAAAAGGATTGAAAAAGTTTAAAAGTAAAAGCCCGGTATGCTTTTGAAAAGAAAATGCTCATGAAATATTTTCAATTATTTCTTGACCATGAAATTGTCATGAATAGCCAAGAAGTTTTGACGTTCCGTTTTGCATGTTGAATGATTGCAAATAACCCGCTTCTTCTATGAATTTCAATGTTATTTTGCTATATTTTTTTTTTTTGTTTTTCCGAAGCTTCAGTTTTTCTAAACCGACAACTATTTATTTCTTGCCAAAGCCAGAGTTGCGCAGGTCTCGTTTTTGTAAACATTTTCCAGAAATTATCAGTAGAAAAGTAGAAGATATTCTGACACAAGAAATTTTTCTTAAGCGTTTCATAGGTGTCATTTTATATAGAGTTTTTGGATTTCTTTTGAACAGCCAAAAGCCCTGAAAAAGAAAAATATTTTCCAATCCCAAAGGAGGAGCGACCGAGCACGTTTATTGATGCATTAAATAATTGTTCCGTGTCTTTTTTCCCTATGGTATATCGATATATAAAAATTGCTGCAACGCTTCCAGTTTCCGTTGCTCCTAGCGAACGGTCCTTCTCTTCCCTTCGAAGGTTAAAAACTTCGCCAGGAGATGCTGGCTCTACTCAACATCCACTCTACTTTTGAAGTAACTCCTGAAGCAATCCTAAACAAAATTTCAAAACAAACAAGAAAAATAAATATTATTTTGTACACGGCTAAAAGTTTTAGCCTAGATTTAAAACTTTTTGGGGCTGCATATACACCTAGACCAGTAGGTACATATGTCTGCGTTCAAAGTGTGGTTTGTTAAGAACTTTGTGGAAAATTCATGAAAATTCAAGAAACCTCGCAAAATTCTCAACAAAATGTCTAACTTTTTAGTAAAAGTTTTTAAAATTGCTAAAATCGAGTAAATCTTCTAGCAGCTTAAGATTGGTATCTTTGTTCACTACAATTGAACGAACTACAAAACTGCATACGCGAAAAAAATCTAAAATTTTACTAAAAAGTTAGAAATTTTGATGAAAATTTTTCGAGTTTTCTTAAATTTTCATGAATTTTCCACAAAGTTCTTAACTTTGAGTTGCAGCATTTTTATTGTGTTTTTACACATACTTTCATACAAATATAATGAAACTAGTCAAAGTTAATTTTAATGTTAGGACTCGAACCGACGTGCCCCAAATCAGTGCGCAATGCTCTACCTAGTGAGATACCGCGCACCCATGAATTTTGTGCGAAAAGTACACATATTCGCTGTTTATCCTAGTAAAGTTTTAAAAAATTGAGAATTTTTGTAGGAAATTGAAAGAATTGGAAATTATTACCAAAAAGTTTAAAAATTGTGTTAACCAATGAATGGTTTAAAAGTTATGCTCAAATTTTTAGCCGTGTAGAAAGAGAAAAATTTCAAATAAATAAAAATATAAATATGTATGTATTTACATCTAATTCTTATTTACTGAGACTTTGGCCAAAACCACCCCCGAAATTTGTTTCTGGCTACGCGCCTGGTTGCCACCTTTCCGATTTTTTTTAAATATATGGCAATATGGGTATACCAGAATATGTAATACACAACAGGTGTCGCCAATGTATGTTAAGTGACTTTTTGTGGTCAGTGTTCGATATTTTGGAAATCTATTTTGGAAATTTATGCTCTTGGTGAGTAAGGTTATGCGGCAAATTCGAAAAATACCGAGCAAGTCTCGGTCACCCAGGTACTGACAATTATGTGACACAAACACAAAATCCATGGATCTTATGTCAAAAAAGTTAGTACTAATTTTTTGTAATTTTCGAAATTTAAATCGAATTTTCTCAAAAACGGCTCGGTAGAAAAAGCTTAAATTTTGGATTCTGACTTAATTTGGTCCATAAAATAAGAATCCACGAGAAAATCGGTTGTGCTTTGACCCTTCAATTAAACTTGCTTCAGGCACACCGTGACACACATATGTACACACATACAGTCCACTTGAGGAAAGATAAGTATAAACAACCTTCATTGTCATACATACATCTTTACAAAACAAACAGGATAAGGTACCTAAACCTATCACACATTCACACAAATATGTACACAGTCCATTTGAGGAAAGATAAGTATAAACAACCCTCATACAAAACAGATGGTTTCTTAATATTCAAGCAATGCCCTTGCACAAGCAAGCAATATAATCAATAGAACAATAGAAGATTAGGAACGTTTAGGAACATTAGAACGTTTAGGAACATAGTTTTAAGATTTAGTATATAAGCAAATGTAAAATAGTATAAGACTCAGAATTAAAATATATTCTAAACCATCAACACCATTATATAAAAATAAAAATGCAGAGACAGTGTTGCAAAGTTGATCCAAAGTGTTTTTGTTACGTTTGTGGTGGTTATATGATTAAAAAAAGTGGCAAAATAATAACAAATGCGCTCAAAGATGCGTATCTGCACTACTTTGGTTTCGGAGTAGCACACACTCATATGTCATGGAGACCGAAATTTATTTGTAACGCATGCAATAAGTGGTCATTGGGAGAACGTGAGTACTTTTCCTTTTCAAAGCCAGCGCTCTGGAGAGAACCTAAAAACCATGAAGATGAGTGCTACTTTTGTTTGATGAAATTACGGGTATAAATGCAAAAAAATTTTGAAAATATAATTATCCTGATGTATCATCAGTATCCAAGCCAGTTCCACGAACTGCTAATGATCCATTGCCAGTTTATCGAAGTGTAAGTGCAAACGTCCTGGAAACTTTAACTCCATCACCCCCGAGCAGTGAAAGCGACTTTGTCATGGAAGGGCCACATTTAATTTCGCAAGATGAACTAAGCGATTTGATTCGTGACTTAAGTTTGTCCAAACAAAAAGCAGAGTTTCTAGCATCACGGCTGCAGCAATGGAACACAAGCTACTGTATACAGAAACAGAAATGAGGCACTTCGACCGTTCTTCAAAAAAGAAGACAACATAAGTTTCTGTAACGATATTAATGGTTTATTTAATAAAATGAATGCACCCTACGATCGAACCGAATGGCGTTTATTCATTGATGGTTCCAAATACAGCCTAAAAGCTTCTCTTCTCCACAACGGGAATAACAAACCATCTATTCCGATTGCACATGCAGTACAAACGAAGGAATGCTACGAAACAATGCGGAAGAGCCTGTGCTTCATCAAATACAATGATCATAAATGGAAAATATGTGGTGATCTAAAGATATAAACATTAATTCAAATTTAATCGAAAACACTTATTTTTTATATTATTTCAACAGGTTATTGGCATCTTAACTGGGATGCAATCTGGATTCACCAAATTTTGTTGTTTCTTATGCTTGTGGGATAGCCTCGCAACTGAACATCATTATGAGAGGAAAGAATGGCAAAGTCGTACTCAATATGAGCCTGGACAACAAAACGTCTCCGCTGAACCACTTGTAAATCCACAAGACATTTTCCTGCCACCTCTTCACATTAAACTTGGCCTTATAAAGAACTTCGTCAAAGCATTAAACCGTGAAGGGCCGGCTTTTCAGTACTTATTCAAGTTGTTTCCTAAATTGTCATATGCAAAAATCAAAGATGGAATATTTGTGGGACCTGATATTAGAAAACTAATGGCTGATAAAGGATTTACAAAATGTTTAACGTCCGATGAAGCAGCCGCCTGGGCATCTTTTCAAAATATCGTTCACCACTTTCTTGGTAATCACAAATCTCCTAATTTTGAGGAAATTATTGGCGATATGTTGGAAAATTATCGAAAGATTGGAGCTCGGATGTCTCTAAAGATGCATTTTCTGCATTCCCATCTCGAATTCTTTCCCGAAAACTTGGGTGATACGAGCGACGAACAGGGAGAGCGGTTACATCAAGATCTAGCCAAAATTGAAAGACGATACCAAGGATTTTGGGATGAAGGTATGATAAGCGACTATTGTTGGACTCTAATACGCGAAACAGATACTAAACAATACAAAAGGCAAAGTTACACCAATCTTCATTTCTGATTTACTTTTAAATTAATAAAGTGAATATTATTTGACAAAACTCTTAAAAAATTAATTTAAATTTTGTTGAAAGTTACAAAAAAAAATCCCCAAAAATAGAGTTTTTGCGGTATCTGCCTAATATTTTGCTAAAAGTGTTTGCTATTAAACACACTAATTTTAGAAAAAAAAAAATTATCCTGATTTTCACAACTTTGTACAAAAAAACCATTTTTAAAATCAAAATTTTTGTGTACATACATATATTTAGAAAACGATCACACACACATACATACAGTTCACTGAAGAAAAGATAAGAACAGATGGTTGTCTATCGTTTCGCACAGTTCAAACAATAAACAGCGCACTTGAACAGGCTAGACAACCGATCATTAAAACTCGAAAAATAAATGCATTAAACAAAAAGGGACTAACTGAAGATAAGAAGCGGTCCTTTCACACAAACACATACATTTAGAATAGGAACATAGTTTAAGATTTTGTATATAAACTCTTGTAAATAAATATTTCAAAACAACGAAATTGTTTTTGCTCCTTTGTGGTAAGGCAGATTCCATTTAAAATATATAAAATCATTGCGAACCCCACCAGAGGAAAGTCGTAAGATTTTCAGTTTGATTAGCGACCCCCACCAGTGGTAAGAGGTATTCAACTGAGTCTTAATAGTTATTTTTTCGATAAATTAATCGATAACAGATTTATCGGCGAAAATATGGTTGCCTTCATTTGGACTTTGATATATTTCGATAGTTTTATCGGTAACTGAGTTATCGGAAAACTGTGTTTGTCCAAAAACCTTAAAATTATCCTACAATATTGGTATCAAACGAAAGGGGAGGTCCCCAGGTTCCTTTTAGACTTTGATATATTTCGATAAATTTATCGATAGCTGAGTTATCGGTCAAAACGTGTTTGCCCAAAAACCTTAAAGTTATTCTACAATACTGGTATCAAACGAAAGGGGAAGTCCCAAGGTTTCATTAAAGTTCGATATATTACTATAAATTTATCGATAACTGAGTTATCGGTCAAAATGAGATGCCCAAAAACCTTAAAATTTCCGTAGAATATGGGTAAAAACGAAAGGGGCAGCTTTCGTTCAAATTTTTCGATATACATATTTATCGATATATGAGCTATCGGTAAAAATGGTGTTCTAATAAAACACTAAAATTTACAAGCATAAAAGTGTCAAGCCACAGCTTTCATTTATCTTTTCGATATATTCATGGGTAAATGAGTTACCGGTCAAAATGTTGTTTTCATAAAACTTTGATATATGCGTGCAATATGGGTGTCAAACAAAGGGCATCGCCACAGCTTTCATTTTTCATTCACTTTTCGATATTGCGGTTTATGTATACTATAGTAAAACTCTAGAAAAGTTGTGCCTGTATATTGAAAATTTTTTTTGAAAAAATTACTGGGGATGACTTGGCTGGGGATGTTTAGGCACAGCTAAAGAGTCAAATGGAAAAGAGATGACAAAATGTCGAAGTTAGACTATTAAAAAACGCCTTTACTTTAGTTGGTTGCCGTAGTAATCAACGGGATATAATTTGGGGAAAAAAATATTGTTCTGAACCTTCTCTGCCTGTAAATTGTCTTCTCAAGTGAGGGTAGCAGAATTTTATGAACTACTAACATCCCGAGCAACGCCGCGTACCCTGCTAGTATATAATATGTACTAAACCTGAAAAAATGTTACATGCCTAGCTTTTTAATTGCAAGATTTATAAGCCAAAACCCGCTTAACGGACCAATCGATTATATGGGAGCTGTGCGTTGTATCGGTCCGATCTTGCTGGTTCGACAAAGGATTAATCGCCCTGATCATTTCGGTATACATACTTATTAGTGGGTCTATCTCTTCTTCCTCTCATACTTACAAACATCGGACCCAAGTTATAATACTCAAATAAGAACAAAGGGCGAATTCGTTTTGAACAAATAAAGTGTCAGAAAAACAAATAATAATGAAGGGGCACTTACAAAGGGGGCTAATCCAGTTAGGGTGGCTGACCCCTATTTCACTAACTTGGCCGTATTACAGTATACAATTCGTTTTTTGTTCTTATGTATGTGTATGTGGGGTTATAATATAATTTATTAAAATGGCCAGTACATTTATGACGATTGTTTTCATAGGGATTTTAAGCGGTATTGGGAGAGGTATCAAAAAACGCGTTTTGACCTCGGTATCAATAAACCTAAATCGGGTTCCGATTTTTTGTTTCAGTGAAAAGGAATAGGAAAAGAAAAAAAAATTAGCCAGGTCCGATACTCATGGTATTTATGTGCAGAGCACCTTTCTGGGTAGGCAGACTTCGGTCGGGCTTAAAAAGAAATAACACTAAGCCGGTACTGCACTTTTCAGAACGACTGTATTATATACTATATAAGGTTGAATAGAAAAATCTATGCAAAAAAAATAAAAATAGACGGACTAAAATTTTCATTGTTGACATTTAAAAATGAAAAAAAAGATAAATGAAAAATTTCATTGACTACTGAATGTAAAAATATTTTGAAATACATATAAAAATATTTCATAAAAATAAAGATAAATTTAATACAATAACTCAAGAAATAACTTATGTTATTGGTTTCTATCAACAAACCCAATAGGAAGTAGCACTTTTATGCTGGAACAAGAACTAAACGAAATTTGCCCACCCATTGATTTATTGAATTTAAATACGAGTACAATGGAAAATTTTAAAGAGATTAAGGAACGCAGAGATCGCGTTGTGCAAAGCATTAAGCTAGTTGCCCCTTTTGATGGAGATAAAAATTATTTATCGCTTTTTATTGGCAGCATTGACAAAATTATTCCGTCTTTCACTATCCTTACACATGAAGAAAAGCCCTTCTACTTCCAGTGTATAATAAGTACACGTGTATAATAAGCACACTACGTGGAGCAGCTTTGGATGTAATTAGGCGAGAACAACCATTTGTTGTTAATTACTGAATTCACTGAACACATAAGCTGCCATTATGCATACTTAGCATAGACTTGACTTGACTTGAGAACTGTCACTTAGCACTTAGAAAAATAGCAAGAGAGCACACTAGCCAGTTTCAAATAAGAGTAAAAGTTTCCCATATCGAATTGCTTTTTAAAAGTAATCGTGTGATATTTTACATATAACTCAGTAAAAAGTACCAAAACGCATTTTCTTGGCATTAGGTTTCGATTTTCTGAGCTTATCTCAATCAATGCCAAAAAAAAACTGTAAAGAATTTTGGGAGGAAAAAAAATTTTTTTTTAGGTTAGCCTAATTTGAATTCAATTTATTTGACAGTAAGTTTTGCGGCTGCCATATGAATAATATACATCCAAAAATTCTTATCTCTATAGAATAGTTGGAGGATTTTATTCAAAATTAAAAAAAAAGGTATGGCATCACACAGTTCTCTCACGGCGCTCACTAAACTTAGAATTTACATAGAAAATCAAAACTCAACAGAATTCTAAGTCAAGTCAAGTAGGGTAATCGGATACATGCAAACATCATTAAACAGAACGCTAAGTGGCAGTTCCAAGTCAAGTCAAGTCTATGCAAAGTATGCATAATGGCTGCTATACCCATTACTACATTAATATTGTCAATTAATAACATTAGATCAAGCATCGGCGCTTCATCGATCTTAAGATCAGACAAACATGTTACGCTCTTCACACAGACAAGTTGCGCTCTTTGCCTACCAAACCATTTAGTCGTCGCTGAACAAGTGGCAAAACAACATCGCGCATGGTTGTCGCATATTTGCGCAGCGAATGTGAAAAATATGTATGTACGTACGTATAATTGGCGGGAGTAGTAAAAATTATAGGGGTAGTATGTAAATAAAAAAAAACTTAATAAAGCAGTAAAATAAAAAATTTTTGGTATAATATGTTAAAAAAAACTATGAATATTTAGGTATTTTTATATATAAAAATTTAATTTAAAAAAAATGTTTAAAAATTAAGAAATTTTTGGGAAATATTCCATTAAACATTACCCAGCAAACACAACCTCTAACGTTAGAGAAATACTGTAGTTTTACATTAGAATTCTAATTTAGTTCTCTAATGTATCTCTAATCGAAAATCACGTTAGAGAACTAGGCTAGAGGACGATTAGAGAACGATTAGAGAAACACTCGAATAGCGAAGATGCGTGCATTGTCAAGAATTGTATTTATAAACTAAGGTATAAAAACTTTGAATTTTATTCCCATTAGATATTTAAGCTTAAAACATGTCAAAGATATTTAAAGCAATCAATTTATCGTCAATTTATCGAAATAGAATTAAACAAGAACAATTGGATTTCATTTCAGTTAGAAATTTCTCATTAGAATTTCACGTTAGAATTCGAATCGATAACTAACCTTTTTCTCGATATCGAGAACTAAGTCCCCTTTTTGTCGAGAATGCTATAATTCGCGACAGTTTCACAAATCGTTCTCTAACCATCTACCTTAGAGAATAACATTAGAATTCGAGTCGTTTTCTAATCATCCTCTAACCTTAATGTTTGCTGGGTAACAAGCGAATGACGCGAAAATCAATTGGTTTGAGCGATGAAAGCGCTCTCACTAATACGCATGCATTTACAAATCTGCCGATGCTTGCATTAGATTTAATAAGATCGTTAAACAATTATGTGAAGATATTAATCAAGAGCAGGGATGGGCACGACCACATAGACACGTTTGCAGAAATGCGAGTGTGTTAGTAAGCACGATCACGCATCGACCGCGGAAGCAAATTGAATTATTAATTCAGTTTGATTTTAGCGCTTGCAAAGGTAACACGTACCACGCGCACTTGCTATCAGACTAACAACAACAACGTCAGACAGTGGACGATCGTACAATACGTACATGTTTAAGGTCGAATGGGAAATGGAGTTTTTTTTTGTTTTAAACGCTACAAGTAAGCCGCAATGCTTGATTTGCGGAAAAGTATTGAATTACGTCAGCAAGCAAAGCTTAAGTAGGAATTTCGCTTCACGAGAACGAGAAGTAAATACCCTGAGTGCTGATGAAAAATTAAAATGACAACTTCATTTTTAACAAAATTTATTAAGGGTTTAGTTTTATTTAAATCATGAAATCTTTGCTCATAACATTTTTGACATCTTTAAAGGAAAATATTGACAGATCTTGTTTTGTATCTGAAGTCAGTAACACATCTAAAGCTGCGGTATAGTCAAAAATAAATGGCTTGTTTCTTGGAGTAAACATTTAATTCAAATGTAAACGTCACACAAGAATGCAATACTTAATACAAAATTTGAACCCGTAAATGATTTATAAAATCCTGAGTTTCAGTGACAAAAAATTAAATTCTTCCCTTAATTCTAAGAGAAAATACACGTAACTTTCTGGGCTTGGCCCACCTTGAAACTTTAGTTCTTGTTGCAGAATGCAGCTTTGAAATGTTGGCAAGTTTATGTAGTTACTAAAATACTGAGTCTTCAACTCAACTTCCAACCCAACCTAAAAAGCTTAACATTCATATGTACGTACTGTTCGATCATCCTCTGTACTAAAACTGAGTGCTTCGCCGTGCGACACACCCTTACCGTACGAGTGTTGAAATCAAACTAAATGTGGTTGTCGTTGATTTTGACGAAGAAGTCGCTGTGCGCTTGCTTTTCGTATACGTATATGGTCACCAAAGATGACTTGATACGAAACTCTCTCCCGCTCTCTTATTTCGGACCTCGATTATGCAGTGTTGCCTACTTTTTTATGTGTGCGCTAGTTGGCAATACTACACAATCGAGGACCATCTGACATTAGATACATAAACAATGAGGAGCCAGAAAGCAAAAAACGCACCAAATTTGGGAAAATCAAACAAATGAACATTTCGATAAACTTAAAATATCGCACGATTGAGAGAATATACGTAAAGAATGAAATAGTACAACCTAAGAACATAGCTGCAGAAAATATATGTAGAAAATTATATTTTTTTACACGTTTGAGGGGTTTACAGGTATAAAAAAAGCTTACAAGAAACAAACAATACGCCTTTTCTTTTTGTATTATTTTCAAATATTTAATTATAATTATTTTTATTTGAAGTCATATTATTTCCATTACCATGTTCTATTTCATTACGAAATGTACGTCATTAAGGATTTTACCTTATTTTAAGAAATCTTGGAAATTTTAACTTTATATTATGCATTATTTATTATTTCATATATTTTATTTTAAATATATCTTGTCTCATTTTATACGCTCCGAGCAAGAAAAATTCTAAAATTAATTCGATAGCACATTTTTGCACACCTCTTGGTCTGTGGGAATTGCAAAATTCCTAAAATGCTACTCAAAATGCCCATATTTTGTTTTCACCATACTGGCATCATTGGAAAATGTTATAAAAAATGACCACTTTTTGAGCGCTCTCAGAGAGCGCGAAGTTTCGTATCTAGTCATCTTTGATGGTCACTTAGCAGCAAAGATGACTAGATACGAAACTTCGCGCTCTCTGAGAGCGCTCAAAAAGTGGTCATTTTTTATAACATTTTCCAATGATGCCAGTATGGTGAAAACAAAATATGGGCATTTTGAGTAGCTTTTTAGGAATTTTTCAATTCTCACAGACCAAGAGGTGTGCAAAAAGGTGCTATCGAATTCATTTTTGAATTTTTCTTGCTCGGAACGTATAAAATGAGACAAGATATATTTAAAATAAAATATATGAAATAATAAATAATTCATAATGTAAAGTTAAAATTCCCAAGATATCTTAAAATAAGGTAAAATCCTGAATGATGTACATTTCGTAATGAAATAGAACATGGTAATGGAAATAACACGATTTCAAATAAAAATAACTATAATTAAAATAAATATTTGCAAATAATACAAAAAGAAAAGGCGTATGGTTTGTATCTTGTAAGCTTTTTTTATACCTGTAAACCACTCAAATGAGTGAAAAAATATCATTTTCTACATATATTTTCTGCAGCTATTTCCTTAGATTGTACTATTTCATACTTTACGTATTTTTTCTCAATCGTGTGATATTTTAAGTTTATCGAAATGTTCACTAGTTTGATTTTGCCAAATTTGGTGCGTTTTTTGCTTTCTGGCTCCTCATTGTTTATGTATCTAATGTCAGATGGTCCTCGATTGTGTAGTATTGCCAACTAGCGCACACATAAAAAAGTAGGCAACACTGCATAATCGAGGACCGAAATGAGAGAGCGGGAAAGAGTTTCGTATCAAGTCATCTTTGCTTAGCAGGTGCTAAGCTGATGCCCACCCTTGATCAAGAAATATACGAAAAGCGAGCGCACAGCGACTTCTTCGTCAAAATCAACGACAACCACATTTAGTTTGATTTCAACACTCGTACGGTGAGGGTGTGTCGCATGGCGAAGCACTCAGTTTTAGTACAGAGGATGATCGAACAGTACGTACATATGAATGTTAAGTTTTTTAGGTTGGGTTGGAAGTTGAGTTGAAGACTTAGTATTTTGGTTAGATCAACAGTTCTTATGGCTACCAAAAGTTGACAAGTATCGGTAATGTCAGTGCTTTCATCCAAAGCAATGGAATAGGACTTAGCGTTTATAATTTTTTGCTTCAATTTCAAATACATAAATTTTGAAATATCTGTTATACGTCGCGTTATTGTGCGACGTGATAAGGGTATATCACCAACATGTTTGGCTAGCTCAGCCCCTTTTTCTCCAAAACCTTCTAAAATGTCTACAAACAGGTCTTTAATAAAAGCACCATCTTCGAGTGGCTTTCCTTTTTTAGCTAAAGCCAAACAAACTTTTAAAGAAGCTATCAATTTAGCATTTTTAAAATTATCTCCTACTTCATCAATATAAGAGCTTTGCATAAACTCGAGCCTATATTCGAAAAACTTTATCGTTTTTTCATCAACGCTTAGGGTATTTACTTCTCTGTGTTGTGAAGCGAAATGCCTACTTAAGCCTTGCTTGCTGACGTAATTCAATACTTTTCCGCAAATCAAGCATTGCGGCTTACTTATAGCGTTTAAAACAAAAAAAAGCTCCATTTCCCATTCGACCTTAAACATTTTCGTAAACATGTACGTATTTTACGATCGCCCACTGTCTGACGTTGTTGTTGTTAGTCTGATAGCAACTGCGCGTGGTACGTGTTACCTTCGCAAGCGCTAAAATCAAACTGAATTAATAATTCAATTTGCTTTCGTGGTCGATGCGTGATCGTGCTTACTACCCTGTAAAAAACGTTGGAGTATGGGAGTACTCCAACATTTATCCTCATTCATACAAAAAGGTGGTCCAATTTATAAGCCCAAGTCCGGTGATTGGATCACCTAATCCATATCGGAGCACCCTGCTGAATAGTCTATGGAGCACCTACGTGAGAGTACTTTGAAAATGCTGGCAAAATATTACTCTATAGAGTACTTTGCAGTAAAGCGAGAGAGGGAGTATGTGTTCTTTTTGAGGACCACCTACTCCCTCTCTCGCTTTGCTGTTGAATAGTCCATAGAGTAATCCAATAGGAGGATTTTGGGAGTACTCTCATGTAGGTGGTCTATAGAGTATTCAAAAGCAAAGAAATGGAGTACTCCGAGTGGGATTAGGTGATCCAATTACCGGCCATCGCCATGTAAATTGGACCACCTCTTTTATATGAGCGAGGATAAGTGTTGGAGTACTCCGATACTCCTTAAGGAGTACTCTATGGAGTATGGAACGGAGTATTTCGGTTTATTGCAGGGTAACACACTCGCATTTCTGCAAACGTGTCTATGTGGTCGTGCCCACCCCTGATCAAGAGGTACAAAAAGCGAAGCATGGAAACTGGAACGGGAGAGGATTGGAAACTCGTTCTTTCCAACCTTCCAAAATAAGTTAAATAGTGTTGATCGGAATCTCGTCCTTTCCGACAGCACAATAAAACAATTCATTATATACATCATAGTATTATACTTTTTGTATTGGTGATGGGATCACGGGAGGATTGGAAACACGTCCTTTCCAACCTCCTAAGAAATGACTCCCTGACCTGTTCGTTGTTATGCCAGTTAAAGTGCTGATCGGAATCCTTTGCATTCCGACAGCCAAAATGGAATTAAGTATATAATTGTAAAGTTTACACAAACTGTAATTAGTTTTAAGTTTTAGGCCTAAACAGCCGTAATAATAATAATAAATAAATAAAAAAAATTTGTAAAATAAGAGATCGTATTAAGTTAAGTAATTTAGACAATTCTTGTGATTACAACAAATAAGTTTAAAAACTCTAAAAAGAAAATTACCAAACCATCTCACTGCTTTGATTAATATTAATTCGCCAGCTGACTTAAGAGCAGCTATACGTATTTTAAAAGAAAATGGTGAATATGAAAACGGTGGTGAATACACTCAAAGTAAAAAGAAAATCGTAAATCAAAATAAACAAACCACATACGATAAAGCTCCGAATAACGATTACCACAGTAGCGTACCAAATTTTACAGTATTAAATTTATATCCACCTCCGTATTCATTAGATCCTAATTTTGATTCATATCAGGCCCCTTTTCCCAATAGTAGAATGAAAAATATATATATATATATATATGTATAACTCACAACAAGTTCCTTATATGCAAGGGACTGTTTCGAATGGGGGGGTGAAATAACCCAAACGGTAATAACCCAAATTTGTGTTATTGCTCAACCGAATGTGAAATAACCCAAAATTTGTGTTATTGCATCATTTTGAGAAATAAGTCAAAATTTTTCTTTTCCACATTTGAGCAATAAACCAAAAAAGTGGACATGCATGCATCACAGACTTTTTTTATGTTCGCACCGCACATTTGTCGTATAAATATGTAGATTTACGACGGCAGCATAAGTCCAGTAAAGCTGCGTAGAGTAATATATAAGTATACATATGTATGTACATTGTACATACTATGTACATTCTATGTTATTCTCAACCATGGCTAAATTAGATAGGTTGCAGTGATCGGGCAACAACACGAAATTACCGTTTGACGTTGTTTCGTACTTATGTAAGTTAACCCGAGATATTGTCAACAAAATAGTTCTAAGTAAATAGCATCTTCAAATGCTGACAGTATTGAGGGCAATTAATATTTTCCAGTTGCTTTCCTCAACTGTTTACATTATGGCATTTGTCTAAAGTAAACACTGATCACTTCGAATCGCAAGGCTGACATTGCCCTTGAAATGAGCTTCTATTGATTAACCTTAATTTCGCGCCGTAATTTGTTGCAGCTGCATTAAAAATAACAATTTTAAAATAAACAAATGGTGATCGCTTTGCAACACAAGATGGGCTTCTCTTGGTGGGCAGCTACTTCGAGCTGGAAGCCGAGATAAATCATTGCAGTCTTAAGTAAATAAATAAGCTATTCCGCCACCTGCAACAACAATGATTCACGCAACAACAACAGCAACAGTTGTCTCAATGTGGTACGATACGTGGACTAGAGTTAAGCTATTAATACTACTAACAATAGGTTAAGAAGCAGATTTGTAATCCAACCATCGGAGCGCACGCAAGGCCTCCGCAAAATAAAAAGTTAATTATCCAAAACTAGGACCAACAAAAATTATTATTTGGCGCCCAACACAAAAAACCCTCATATAAAATACCAGCGGAAGGAAAACTCCAACGCAGGAAAGAAACAACATTTCAAAGAAAACTCTTTAATACTTATATTATAATGAATTTGTAAGTAGAGTGGTTTAGAAAAATATAATTAAGAATTTAAAAAGAAGTGAATGAAATACGAGTTTTGCTCATTGAATAGTATTTTACAAAATCTGTATCTCCTTTTTTGTAAAAGTATTTTTGATTAAAGAATTTAATATTTTTACAAAACAAGAAAAAATTTAATTCAAGAATTAAATTGTTATTTGAGCAAGGCTATTATTTCTAATATTTTGTTTTCGATTAATAAGTGTTTAAACGAAAAATTGTGGTAATATAAAATTTTTGATACAAACAAAAAAATGGCCAAAAAACAAAAGAAATTGTAGTATTGTGAAATGAAATAAAATAAAGGTGTTTGTGAAACCATAGTAAGAGAATAGTGGTTCAAAGAAACTTTTTGAGAGGAAATGATAGTGTGAATAGTTTTTCAAAAAAGAAAACCCTGATAAAATATATGAATATTGATATTTTTGATTTGGAAAATCAATTCAAAAAATTAGCTATTGGCAAAATGAATGCAGATCAAATAACAGCTATTGTTAAAGCTGCTGTAGCTTCAGCACTTGAACAGCAAAGGGAAACCTTTGATCAAAAGTTAGCAGAGCTAACGAAACAATTAGCCACTGTTTCATCAACGTCAACACCGGTTGTTTATGATCCGGTTAAAATAGTTCCAAATACAAAATGTGAGGAACCCTTAGATTTAGTGAAATCCCTTCCAGAATTTGAAGGAAAAGTCGGCACCTACGTGTCCTGGCGACAGGCCGCTCATACGGCTTATGAAGTTTTTAGAAACTACCAAGGTAGCTCAAGACACTATCAAGCTGTAGGAATTATAAGAAATAAAATAAAAGGAGCAGCTGATGCTGTTCTCGCTTCATTCAATACTGTTTTGAACTTTGATGCCATTATGGCTCGCCTTGATTTTACCTACGCTGACAAACGTCCCGTTTACTTAATAGAACAAGAGCTCTCCACGTTGCGTCAAGGTAGCTCTACTGTTCTTGACTATTTCGATGAAGTTGAAAAGAAATTGACCTTGTTGACAAACAAAACTATAATGACACATGCCAATCCAATGGCAGAAACTATTTGTGCAAAGTATAGAGCAGATGCTCTACGAGTCTTTATTTCTGGACTGAGAAGGCCGTTGTGTGATATATTATTTGCATCGCGCCCTCAGGACTTACCCAGTGCCTTAGCTTTGGCTCAGGAAATTGAGTCAAATAGAGAAAGATACGCCTTCGCAACAAATTTCGCCTTAAATGGCGAGGATCAAAATAAAATTAAAAAGATGAATTTTAACAATAATGATCAAAAAGTTAGGAACCCACAAAGAAATCCACATTTTGAGCAAAGAATTTTCAAAAAGAATGAGAATTCTAAAAATGATCAACCTACTCCTATGGAAGTAGACCCTTCGGTATCACGTCAACGTCAAAATCAAAATTGGCGTCCGCAACCGCAAAAATTTAATCAAGGATACAATAATAATCCTTCACCTCAAAAACGTCCGGCAGAATCGGACAGGGCAACAGGCCAAAAATTTCAAAGAATTAATAAACTTCAACAAGAAGAGTTAATTGATGAAGATTACAACGAAAAATCTGGAAACGAGTTAGAAGAACTCGAAGATGAGCAACTTAATTTTTTAGAGGAAGATCCCTGCTTCCGTGGATCGAACGACAAGTAGGGAATAATAGAAAAATTAAACTTTTAATTGATACCGGTGCATCGAAGAACTATATAAAACCTTTTCCTGAACTGAGGAATATCGTCCCAGTGTCAAAAACATTTTTGGTACAGTCCGTACACGGAAATAGTGTGGTGACTGAAAAATGTAAAGTTCATTTATTTGGAGTGAACACAAATTTTTATATGCTTCCCGGTATTGAAATATTTGATGGAATTATTGGTCTTGATTTACTAAACCAGATCAATGCTCAGATAGATTTGAAGAATGGTAAAATTAGGCATGACTTTGGAAACGAAGACTTGCTATTTTACAGATGCGAAAATGTAAATTTTATAAATATAGGAAGCGAGGAAATTCCTTCCGAAATATGTAATAATTTCTACAAAATGATAGAAAAAAATAAAAAGGCTTTTGCTGACCCTAACGAGTCACTACCTTTTAACACAAATATTGTCGCGACAATTCGGACAAAAACAAATGAACCAATTTACTCAAAATTATACCCATACCCTATGGGTGTAACTAATTTTGTCAACAATGAAATTGCTGACCTTCTTTCTAATGGCGTTATACGGCCATCAAGATCCCCTTACAATAATCCTATTTGGGTTGTTGATAAAAAGGGAACAGATGAATTAGGTAACAAGAAAAAAAGGTTAGTGATTGATTTTAGGAAACTGAATGAAGTCACTATCGAAGATAAATACCCTATGCCAAATGCAATGATTATACTTTCAAATTTAAAAGGTGCACAATATTTCTCTACTATTGACCTTAAGTCCGGTTTTCATCAGATTGAGTTGATGGAAAGGGATAGAGAGAAGACAGCCTTCTCTGTTAATAATGGTAAATATGAATTCTGTCGTTTACCATTCGGCTTAAAAAATGCCCCCAGTATATTTCAAAGAGCAATCGACGATGTGCTTAGAGAACAAATTGGCAAGACATGTCATGTTTACGTTGATGACGTAATAATTTTTTCAAAAAATGCAGAAGACCATGTCAGAGACATAGAATGGGTTTTACGAAACCTTTACGATGCAAATATGAGAGTATCGTCAGAAAAATCAAAATTTTTTAAAACCGAAGTGGAGTTTTTAGGATTCGTAGTATCACGAAATGGTGTGAAGACAAGTCCTGAGAAAGTAAGTTCTTTAAAGAATTACGAACAGCCAACTACACTTCGAGGACTTCGGTCATTCCTAGGTCTAGCCAGCTACTACAGATGTTTTATTAAGGATTTTGCTAGCATAGCAAAGCCACTAACCGATATGCTAAAGGGAGAAAATGGCAAAATAAGTGCGACTCAATCAAAAAAGAAACTAATACAATTGAACCCCGAAGCCATACAGGCATTCACAACATTGAAGGAAATCCTGGCATCAGAAGATGTTACGTTAATGTATCCAGATTTTACAAAACCTTTTGATTTAACGACAGATGCATCATCAAAGGGATTGGGTGCGGTGCTCTCACAATCAAAAAAACCAATAGCCATGATCTCAAGAACACTAAGAGATAGAGAGGAGCATCTTGCAACCAACGAAAGAGAATTATTGGCTGTTGTCTGGGCTTTAAATTCTTTGAGAAATTATCTTTATGGCGTAAGTCAGATAAACATTTTTACTGATCATCAGCCATTATCTTATGCTGTTTCTGATAAAAATCCGAACGCAAAGATTAAACGTTGGAAATCCTTAATAGAGAGTTATAATGCAAAAATTTATTACAAACCAGGAAAAGAAAATTATGTGGCTGACGCGTTGTCAAGACAGCATATAGCCATGATTCAAGACGATATGGAGGTAAGCTCCAATTGTGCCACCATCCATAGCGAAGGGTCATTAACTTATACTATTGAAACAGTGGATAAACCAGTTAATTGTTTTAGAAATCAAATTATTATCCGAGAAGGGACGAGTACTTCAAAGCAAACTTTTATAGTATTCCATTCAAAAACTAGACACATCATTTCGTTCCATGATATGGAATCACTTTTTAAGATATTACAAGAAGTTATTAATGACGAGGTGGTGAATGCGATACATTGTAGCCTACATGTTCTGGCAATGATTCAACATCGCTTAGTTGAACTCTACCCCAATGTTGAATTTCGCCATACTGAAAAAATGGTTACAGATATATTCAATCCAAACGATCAGCAGGAGATAACAATTGCAGAACATAATAGAGCCCACAGAGCTGCTCAAGAAAATGTTAAGCAAATATTGGCAGATTATTTTTTCCCAAAAATGGATAAAAAAGCAAGAGAAGTTGCATCAAACTGTCGGATATGTTCAAAATCAAAATATGAACGACATCCAAAGAAGCATATTGTTGCTGCAACACCGATCCCATCTTTTGCGGGAGAGATTTTACATATTGATATTTTTTCAACAGACCAAAAGTATTTCCTAACATGCATTGATAAATTTTCTAAATTTGCTGTTGTGCAAAAAATTGCATCTAGAACCATAGTAGATGTAAAACCATCAATATTGCAGCTTCTAAACATTTTTCCTAATGTAAAAACAGTGTACTGCGATAACGAAAAATCGCTTAACTCTCACACAGTTAAATCAATGTTGATAGACTATAATGATGTGCAGATAATCAACGCTCCTCCGCTACATAGTACCTCTAACGGTCAGGTTGAACGCTTTCATAGCACACTAGCCGAAATAGCAAGGTGTTTGAAGTTGGAGAAAAATCTAAGTGAGACTGTAGATCTAATTCTGTTTGCTACTATAGAATACAACAAGTCCATTCATTCAGTAACAAATAAAAAACCAATAGATATTCTTTATGACCATTCAGGTGGAGTCACAGAATCAGTCCGAAATAGTATCGAGAAAACTCAGGCTTCCAATCTCGAATATCACAATAAAAACCGCCAGTGTAAATCATATAACGTTGGTGAAACGGTCTTAGTGAAGGTTAATAGACGATTAGGAAACAAACTTTCTGAATTATATGTGGAAAAAAAGGTCGAAAAAGACCTAGGCACCACCGTTCTTATAGAGGGGAGGAGGGTCCACAAGGACAACCTTAAGCCACCTTGAATGTTTGTCCAAATAGTTTTTAAGGAACAACAGAGTAGACAGGCTATTCAACGCCCTCTCTCTTTGCAGGTTAACAATATTGGCATTTCTAACAACGACGACCCTAGCAGAGAAGCTGATAGACTATACTAACTCTAATTACATACCAATTTCAGATGGAGAGGCAATAATATGGGAACATTATGGTTACTTAACACATTTTACTAACCTGAGCCTTTACTCCATAATGAATGATGAGACTAAAGAACTTTCTAAAAAATTTGGTTCTCAAATGAGAAGACTTTTAGATGCAGACGTAAGCCACATTGAAACGCTACTTCGAACTGTTGATCTCCACCATCGACACGCACGAAGTTTAAACTTTTTAGGTACCGCATTAAAAGTAGTAGCAGGTACCCCAGATTTTGATGATTTTCAAAGACTACAGATGAGACAGGATGTACTCGTTGATTCAAATAATAGACAGTATAGGATAAATACCAATATTCAACAAAAAATTTTGGAAATAACTCAAACATTAAACAAAATCATTTCTTCTCAAGAAAAATCCTTAGTAACCACAGAAAATGTATTTGAAATAATTTTGGCCAGAAACAGAATAATTATTATAGAATTACAAAATGTCATAACTTCTTTAACTTTGGCTAAACTTAATTTGGTTAGTCCAGTAATATTAGATAACTCCGATGTAACAAAAATAATAAACGAACAATCAACCAATGTGACTACAATAGACGTGCTAGGGATGTCGAAAATAAAAGTTTTTCAAAATATTAATAGTTTATATTTTATAATAAAATATCCAATACCTAACATTATATGTAAGAAGCTAACCTTATTCGCTGTACCACATCAAGAACGTGTAATAAATTTTGAAGATATGAACACCGTGGCAGAGTGCGGGAAAAAGGTCCATGCTGTGCAATGCGAGAAATCTACATTTGCTACATTTTGCAAGATATTGAACATAACTACCTGCGGACAACAGTTAATTTCGGGTTTACGGGCTAATTGCTCAACCATACCAAATCATAACAGAGGCATAAACGAAATTGATGACGGAATAATTATAATTAACAATGATACAGTCGAAATAAAGGGCGAAAATGGTGACCGAAAATTGGTTGGAGGTACTTATTTGATAACTTTTGAAACACAGATAACAATAAATGAGACCTCATTTCGAAATAAGAAAACTGCTCTAAAACGTTCTCCAGAAACACCCATGACTCAAGAGATAAATTTAATAGGACATCGAGAAACATTTAGTCTGAATTATCTCCATAATATGAATGTAGAAAATATCAACCAAATTAAAACATTACAAAAAGAGGTTGATATAAAATCTATAATTTTCATTGTTGTGCTCACAACTATCATCGTATTTATTGTGATGCGCTTTGTTTTCAATAAACACAAGAAGCGTTCACTAGAAAAAGCTGTTGATGGTGTAGTGGAGAAAATTAAAGAAAGGCTCGGGGACGAACCTCACTAAGAAAGGGAGGAGTTAACCCGAGATATTGTCAACAAAATAGTTCTAAGTAAATAGCATCTTCAAATGCTGACAGTATTGAGGGCAATTAATATTTTCCAGTTGCTTTCCTCAACTGTTTACATTATGGCATTTGTCTAAAGTAAACACTGATCACTTCGAATCGCAAGGCTGACATTGCCCTTGAAATGAGCTTCTATTGATTAACCTTAATTTCGCGCCGTAATTTGTTGCAGCTGCATTAAAAATAACAATTTTAAAATAAACAAATGGTGATCGCTTTGCAACACAAGATGGGCTTCTCTTGGTGGGCAGCTACTTCGAGCTGGAAGCCGAGATAAATCATTGCAGTCTTAAGTAAATAAATAAGCTATTCCGCCACCTGCAACAACAATGATTCACGCAACAACAACAGCAACAGTTGTCTCAATGTGGTACGATACGTGGACTAGAGTTAAGCTATTAATACTACTAACAATAGGTTAAGAAGCAGATTTGTAATCCAACCATCGGAGCGCACGCAAGGCCTCCGCAAAATAAAAAGTTAATTATCCAAAACTAGGACCAACAAAAATTATTATTTTGTATGTCAAAAGGCACGTGTGAGACAAACGCGCAAAAACGTTCAGACTTTTCACATACATTACACTCACAAATCAGACATTTTCCTAAAATATTATCTCACTAAATATCAATTTAAAGTGAATTTTTATTAAGGTAATACTTTCCATCAAACGTCAAGTGTTAATACACGTCCAAAAATCTCCAGAGAGGTATCAAAAGACGCGTCTTTACCTCCGTAACAATACTCCGCATGGGGAAAGCAATATTTTGTTTCAGTGAAAAGTTATTAGTGAAAACCCGAAAATTGACCCAGGTCAGATCCCCAATTCGGGGCGTGATCCATGGTATTTATGTGCAGAACACCTTTCCGCATTGGCGGCCCTCGGCCGCGTTAAATCGAAAACCCTGGGCTACGCCATATCAACTCCGATCGTTGTTAGGTTTCGGTCTTAAGCAGGTTTGATATGAGCCCATCAAGGTACCGATGTCGAACCGATCCTGTCTGCCAATGAAATACTGTATTTGAGCAATAAGACAAAATTTTTTTTTCCCCCGAGTGAGAATAAAGCAAACCTCGAAATTGTTTGTTATTTTTCATTTGAATGGGAAATAACACAAATTTTGTGTTATTAGCGTTTGGGTTATTCAGTTAAACATAATATCAAAACTGCTCACGATAATCCAATTTATGTAAAATCATATCGATATCCGGAAGTCCATAAAATGGAGGTTAATACGCAAATTAAAGAGATGCTAGAGGAGGAAATAATTTGTCATAGTAGTTCACCGTACTCTGCACCTATTTGGGTAGTGCCGAAAAAAATGGATGCATCGGGCATTCAAAATTGGCGGATCGTTGTAGATTATCGTAAGTTAAACGATATAACAATCAGCGATAAGTACTCTATTCGAAATATGGATGATATTCTTGACAAGTTGGGCATGTATTTCGATCGACTTAGCTAAGGGCTTCCATAAAATTGAGATGGACCCCGAAGATCGCAGAAAGACAGCTTTTTCAACTCAAAACGGCCACTATGAGTTTCTCAGGATGCCTTTTGGATTGAAAAACGCCCCTGCACGGCTGATGAACACGGTTCTGGATGGTTTGATTGATGTCAATTACAGAGTCTATTTAGACGACATAATCGTTTTCAGTACATCACTGCAAGAGCATATAGATTCTCTCAGTAAGGTTTTTGCTTGGTTGGATAAAGCTAATTTAAAAATTCAACTTAATAAATGTGAGTTTCTAAACAAAGAAACGGAATTTCTTGGTCATATTATTACACGCAATGGCATAAAACCAAACCTCAATAAAGTAGTGTCAATACTAAAATATACTGTTCCTAAAACTTAGAAAGAAATTAAACAATTTCTTGGTTTAGCAGGATTTTACCGAAAATTCATCAAAGATTTTTCTAGTATCACTAAACCGTTAACCGTTAACGGATTGTTTAAAAAAAATAACAAAATCGCCTAAGCTACTAATCTCAAGGGATCCTATATTAGCCTACCCTGATTATAGCAAAATGTTTATCCTCACGACAGATGCATCAAATAAAGCTCTTGGGGCTGTTTTAAGCCAAGATGTTCGACCCGTGTGTTATGCAAGTCGGACACTAAACGAGCATTAGCTCGATTATTCAGCAACCGAAAAAGAATTGCCAGCTTTGGTATGGGCAACAAAGTATTTCAACTCATACATATATGGTAGAAAAATCGTTGTCTATACCGACCATCGGCCTCTGCAATGGCTTCATAATTTAAAGGAGACGAGCTCAAAATTGCAGAGGTGGAAAATAAAACTAAATGAGTTTGATTTTGTAGGTAAATATATTTTGGGAAAGAAAAACTATGTGCAAGATGCCTTGTCAAGGGTTAAAATTCAGGAATGTATTTATTATTATTATTATTTGTTGGGGAAATATACAATATAACCCTAACAATGTTCGCACACTGGCTGCTGGGGCCTTCGGTGCTTGCTGTAATTACATTTGGCTTATTATTAACTATAAGTATCTAGGAGTAGAATATTTATATACATTTTAAATATAATCTAGCAGATTTATACATTTTATAAAGTTCTACAAGTTAATCACATTATTGTAGGTAATATTCCTCAAAAGTGAGGAGGGAGTTTCGGTTCCAAAAATTGCTCGCCGTTTAGTGCCCAGTGGCGGGCAAATATCCAGGATGTGGTCAATAGAAAATAGGTTCCCGCAAAACCGAGTAGGGGGAGCGGTGCCGAGGAGTAAGTGCTCGTGGGATATTTTGATGTGTCTGAGCCTGAGTCGTATAAATATGGTGATATGAAGACCGGAAAGGGTGGATGGGAAGACGGATTTCACACATTGTGGATTTATACGGGCGTACGGATGGTTGAAGTTGGACCATTCCCCTTTTTTCAATCATGACAAGTGGTTGTAGATGGTTTTAAGAATGTCATTTTTGGCGAATGAGTTGTAAGAAAAGGTGGGATTACTGTAGGTGTTTTTTGCTGCTGCGTCTGCATGCTCGTTGCCAAGGACTCCTATGTGGCTAGGGATCCATAAAACTTTTAACTTATTTCTAATACGAGAGACAGTCGGGTCGTCCTCATTTAATATGTTCTTTAACGCTAGGCAGACTGACAGACTATCTGTGCAAATTAGGAACTTACCCCTGTTGTTGGTCGCATACTCTGAAGCTTAAAGAATGGCAAGATCCTCTGCTGAAAAAATTGAGTTATTTGGGTTTAGCATGCCGTTAGATATTAAGAAACCATCTCTTTGTACTACTGCAAATTTTGTGCAATGTTTGGTTTTAGAACCGTCGGTAAAGCTTGGTACCCAGCCGGATAGCGTTGGCGAATGCAGCAGTTCTTCAAAGCGTTGTTTGAATACTATCGAATTCGTATTAATTTTACGAAGGGCGTTCAAGTCGATGTTTACAGTGAAGGTGAGAGCTCCCACGGCGGCTGGCTACTGACTTTAAAACAAGTTGAAGGCAGTGATATACCGAGGGATCTGCAGTTAGCTAAGCAGCAACGTATGCCTGAAAGTGTCTTGAAAGAACGCTTGTGGCGAAACGCGGGTTTGAAAGTGCTGAATAAAGGCTTATTGGTGGTATTTACTAGTTTCGGTATGAGTTTAAGCATACAATTTTCTCTTCTCTCAGTAATAGGTGAGAGGCCTGCTTCCGCTAGGATAGCCTTGATTGGGGAGGTTGGGAAGGCTTTAAGAGTGCGTTTGACCGCTGAGTGATGGGGGAGTCGAGAAGTTTGAGATGGCTTTTGGCACACCAGCCGTAAATAGGAAGGCCGTAGTCTATTTTATATAATATTAAAGAGCGAGTGATGTTAACTAGGGTATTTTGGTGGATCTGGAGGAGTCGTGATGACAAATACTTAATAATGTTTAGCCTGCTTACCAGGTTTTTCCTCAACGACACGCAGTGCTGTTTGAAAGTATACTTGTTGTTAAATGTTACTCCGAGTATTTTGTGTGCGGGTACATTGTCAATGGAAGTATTTTCTATGCATAAGTTCAAAGGTTGGGAGTTGGGTTTCCGACATATATCTATGTAATAATTTACATTTGCTGTAGGTCAGCACCGTGCCTGAGTATTGCCTCCAAGAATTAATATCGTGCAATAAATTAGTGAAATCTCTGCCGGCTTTAGCGTTGTCTTTGGCTTTGGTGCAAAAGATTGCATATATCCGGAAGTCCAGGGACTTAAAGTTCAGAGCTATTTTATTGAGTTTTTGGAAGGCGATTGTAAAAAGTACCACCGATAATGCAGAGCCTTGGGGTATCCTATTGTCAATGGAAAGAGGGGAACAGGATTCTCCATTCACCTTGACTTGAAATTTGCGTCCCGTAAGAAATGATCTGATGAGGTTGTATACCTTTGGCCCCACACGCCAGGCTTTTAGTTGTTCGAGGACAACATGAGCACCGATCCTGTCAAAGGCCTTCTCAAAGTCTGTTGAGAGAATAGTTACATGGTTTTTGGTGGAGAGTGTTTCGCAAATAAAGTGTTGAAGAGGAAATAGGCAGTCCAAAACCCCATGTTTTCTTTTAAAGGCCGCTTGGTTGTAATTATGGTGAAGATATCTCAAATATAGCAACTGTTCACTCCGCCTCAGAGGATGCACAAAATTATATAAGTATAACGGAAAGGCCTTTAAATATATTCAAACGACAATTGAAATTAATAAGAGGTACCAAGTATTCGATTAGTACAGAAAACGTGTTCAAAAATTCTGTAACTACTGTAACTTGCACCATCCTTCATAACGAACTAATAAAAAAATAATTAGTAAATATCTACTTAATGTAAAAGATGCTATTTCCGTTCATAAGGATAATGATTTCGTAATTCTTCAAAATGTATATAAATCAACTATACAGAATAAACCAAACTTAGTAGTTCGGACCACAAGGTTATTAGAAAATAAACTTCAATACGCCGAATTTAAGGCAAAAATTGTGCAAATACACCTTGAAGGACTCCATCAGGGAATTGAAAAGGTGGCTAAGAGTTATAAATCAAAGTATTACTTTCCAAATTATTTGAAGGAGGTTACCAAACTGATAAATGAGTGTGAGTTATGCAACCATTGCAAAAATGATCACATCGCATGTAAAATTCCCTTTAAAGTTACACCTCCTGTGTATGAGACAAGAGAAAAATTTGTTCTTTACTTTTGGGAATGGGATAAACATCATTACTTGACTTGTATAGATATTTATTCTAAATATGCTAAGGTAGAAGAAGTAAGTACGTTAAACTGGTTAGAAACTAAGCAAGCGTTATTAAAAGTATTTAACGTGATGAATTCCCCCCAGATACTTAAAATAAATCAAGATCAAGGCATTAACAACATCAATATTAAGCAGTGGTGCAACCAATTGAATATTAAATTAGATATGACCACGGGAAAAGCTGGCATTGGTGATGTAGAGCGCTTGCCTAAAACTTAAAAAAAATTAAGAATAATTAATACTTCAAATGGCCAGGAACTAAAATATTTCAAAACAATCTGGTGCCCACGACTTCGTATGCGTATAATTTATTTTTATTTTTTTTCTCTTTTTCCGTCCGTAATTTTTGAAGATATATACTTGGCACCATTCGTTTGATACCCATATTGTACTAACACATTTTTTTGCAAATATTCATTTGGGATATTTCAATTGATCACATCGCATATTACAGCACTCATTTACACCTTTCGTTTGACATCCATACTGTACTAAGACATTTTTGTCACCCCTGGTCCACATACTGGGCGATAACTCCAAAACCGGTTGAGATATCGCAATGCAGTAAATTAGACCAACACACGTCAACGTCTTGTCGGATTGACAAATCTAACAATCTGACCCCAGCATCACCACGAACACTAGAAGACGATTTAAGTATTTCTGGTTCATCTTCGGACCTCTATGAACCATCAAATTCATCAGATATAGAAAACGAGAGCTCAGTAGAAAGTGATGTTGAGCCTTCTTCTAAACATAAAAATGTTCCAAAAAAAAAGAAAAAAAAAAAAACGAGAATAGCTGGAAGAAAAATGTTAGGAAACTTAAAAGGCTTAAAGGTGAGTTTTACATTACTCATAGGGGTATCGAGAAACCTTCTCGCCCTATTTTGCCAGTACCTTGTCTCAATAAGCCGAAACATAAATGTGCAACTTCAGTAACCGAGCCTAACTGAATAACTTTATAACGATTTTCGCAATTTAAGCTGCATTGACGATCAACGTCAATTTCTATATAAACACATTGACAAAAATCCAAAAAAACGGACCACAAGAGGTATCGGAAATTCCAGAAGAAACTACACCTGTGTGTATAGTCTTACGGTTGATGGAGTTAAACATGCAGTATGTAGAGAGTTTTTTATGGCCACATTGAATGTGAGGGGTTAAGTTACGAAGCAACATAATCGGAATGCCTTTTTTTAAAGCGATGCTATTAGCGGGAAGTCCGGGCGCAGAAATAGAGTTGAGAAACTCAACAGGATAGTTCGTAGTCTCGGCTCTGTCTAAAACCGTGCTTATTGAGGTGACAGGTAATAGTGTCACTGGTATTTCCAATTTACAACGGAAATAGCGTCAATTGACACTATTGCGCTTTCGAAATGGAATTAGTGTCAACAAGAAAATGGAAAATAAGTCATTGACACTATTTCCAAACTGAAATGGAAATAGTGTCAAAAGTGCTAAAAACGGGTCTACCACATTATCCCCAAAATCAAAATCCGCAAAGGAAAAATCCCTAAAATCAGAATCCCCAACACGAAATCCCCATTTTATGTGTGAAATAAATTCAAATTATGTATTGGGTAGGTAATTATGCTACCTTTCATTTGAGGTACCACTGTTGTGGGTCAAAACCGCGTATGTGCAAAATTTTAAATTTAATTTAAAAACAACCCTAGGCTACATTATTCCAAGTCCTGCATCTGCGTAGTACACCATTCTGCAATATGCCACCGTTCCCACTCTATGGGCAGGATCCATGGTATTTTTGTGCAGAACACCTTTCTGAATTGGCTATAAAGATAACATAAAGGGAATAAAAATATAGTGTACATGCATATACATATGTAAATAGCTAATAACATAAGATGAAAATTTTAAATAAAAAATCGCGCGATATAATAATCATTAGTTTCAGGTGATAATAAAAATTAAAAAAATACCATGGATCCCGTGCATAGAGTGGGAACGGTGGCAACATGCCACCGTTCAGGGCAACCACCCGGAGTTGGAATGGCGTAGCCCAGGGTTATCTTTTGAAGCGCGGCCGAAGGCCGCCAATGCGAAAAGGTGTTCTGCACATAAAAAACATGGATCGGAAGTTATATGTAGTTTAATTGTGAAATAAGTCCCGAATATTGGAAAGAAACCCTAACAATTAAGACTTTCTTTCATTTTTAATATTAGGCTTTCCTTCATTTTTAAAGTTAGACGTTCTTTTACTTTCTTGCTAGGCGTTCTTTTTTAGGCATTCTTTCATTGTGAAAAATTAGGCGTTAGTTCGTTAGGCCTTTATTCGCTGAGCCGAGTTTTACTTTGAGGATTCTGATTTTGGGGATTACTTATCTGGCGATTTTGTGTTTGGGGATTTCTTTTTCGGGGATTTTGATTTTGGGGATAATGAGGTAGACCCCATTCACTAATAGTGCACATTTCGTAAAAGGAGAAACCAAAATTTTGTAAATAATCATATAATAAAAATCCATCCAATCTTACAACACTACGCTGTGCAGACTACCGCTGCCTAAAATAGCAATAGTGTCAATTGACACTATTTCCATTTCCAAAAGCGCAATAGTGTCAATTGACACTATTTCCAGGGTAACTTGGACTATTACCAGTGACACTATTACCTGTCACCGTTTATTGATCGGTATACCACCTCTTCTCCATCAACTTTTTTTAAAATACTGTAATTTATTTCTGCTGCTTGGTCGTTTTTGGGTGTAAGTATAGCTCGTTTACAGAGCCAAGCATTATTCTGGCGCGTTACTTGAGAAACGTCTCCATAAACCGAAGAAATAAGTTCTTCCACTGAAGGCACAATATTACAAAGATTTTCTGGCAGAGTTACTAATCCATTTCGACGGGAAGTAAACCCTGGCCAATTTTCAGCAGGATATCCGAAAATTCTTGCGCTCTCATGTTTCGCGTTAGATTTAATTTATTTACCATTGGCCAGAGCACCGAGCGTTTGAGGCATGCGCTGACTTCATCAGCCCTTGTTCCCGCATTTATAACGGGAAGTGTCTGACGGAAATCTCCACAAAATAAAACTGTTACCACACACATCTTTCTTGGGGTTAACTTTCAACGCACTGAATTCAATTTCGGTTGCCCTTTTACAAAAATATTTCTATAGAAAAATCACGATTCGTTTTTGTATTAGTTTGGGCTGTAAGCAGCTGAGCTTAAATGTGAATTATAACTTTGGCAAACATTTTGGATTAATTGTTTATAAACAAAGTAATAATAGACCAATGATAGTCTTGAAAAATGTCTTGAAAAAATTGCCAGTAATAATTTCAACTGGTCTTATTTCTTAAGTCGACTTAGGCTGTTATTGCTTATGACCAGAGATTTTTACTATTTTTTGTGAAATCTTCGAAATCATTTGAGATATTGAAATAAAACTCACATCACTATGTAGTCTTCATTTTTACCTTTCGTTTGACACCCATATTGGGAAAAGTAATTTTGGGTCACATTTTGTCAATATCTTTGGAACCGAATTAGATATCCTGATGGAAGATGTCCTAAATTTTAGGATAGACGTCTAGTGTTATAATGGTGAAATTTTCATTCATAGTTTTTATGTGTAGTGGGCATAATTGTAAAAAACGCACATTTTTGGTCACCCGGACCCACATTTTGGTCAATAACTCGGGAACTGGATGAGATATCTAAATGAAAGTTATCCGAAATTTTAAGTTAGACGTTAAGTGATAGAGTGGTTAAAATTTCATTGAATTCTGTTCAGTAGTTTTTGAGTTATGCCGGGACAACCATACAGACAAAAATTCTAAAAACGGCTAATATGGGTTCTAGAGGCTTAATAATGACCCCTGACATCATTTTTTTTTTTTAAATATCTTCAATGTACAGAGATCCGACCTGTTACAATTTTATTATATGTAGAGATCTAGTATTATAATGGTAAAATTTTCATTCATAGTTTTTATGTGTAGTGGGCATAATTGTAAAAAACGCACATTTTTGGTCACCCGGACCCACATTTTGGTCAATAGCTCGGTAACTGGATGAGATATGTCAATGAAAGTTATCCTAAATTTTAAGTTAGACGGTAAGTGGTAGATTGGTAAAAATTTCATTCAATTATGTACAGACAGACAGACAAAAATTCTAAAAACGGCTAATTTAGGTTCTAGAGGCTTAATAATGACCCCTGACATCATTTTTTTTAAATATCTTCAATGTACAGACATCGGACCTGTTACAATTTTATTATATGTATAGATTAACCAACATTGTGGTTAATGTTACTTATAAGTAAAAAATAAAAAAAATGATAGGGATAGAGAAATATAAATAAAAGGAAATAAAAGAGGTCGATTGCCAATTATCTGGCCAGGCGAGCAGAGCAGAAGGCTTACGCCAGCTATCTAATAAAAGTAATTAATTTACGTCTGTTGCCCTCTTAATGTTATGCTAGGTAAGCCAGTGTAAATGCCTAAAAAAGTGAGTAAAATTTCAAAATGTGAAATAAATTAAATTTTTAGGTGTGGTACAATTTCATTTGGACTGTTTCTATATTTTTTAATCATATCTATATCTCCTAGGTCACTGCAAAAATTATTTATTAATAATTCAATATAAGGAAGTCCCTTTTACTTGGTGTCACCATTTTAATTAAAAAATAAGATGCTCAGAGAATATTTTTGTGATTGAGGAAATTGTGGCCGCAATATAATCCCGTACATTGTTGCTTAGGTATATATGTATTTCCAAACTAGCTGAAATGTCCTCCAAAAATTTAAATAATTAGGCTAACGCCATTCCGCTGACTTACTTGTACCAAACAAAATCTCTTAATTGCTATTGAGTCCTAATGTTAAAATAGATGACCCTCATGTAACTTTACATTAAATCTTGAGACACTCACTTATGCCCCGATTCCGTTTTAAAAGTGATGACTCCTAACTTTCTGTGATTGCATCTATCTTTCCTTTTTTTACTAATTTCCTCATTTTGTTAAGAATTCAATTTAATAAAAATTTACCAACTGAATGTAAATAGAAAGTAGCGATGTAAACAAAAGTGACTAAATGGCACTTTCGCCATTTCAGTCGAGGGAAGAACAAGCAATTAGCTGATCGGAAAATGTCACCATACTAATTTCGCCATGGAGGAAGGTTTTTCGTAGGGTATAGCCACAAACTCCTTGCCTACTACCTTTGTTAAATATTAGAAGTAATGTTATTTGTGATTATGTAAAAGTTTTAATATATTTTAAGTTTTAACTTACAAATGGTTATTAAAGCCATGAAAAATATTTGCATTCCACTACCAATAACGGCGGAAAAAAGGCTTGTGTTTTTCGGAGGTCGGAACACATCTCCATGCACTAGCTTCCAGCCAGTTTCCTCAAGCGTGTCCTCAATATTTTCATCTGTATTATAACGTGCAATATCTCTACGTAGCGTACGAATCATGATCATAGCTAATATGCCTGAAAATATTTTGGTTTTTTCAAGGCTTCCAAATTTTGAAAAGTTAGAGTAACTTAATTTTACCCGACAGGAAAAATACAACCACAAGTGAATTGATAATACTAAACCAATGAATTTGGACATCGTTCATACCCAGATAAATATCCCATCGGGACGCCCAACTTACTTTAGATTCCTTCCATTCGACAGAATATGTGAAATATAGTTGCGTATTTGAATTTGAGCTCACCTAATATAAGTTGTATTGTTATATAAACAGATATTTTAAAACATATTATGCATCACCAATTGCGGCCTCGGATTGTCAGGAAAATTGCAGGAGTCTCCTTCAAATTTAATTTCTTTATAGTTAACTGAAGCTGTTTCTACCTCAAATCCAACCACACGGTATTTGTTTCTATTAAAATAAAAATAAAAAACAAAATTAGTGTCACTCTTGTAGCAAGTAATTCGAATTCTTGACAGAATGTTATTGTTATAGAAAATGTATAAAATATTGTAAACGAACAATGCAGGTATTCGAAAAGAACCATCTTAGAAGCTGTTCAATTTAAATTAACTTTAATACTAGGCAATTGTTGGTGAAATTTCAATGCACTGTGTCGTCATTATGTTATTTTCCTCTTTTATGATATTTCCCTCTAATGCAGATCGTTATTTCACAATGCATCAAAGCTACTTTGTTACATCGTTTGCTTTGGTGACATTTCATAGTCCCAAATGGCAAAATCCCAAGTGAAAGTAGGTATGACACTCCCCTCGCAGTAAATTTTTTTTCTTGGGACTATGACACTGTGGGCTGGGTGGCATAATCCCAAATAAAAATGAGACAAAATCACAAGTACGATTTGGGGTTATTATTATTTTAGAATATTATTTTTCAAAAAGCGCCCCCGCGAAAATTTGGAATGAACATTTTAATTTTTTACTTTTTCAAAATTATTTGAAAATAGCGCCGCAGGCTAAAGTTTTGCATAAATATCCATGAATGGAATATGAAAATAATTATTTTATGATTATAATCAGTTCTTGAGTAGATATCAAGTGAACAGGCTTAATTTGTTTCTCATTTTTAAGCTCAAAGGTGTCAAAAACCCAATTGGGGGTATAACAATCCCTCTTCGGTGTCATATTCCCAAGTAAAAAAATTTGGATTATGACACTGCAAAAGTTCTGATGATAAGTTGGTGACTTCGAAACACGTCATCTCATCCCATCCCTGTGCAAATCGTTGTACTTTTTCTCCAATATCAATTATAGCTGTTATTCCATTGGCACGTAAGTTAAAGATTTCTAACATGTACTGAGACTAAAATCTGAAAGATAATTTTCAAATTCAGAAATCAGCTGTACGTAATATATGAGCCGTTTATTTTGAAAGTGGTTTAAGTCCATTTTTGCTTACATTGATATATTTAAGGTTTTGCGTATTAATTGTTTTAAAATTATCGGGAACTGGTATTAAGGTAAATGGCTATAATTCCGTGGTACTAAGGATTTTTCTGACTTTGTACTCCTCCCACGTTGAAACAAAAAAGTTAAACCTGAAAAATCGAATTGTTCCTATTTAATTGATTAATTTCCAATTGCCAAAATTCGAAAATAACAAATAATATTCTTATAATAACTAAATTATTGACTAACTCAGATGTCCCTAATTCCGTGGCAAAAAATTTCATGATGTACATAACTCCGTGGGAAATTGTCTCTAATTCCGTGGTATGAAGCAAGCCACATATTTCATTGCTAAAAATGTAAGATAAACTTAATTATTGCATTCAAAAACAATTTGTTATCAAGCAACAAAATAGGTTTTAAGGTTTCTATATTTATTTATTAAAATTTATACTTTTTCGCTTCTTTTAAAAGGTTTTTTTTTGTTGTTTTAAAATGCATATGCTTTGAGCTCTAAAACAAACTAAAATTTAATTCAGTTATACTTTTTTGTTTGTATAAATAAATAACATATAAATTAAAAATTTTAATTCAATATCATTTTTTTTTATTGGGAGAAGTTCTTGAGAACTTTAACAATTTATAAATAAAATTGCTTTCAGTAAAAATAAAGCCAAAAACTTTCATTTTATAGTTTTTAGTTTTATACTTTTTTTTAATAATTTTTATTTTATTTTTTTGTTTAGTTTTTTAGTGTTTTTTACTAAAATAAGTTCTTAAGAACTTTAAGAACCTATACAGAAAATAGAAATATAAATGAAAATTAAAAAAAAATTGAAGTTTAAAAATTTCATTCAGTATTTTTTTTCTTTGTTTTTATATGTTTTGTTTGTTTTGTTTCATTTTTGTTTCCTTCGTGTTTATTTATTTTTTTTCTGTGTGTTTTTTGTTTCTGTAACAAAACATGTATATAAAAAAACAAAACAACATATGTATAAAAAAAATAAATAAAACTGTATTCAATAATGAAGTAAAAAAATTGCATTCAATGTTTTTTTGCTTTGTTTTCTTTATTGTTCTTTTATTTTTTTTTTTGTTTTTTTTTTTTTATTTTTTTTATTTTTTTAATGTATTTTGTTGTTGGATTTGCGGTCTATTTTGTTTACAAATTTGTAAGTTATGAGCAAGCTCGAGACCAGTTAACAATAATTCTAAGCGAATTAATATTGTCAGTTTTTTGGGAAAAATTGATAATTGGAGAAAAATTACAAAGGAAAAATCAACAGCGATGGATAGGATTACATGTTTCAGAGTTTCCAGGCTCATCATCAGATCCCTTTTCGGGCACTGGGATGCGAACCAGTGTCCGAAAAGGGATCTGATGATGAGCCTGGAAACTCTGAAACATGTAATCCTATCCATCGCTGTTGATTTTTCCTTTGTAATTTTTCTCCAATTATCAATTTTTCCCAAAAAACTGACAATATTTTTTTTTTTTTTTTTATTTTTTTTTTTTTTTCTACTCGTCTTTCGTCTAGCTACTGCAACGTAAATGCGTAGCATACCACGGTATAAGGGACATTGTACAATTTAGTGGTACATAAATCCGTGGTAGCGATTTAAAGGGCAAATCAATAATTTTATTATTATTTCTATTTTTTATTACAAATATGCATTCAAAATAACGGTAGGGAACTTAAAAGCTTCATTTTTAGTCTTTATTAGAAAATGTCGAATTAATAAAAATTCAATAATGTCAACATTTCGTTAAAATATTGTGTGCCACAGATTTTTCCAGGTCATATATTCACGAACAGGTGAATAAAATTATACCACGGAATTACGTCAAGATCTTCTTTGGGGCTTTATTTAATGATTAAACGACTTTTTGGAGTAGGGTTTCTTATAAAAAGTTTACTATAATAAAGAAAAAAAGTGTTAAATTACCCTAATTCCGTGGTACCCACGGAATTACGTACATTGAAAAACGAAATGTGTACCTAATTCCGTGGATCAGAAATAATGAATTAACAGTAAAAAAAACTATTTCAATGTATATGGTGGTTATAAAAAATAGTTAATAAATGTTCATTGAGCACCTAAATGTAATAATTATGAAACAAAAGTATACGGTTAAAATTTTACAGCCTTAAGAATTTTCATTGGACTCCTTAACATTTTGCTTAAGACACGGTCATACAAAACACTTTTTCTCTAGACTAACAACTTTTGATCGTGTCATATAAAATAAATATAGCCTAGAAAACAAAAAAGTATATCGATTTGTATCTCTTAAAGATAGATCTTTATAATTGCATTTTAATTTAACTAAAATTTCTTCTAATTCCTTATTTGGCATAAAAAATCGAAATTCCACGGAATAAGGTACTACCACGGAATTATAGCCACTTACCTTAAGTTGTTTTTATGGGTTTGTGACCTCAAATATTTTAGAATATATAACAATACGTTTTGTAAACTTTACTAGAGAAATAAGTTTTATTCCAGAAACTAAAAGTTTCAAAATAAACGGCTCATATATTTACTGGATTCCCCGGGAAGGCTGTCAATTCAACGTTACCCTTGGTTAGTGGGCATCACTTTAGTTTCTTTAGTTTCGCACTTAATATCTGCTCAGAAGATTAGATGACGAAGATTGTTGTTTTAGATAGATAACTCTTAAACCTTTGCAAGAAGACATTCTTCTGTATGTAATAGTGGCTCGTTGGATTGGATCGCCTTCACGGATGGAGTTGTTGCCTGAAGAACGGCGTTCGCTGGGAGAGAGCTGACATAACCGTCAGTTATTAGTATGTTCTTATGGGTTTGTGACCTTCAACATTTTAGAATATAAATTACTAATTACCGTCTTTATTGTTTTAAATAAAACCAAAAAGCTTCAATGCTTGTTACAAGTTTATTCAGGAAACCGTTGGTTTACCGTTTGATTTACAATATCAGTTTATAGCTATAAGAGCCTGGCAAAAGACTGACTATTAACTTTACACTCATTAAACACGAAACCTAAGGCGGCAGCGTGTATTCGATTTGTTAGTTCAGTCTGTATACGCAGCCAATAAGTAGTTTCCCGACCTTAGTATATATCTCCAAAAAAATATACTCGATCGAACTTGATGGCGAAGACACACATTTGACCCTACAGGATAAGTCATTCTTGACGTAGATAGCCACACCTCCACCATGACCCATTCTATCCACACGAAATAATTTATAGCCCCTTGCACTAAATAATACATTACAACTTTCAGTAAAGAACCATGTCTCTGACACACATATAATATCTACGTTGGAATCTTCAAATAGGAATCTAAATTCGTCGATTTTTTTGCGCAGACTTTGCGCATTGATGTGACAGACTTTGAGCCCTGCTTTTTGTCGACTCAATATGCGAATCATATTATATGTGTTACCTTTAGAAGATGAGTTGTTGTTGCAATTTAAATGCATCATCAAAAATAAAAAATAAAAATAAGTTTACATTGCATTTCATGATAACTAGCGCTTACGCTCAGAATGTAAAAAACGAATATATTCATACAAAATCTGTTTATATATAATCTGTCAGATGCTTTGCTGTAAATTAATAGTGGGATAGGTGAAAAAAGAAGAGGAAGAAAGTTCACAAATTTAAAGTCTAATAATTCTTTCATTTGAAAGTTAACCATAAAAAGAGTGAAAGTATGTATGTGTATACAAAAATATATACATAAGTAAACAGAAAATATCTCCTCGCTCAATTTCGATGTGTTGTTGTCACAGTTGTTGGTCATTATCGTTGATTGTTGCTAATTTTTGGACATCGCTTATATTAGATACCTTTATTGCTTCGCTTGTGGGACTTACTCGGACATATACATGGTTGCGCATTGAAAAAACTGAAGTAATTTGTTTTTGCCTTTTTAGCTGTACGGCGTACTGAATTACTTCACGGCGGCGCTTGGTGAGGCTATCATAAACACCTACCCTCCCATCTGTGTTAATACCAATATCTCTTAAGTTATTTGCCTCTTTGCAGATTTACAGAACTGTGGAATTGCACCCATTGTTTGTACGCGATCGTTAGGTGAGCCCGGCTTGATTATTATTACACCAGCTCATTTGTTTTTCAGGCTTTTGTTAGGTATTCGGTAAGCAGCGAGAACCAGCAACGCTACACAGTCGAGAGAAACTATCGCTCAGGTTCTCTTCATTCGTTTGAGGGATGCCTTTTAAAACAATGTCAGCAGATATGAGAGTATTTTGACAGTCGTCAAGGTGATCATTAAGAGTTTGAACATCTGAGGTTAGCTGTTTAACTAGTTCACTCTCCGACGACTTATAAAGCTGGAGTTGAGTTTTTATTGCTTGAACATCGTTGTGTAGGTGCTCAACCTGTTGACATTCGAGCTCAGCTTTAGAAACCCGCACTTCAATGTTTTTTATTGATAGCTTTAAGTTAAAAACGTCAGTTGATAGTTCAGTGAACCGCGCCATAACGCGATCTTCTGATTTTTTCATACATACATATAGTTCTGCAACAATACTCTCTTTTAGAATTGCCAATCTCTCGTCAATTTGTGCAATTAAATTAGTTGATGGTACACTCTCACTAATCACTTGTTTCACTTGCTGAATAGGTGGTTGATTTGGAGAGGAAAGAGCGCCGCGCCTTCCGATTCATATTGAAAATTTGACAAATTAATTAGTTAATTTTTGCTTTGTAGATTAAATTTGCTTTAGACAATCTGGTGAAAGAAATTTTTATTAAGACACCTCAAGCCGATTTGTTTGTTGGTTTAAGCCTTATTTCGAAATTTTGAATGGTAGCGAAAAGCAAGATATTTAAAATAATACTGCAGCACTCAACAAACACGTCTACTCACTAGCACATCTCATCACACATACTTTTTGAAGAAAAAAAAAATTTCATCGAAAAAACTGCTAGCTCGAAATTCATGTTAGACCTATAGTTTCTTCGGCAAAAATACTTGAAATGATCCAAATAATCAGAATCTCCATGTGCTCCTGTGATTTTTTTTTTGGGTCCATACAAATCGACCCACCCTACTGTGTCCGATGGAGTGGTAGTCATTCTGATTGACTCAATCTATACTGGAAAGGAGCTGCCTCTTGATTAATAAAGTAATTCGCTAAAATATATCTGAGGCGGAATGCAGCACTGGAAGCGTTTCGTCGAGGTGACGTAATTGCTTCTTCCACATCAATACGACATCCTCCATTTTAAGATTGCTTAGGGTTGTCCATATCTACAAAATCTTCGGGACAATACCAGCGTTGTCATTTAGCATTATAAAGTTGTATAGGAGCAGGCAAGCTAAAACAATTGTCACGGTATTATTCGGGGAACATTATAGTTTTATATAAAATACGCCAGCGAGCACTTAACATTCCAAAAGTGTTTTCAATTACTCGACGTGCTCGAGACTGTCGGTGGTTAAATACGGCTTTGATTTGTGGTAGTTGAGTCCCCGCAACTGAGCCGTTCCATAGGGAAGCTTTTGGTGGTAATGGCAAACTGTTTTGAAGGGGGGAACGACCAAATTCTGTTTGCTAAAAAACGCCTTAAAATTTAAATGAAATCAGTATGTTTCACAAAGCTCAAAATATATTGAGTAATTAAGCTTTGTATATATTGAGTAAGCTCAATATATATTGAGTAATTGATGTAAGAAGGCTGGAGTGGCCGTAAAATGCATTGATTTATTTGAAAAATTTTTGTTTAATATTAAGCTGCATATTTCTCTATATTTCTTTTAGTGAACACTATTATATAATTTTTTGATGGATGCTAAGCTCGAACGTAAGTTAAATTTTTTAATAGTAATTCTTTCGCAATTAGAGTATTTTCAATATATTTAACATTCCGTTATTAAGAAGAAAAGGTATTTTTCCTCTATAATTTTAACTGTAGAGACAAAAAAGTTACACACATCCGCCGGCATCCGGGCTAAATTTTACATACGGCGTCGAGTGGATGACCTCTTGCAATCTAGAATTCCTGGTGAGTTACTTTATGCGGCAGAGGTATCAGCGAATGTCCGGCAACAGAAATGTTGCTAACATTACAAAAAATCACAGGATTATTATTATTGTAATTCACTTTTACATTCCTGACTGGTATTGTGAAATAGTTTTGTAAAAATTGTAGTGCCAGGATAAGTACTCAAATATATACAAAATATGTATGTACATACAATTCTTACAATTTTCGCTTTCGCAAATTTATTTTAATTAATTTCCCATAAAAAAATTTGTCATGATCTATATCAAAAACTAAATCATATTTTAAAAATGTTTGAAAAATTCGACAAATATTCATAAAAAAATTTTAATGTTTTTTTTCGGAATTTGTAGAATTTTTTAGAGTACTATTGAGATCTGTAGTCCATTCAATTTAAGTACAATAAAGTAATATTCTTAAGTCCTTAAATTTTTTTTTATTATTCACATGAGTTACTGTAAAATTTCGAGAAAAAAAAAAGATATGGCTAAAAAAAATGACGTATTTGTAATAAATTACTGCATATAAAACGGAAAATCTTATAAAATAATTTTGTCCTGCTAGCTTGTTCTACACGAAACACTGTGCGACGCAAGCACGTAGTACGTGTCAGCTGACACGACCTGCCTTATGAGAATGCCGTGTAAACGAACACTCACCGATGTTCAATTTTTCCGTATACGTAGAACGGAGCGTAGAAATCAAACGAATTTTGATTTTTTCCGTAGCGACGTGTCAGCTGATTGCTTTCGCACATGACAGTGTTGCCTATTCATACGTTTGTATGCTGGTTATGGATCGTTTGCAGTTTTACAAAAATACCAAAAATACGGGATACGTATAAGTACGTTACACACGTCGGTGGGTAATTGGACTATGAGGCTCAAGCGACCATATACATATAAGAATAGTGAGAGCACAACGATATCTTCGTAAAAAGCAACGAAAACCCATTTCGTTTTATTTGATCATTCATACGGCACGGTTATGCTGAGGAAGCGTCGCACGCACACTTGGTACAGAGGATACTCGTATAATACGTACATATGAATGCAAAGCTTTTAGGTTGGGTTTCTTTTTTTGCTTTAATAGCACAAATAAGCGGCTTTGCTTGATTTGTGTAAAATTAGCAAATAAAGTATGCAAGCAAAGCAAATTCGACATTTCGATTTACTTTACAGATGCGTAAATTTAATTTAATATATATTATTTGAATAAATTTTATATTGTTTTAATTTTAATTGATTTATTTTATTTCATTTGTTATGTTTTATTGTACTTTATTCTGGTTCATTTTAATTATTTTATTTTATTCATATAAAATCATACTAAATAAATAATTGAATTTGCTTTCGTCGTCGCTAGGCTGTCGTGCACACACACACATTCACAATTTGGTTACTGTGTCTATGTAGTGGTGCCCAGCCCTGGTCTGGAGGAAACCTCTCCCGATTCAAGCATCAATGCTGGTGAGAGCTATCGTAAAATTGCTGATAATACCTCAACTGTTGCAATTCTTATCACAATTCCCAGTGTTCCTGCACCTTTGCCGATAGAACTTATTGATTTAGCCAGTTTCGTTGAAGGCAACCTCGAAGAAAAAATCTGAGCCCCAACCTATTAGGTTGGCACCTGAACAAACCGCACGGAATCTGGTAAATCCACAACTACGTACATATGTGCCCGCGATACCGCCAAAAATATTTTACATAAGAAGACACACCAATAAGGGGAATACCCGCGCTTGTTTTTCCTACCAAACGAATAGTTATATTCAAACACAAGGATAAGCTTGAAAAAGTTAACCAAAAGTTAACTTTATGGAGCGCTACGTGGACGCTCAAAACTTTTAATATCAAACTGTAAAAGGGTTAAGTACCAAACTAACTAGACTTTATTTGAAATCTCTTTCCTTTAATTATAATATTATTTGCTTTACCGAAACGTGACTAAAACACATATTTGTAACTCTGAAGTCTTATCTGATGATTATCACGTATTCAAAAAAGATAGCATTAACAGAGTCGGGGGTGGCGTTCTGATAGCTGTTCATTCGTCAGTGCCCTCTGAGGTGGTTAGCGTTCCTGGAATCGATTCAAGTGAATTCAAGTACGTCCGTATACTGCTGGAGAATTCTTATATATACTTAGTGGTTTGTTATATTCCTAAAGGACTAAACTTTCCGATTCAATGATCGTGCTGGGCGATTTCAACCTACCGCATATATCGTGGAATATCTCTGAAGGAGGCCTTGTGCCTCCACCATTTATAGGTTTTTTGATAAACATGTACCTGAACGTAAATCTTTCCATAAAGAACCAACGAAAGCATGATTTACCAAAGAACTGAAAACCTCAAAAAATAAAAAGAGCCGTTCATTCAAGCTATACATGAAATCCGGTGTAAACAAAGATTACTAGTACTTTAGAATTTACGTCAAAAATACTTTGAGTTGAAGAAAAAATGTTACCTTGCTTATATCCGCAAAATCAAAATGAAAATTATGCGCAGTCCAAGTCATTTTATGGTTTCGTAAACTCTAAGCGTAATGTAATGGCCTTACCCTCTGCTATGAAATGCCAAGACTGTATATCCAGCGATAATCAAGATAATTCAAACTTCACTGCTAAATTTTAAAAATCTAATTCTTCTACTCGCAATTAATCGACTATTCATATATGTTGGATACAAAAAACTCTAACATGAAAATGTCTTTTTCTATCTAAAAACCTTAAAAGAGTCATATAAATGTGGCCCTGACATGATCCCAGCGTGTCTTGCGCTAACTACATTTAGCAGCCTCTTACTGGTCTCTTTAATTTGTCTTTGAAAAGTGGCGTCTTCCTATTTGTTTGGAAAGAATCTTTCTTTACACCACTTTATAAAAGTGGGAGTAGATCTTCTATAGACAACTATCGTCCTATAGCAAAGCTTTCCGCGATTCAAAATCTTTAAACGACATAGCTACGGTTATTTCTTTCGTATATCTCCTTAGCATTGCAAGCTATTGTAATTCGCAATCAGCTTATGAAATATTCCGTAGATATAGTTTATGTTTTGTAAAGACAAAGGATGGTTTTTCACAATGAAAATGAGGAAGCCAATCACGCGCCATTCCTCAGAGCCAACAAAGCTCGTCAGCAATAAATACATAAAGGGTGCCACAGGTGTACCGCAACTTCCGTTCTTTAAAGAGCAAACAACTTTTAACATTTGCGCAACACGGTCGTCAGAACCTGAGCCAAATGCATATATACCTTTTGGGCAAGACGGTCGCCTAGGCCTGAGCCAAAAGTAGGATTTTCACAATCAGCTCAATTATAAATATACTCGCGGATTTTCGTTCTCTCGGACTTTTTTATTCCCTAGGAAAAATTCCTCCAATTCTTTTCTCCTAGGGAGCAAACAAATTGGGGAACAGGAATTTCGAATTTTAGAAATCAGCTATTTTGCTAGTTGAAATTTCATGGCGGAATTTTATTTTTGCAAAATAACTTCAAAAGATTAAATAATGTGACGAATTCCCATTAAATAAACTAAAAAAATATAAAACAATGTATAGTATTGATTTTCATATGGTGGTGGAGGAAGTTAATGATGGAATAAAAGTGCAGGAGCATGAACAGAGGAGTATCAGAAGAAGGTTGCGCGATAGTACTAATCCGCTTGAATAGCCGTAATTGTTGTAAGTTGTTTCACTCAGTTTTCTTTCTATGTTTAATCTACTTTGTCCCCTTTGCAGATTTCAAAAGTATTATAGAGTAAACAAGCCCGCATTTCGATACTTATTGGACCTTCTTCCATTCCGCAATATATTTTGTTGGTTGTCCTGCCGAATTCAGCTCTTCCTCAATTATACGCCAAAATTTATTTAACACCTCTTAACTTCCCTTATGAAATCCTTGAGCAATTTCTGTATGGCTTTGCATCATGATTATAAGCATTTCTATTTGTTGTTTATCTGTACTTTTCGGCCTAAAAGAAAGACTATTGTAGTAAAATATGAATGTAATTTAGTAGATATGAACAAATAGAAATAGTTTTCAGTTTGAAATACATTTTTCTGTAATTCTCCTTTCGTGTTGAGCATAAAAAAATTCTGTATAAATGGCACTAAAATCTCCCGTTCACTCACATTCGTAATAGCTACTTTTCTCTCATAATCGGTTTTCCCATTTTCGAACATTATTCAGAATAGGAGGAAAGGGAGAAGTGAAAAAATTCCCGAGAAATTTTTATTCAGAATAAGGGGAATGGGAAACGAGAAAAAATCGGTGCGGATTTTGTATTTAGAATTGGGCTGAGGAAGCCAATCACGCGACATGCCTCAGAGCCAACAGTGCTCGTAACCAATAAATAAATATAGGGTGTCACAGGTGTCCCGCACCTCCCGGTCTCTAAAAGAACAAAATGTTTTTAACATTTGCGCAACACGGTCGTCAGAACCTGAGCCGAATGACTTAATACATGATGAATATCATATCAAAGGTTGAAAAAAACGTACATTTTGAACCCGACCCCCCAGAATTTGATGAAATTTTGCATAGGGGTACATCTTACCGACCCAAATACAACCTCATTTTTAGAAATTGTATTTTTGAAAAATTGTGGGCGTGGCAAGGTATCGAAATATTCGAAAAATTACGATAATAGGTACTTTTAAAGTGTGATTACTACGAAATGGCTTTATCGATTTCAAAGATCTTCATACCATTAGAAGGGTATTGAAATTTGATTTCAAAAAATTCTCTGTAAAAACTTTTTAGTACACTGAAAAATATTTTTTTTTCAAAATAAAATTTTAAACTGAAAAAACACTTCAAAAATCAAGCGATTGTGAAAAATAAAATTTTTTTTTAGAAAGGTCTTTTTATTATATATAATATATCTAAAAAGTAGCATGGCGTTTTTTTTTCTTTTCTTTCACATGAAAAACTTTAAGAACCTCCTGTGAGCGAACCGTTTGACCGATTTGAATGAAATATGCAAATATTACGCGCGCAAATATTAATATATTTTGTTCAAACCAAAGACGGATGCTAAGATGGTCAAGTGCGCAAATACCGGCGATGGTGGTGACTGGAGGGGGTCGTGGGGCCGCAGCCCCCCTACCCCCATCCTTAAAAATCGGGGACGCTCCTGAAAATATACCGCCTATAAATCAGTGTTTTTGAATTTCCTTTCCATCGGTGCATATTTCATTCAAATCGGTCAAACGGTTCGCTCACAGGAGGTTCTTAAAGTTTTTCATGTGGCGTATTTATATATTAATAGATTTTTTAAAAAGAAAAAAAAAAAACCCCATTATAATTTTTAGATATGTTTTAAATATTAAATAGACCTTTCTAAAAAAAAATTTAATTTTTCAAAATCGCTTGATCTTTGAAGTGTTTTTCAGTTTAAAATTTTATTTTGGAAAAAAAACTTTTTCACTGTACTAAAATATTTTTACAGCGTATTTCTTTTAAATCAAATTTCAATACCTTTCTAATGGTATGAAGATCTTTGAAATCGATAAAGCCATTCCGTAGTACCTATTATCGTCATTTTTCGAATATTTCGATACCTTGCCACACCCACAATTTTTCAAAAATGCAATTTCTAAAAATTAGGTTGTGTTTGTGTCGGTAAGATGTACCTATATGCAAAATTTCATCAAATTATGAGGGGGCCGGGTTCAATGCATATTGGGTTTGATAAAAAATTCATCACATACAATTTGAGCAAAACGGTAAAACAGCACCTGAGCCAAATAATAAAATAAAATAAGTATTAAAAATAACTTTAAAAAACTACTCGCCCTCTCTAAAGCTTAGACGCCAAAATTATTGGAAGCTATTGTTACAAATCAGCTTACAGATTCTATCTCCACATTAATTGCAGATTGTCAGCATGGCTTTTGTAAAGGAAAATCAACAAATACCAACTTACTTGAATGTAAGTTGAATAAACGTTTGTTTATTCTTAGTTTTAATCGGGCAGCGTTACCGTCTTTATTGAAATCAAAACCAGACTTAACTATTATATACAGAAATTTTCTATTTATATTAGAATAGTGCCTGCGCTGCAACTGTACGTGCCCTATTTTCCCTATGTGCTGGAAATATTGGAAAACATTTCCTATGTAAATAATTTTGTTCTTGCATTTTCCACTGCGTATGTGATATGTCAACATTTGGATTGGCGGCGTGCCGCTTTGGAAATGATTGAGCTGTCAAATTCTCAAGTGACATACTTTCCGACTGTTGCTAAATCGTTTTTGGCCAAAAACGGTTAGGCTTGCATTCATAACACAGTGCAACAGCCATCTTACACTTTTGAAGCGACCTAGTGGAGATTGTTCACCTGGTCGAGTTATACACGAAACGCCCTTTAAAAAGTTTGTAACACCCCCAAAATCTGGTTTTAAGGCCAAAAAACCTTTTTTTCAGTTTCTTCGTAAAAAAAATTCAGTAAAAATCCAATTTTCAACCGATTTCAAAATTCTTAACTTTGTTGGGTAGAGAATTGTTGACACTTTCGAAATATATATAGTGTTTTATTTATTTGAATCATACGATATGTTTTTTAAGCTAGAAGTTGACATTTTCGGAAATTTCATCCGGTTTTCCGGTTTCGACGTCATTATTTTGCCACTAATTAACAGTGAATGAATCTCTTTGGGCATGTGTCATCGAGAGGCATTTACTACTTAATTATACCAGTTTTTATTTTTTGGAAAGGACTTCAAGTTTTCAAGTTATGCAGCCTAATCCAATAAATTTTGGCTCTAAAAGGGCCTAAAATGCATCTGGTGTCAAAAAAAATTATTGTAAAATTTCATGGAAACAAGAAATTATGAATCAAACCATCGTCAAAAATCACTATTTGTTGTTTAAAATTAGAATTAATGTCCTAACAGTAAGCCCATTTTTTTACTTACACGGGGTGCCCCTGGAAATGGGAGTGTTAGATTTTTGATTATGCTACATAACGTAAAAACTTTAAGTAATTTTCAAAAAAATATAAAAACTGGTATAATTAGGTAATGAATGCCTCTCGATGACACATGCCGAATAAGGTGCATTCATTGTCAATTAGTGGCAAAAAAATGGCGTCAAAACCGGATAAACCGAAAAAAATTTAAAAAAAATTCAACTTCTCGCGTGAAAAACATGTGATAACATATTTCAAAAGTGTCAACAATTCTCTCCCCAAAACCGTTTAGAATTTCAAAATCGGTTGAAAGCTTGATTTTAAATAATTTTTTTTTCAACGAAAACTCTGAAAAAACGGTTTTTTTGCCTTATAACCAGATTTTGGGGGTGTTACAAATCTTTTGAAGGGTGTTTCGTTTATAACTCGACCAGATGAACAATCTCTGCTAGGTCGCTACAAAGGTGTATTCCTTTTTTTTTTTTGTGGCACTGTGTAATTTATTAAGTGCGATCGGACTTGGGTTAGCGATCATATTGCGCAAAGTCTTTTGGGAATTTTATTTGGGTTGGCCGAAATATGAGTGGTTGTATTTCGGCAAAACAATTATAGAATTTTTTGTCAGCTATTTGTTTAGCTGCAAACAATTTATGGGACTAATTTATGATATGGGAACGACTGTTCCAAGTTAACTCTTCCCCTCTTAAGTCGGGTGTCGTCAATCGACATTTGAATTTTTATAAGTTTTAATGCATTACATAGACCTAACTTACAGCTGGCTTCTTTATGTTACTTTTGTCCATATTATTTTCTACAATTTTACTATACACGTTACTGTTTTCATCTAGCAAAATTTCATAGTTATTTAATATTATCAATTTTTGGAATTGGCACAAATTTTATTTTGGAAAGAATATTAGAGGAAAATTGTGGAATTAATATAGTTATTATTATATTATTATTTTGAAAAATAACTGCTATCTTAATGTCCCTATAACTATCAAGTTATGAATAAGGCTGAGTTCAGTTTGCGTTAGGATGTCTGTAGGGATTGTGCCTATTTTACAGGAAAAAATTATTTGTCCAATGTGATTTATATGATTTTGCAAAAGGGTTATATCATTATTTATTTGGTAAGTATGCTGCATAAATTGCAAATCGTCCTCTAACGTCCTGATTTTATTTTGTGTTGTGTCTTTTAATTTATTTATATAAATTTATATGAAAAATGGAAAAAATAATATTCAACTCTGCTTGATATTATTTTTATGGACTACTCTCCCTGATTGTGTTTTTATTGTGGTGTTGTAGTCTTGTGCCACTATTTTTTTCTTGTATCTTAACTTATTTCCTAATCTTCTATTTATTTTAACATAAATTTTTTCTGATATACTATACCGCCTTAATGGTGTAACTTGCTTCTCTTTAAGTTTATATTAAGTATACTTCTGTTGGCTTTTTCCCTGTAGTGGAATGCACTGTATAATTGTATTCTTCGACTGATCTTTCTAAAGTTTTATGCGTTTTTTCGCATTGGAGACATCGCATTACTTCCTGTAGGGTAGAGTGAAATCGTTTCACCTGACCATTTGAGCAACTTGTGTAGCTGTTCTGTAAATTTCTATGCCAAACTAGATTTGATAAGTATTTAGAAAACTTATCCACTGCGGTTAAAATTAACTTCTTCCCATATGAAGTATATCGATATGTACTATTTGACCTGGGGAAGTAGAGATAGGTGTTGGTTGGATTTGCGGCTTTGCCGGATGGCGATCATATTTATTTTCTTTGCCAGTCACACAGTTTTTTATAATTTTTTTGATTTTCGATGCCATACCTGGAAAATAATATTTTCCTAGAATTTGAGTTTTATTTTCTTTAGAATTTCTATGAGCTCTCTTACGCTCTTTTATTATTATCTCCTGTTGTCTATGGTCATTAGGTATATCCTCCACCATTCCTTGAGTGAACCTTATTTTGTATTTGCTAAAATGTAATGGGTAGAGCGTCTGTATTTTGCCCATGACGAATTCTGCAGTTTTGATACAACTTATGACTGAGGGGTTTCAATATTTTTTCAAGATTAATAAAAAAATCTGTTCCGAATATTCCGGTTGTGCTATCACGTGGCGGTGGTATGTAGGAAAGACGATTTTAAATTCGTAAGATGGCCTACTATCAATATTTGAAAAAATTTCATTTTTGAAGGCATTTAACGGTCCTTTGACGCTGTAAATTAAATTGTGTGATGAACTGTCATTTGATCTTGATAGGCTGTTAACTTGTGATTTTTCGACAGGTATCCTTGATAGAGCATCATCGACAACATTCTGTTTACCAGGTTTGTAACACGATTCGTACGTCTACTCTTCTAATGCTGCTTTCCACCTTGTGAGCGGTTGGTGATCAGTGAATATTTTTATTCCAGCTGATCCATAGAGGTAGTTTCTAATTGAGTTCAAGGCCCATATTATATTTAGCCAACATTTCCTTTGCATTAGCCGCATAATGCTCTTCGGACTTATTTAATGTTCTTGAAATAAACGCTATATTCTTTGACTCTTGTAACAGGACTGCTCCGATGGCATAGTTGGAAGCATCCGTAGTCAGTTCAAACTTTTTATTGTAATCAGGGTATGCAAGAATGACATCCCTGGAGATAAGTGAATTTTTCAAATTATCAAAAGCTTTTATTGCTTCCTTATCTAAATTTAATTAATTTTTGAGGATTTATTTTTTGGGGAAGAACCTTTTAAAAGAGTTGTTAGGGGTTTTGCTCGCTTAGCGTAATCTTTTATAAACTTTCGGACTTTCCGAGGAAGCTACGAAGTTCTTTTATGGTTTTTGGTTGTGGGAAATTCGCTATCGCTTCCACTTTTACAGGGTTGGTTTTTACGCCATCCGCGGATATTACGAATCCCAAAAATTCAACCTCTTTTTTGAAAAAATTACACTTATCTAATTGAACTTTCATATTTACCTCTTGTAACGTTTTAAATATTTTTTTAATATGTTCAATATGCTCCTTTTCCGTTTTGCTGAAAATTATTATATCATCAATATAAACATAAGCGTATTTTCCTATGTGTTCATGCAAAATGTCATCAGCGCTCGCTGAAAAATGGAAGGTGCATTTTTCAGCCCAAACGGCAACCGAGTAAATTCGTATTTACCATTATTTACTGAAAATGCGGTTTTTTTAATGTCAGAGTCCTTTAGAGGAATTTGATGAAACCCGCTCTTCAGATCTAGTACCGAAAACAATTTGTTTTCCCCTAAATTTGAAATTACTTCAGAAATTTCAGGTATTGGGTATCTATCTGCTGTTGTGACTTTGTTCAGCTTCCGATAGTCTATAACCATTCGATATTGGTTTTTTCCCTCTGAGTCCGCCTTTTTCGGAACAATCCAAATTGGTGAATTGTAGGGTGACCTTGATGGTCTTATGATTCCCTCCGCTATCAATTTTTGACCTGGCTTTCTACTTCTGGTTTGAGAGAAGCTGGGAATGGGTAAAATTTGGAGTAAATTGGTGTATCTGTTACTGCCCGTATTTCTCCGACGACTTTTGTCGTATATGTTAATTTCTCATCCGGTTCTGAGAATAACCTTGGGAATGCATGAATTATTTCGCTCATGTCCCTTCTTTGTTGTGACGATAAATGTTCGTCCTGGCGTTTGTATGGAGTTAACCGCATTTGAAGGGAGCTGTTTAACCTTGATCCTTTTTTCGTTATGGGTCACAGCATCCATATCTCTTAATGTATCGTTTCCTAAAATTCTATCAAATGTTTTTAAGGATGGCATCAGGAAAAATTTGAGCTCTTTATCAATATTAAACTAGTAAGGAAGTCTAAGTTCGGGTGTAACCGAACATTAAATACCTAGTAGTGATCTGTTTTGGTATCCCAATTTTCTATATCAAAAAAGGGCGAGTCGTTATCATCACATTTCGCCCATTTTAAACCAAAACCTGCTTTGGCCAGAAAGTAACCTGTGTACCAAATTTCTCAACTTATGTTGATTTATGTGATTTTCGATATCGAAAAATTGGGCGTGGTTATCATCCGATTTCGAGAATTTTCACAGCAGCTCACCTTGGCCAAATTCCATGCAAATATCTTAGTTTTTACGCAAGTTATGTCAATTTATGTGATTTTCGAAGTTTTCGATATCGAAAAAGGGGGCGTGGTTATCATCCGATTTCGCCCATCCGATTTCGCCAATAGCAACCTACCTTGGCCAGAAAGTAACTTGTATGCAAAATTTCATGCAAATATCTTAATTTTTACGCAAGTTATCGTGTACACCATAGATAAATAGATTTGAGACTCTTTGTTTCGAGAGAGCGCTGTCAAAATCCACATTTTTTATAACATTTGTGATTGGTGCCACTCCATAGAAAACCAAAAATGGGGATTTTTAACATTACTCTTGGGTATGTTTTAGTTTCCTGGTATAAATTGGTAGATTTTGCGAAAATTCAACTTTTTACATATTAATTTAACTGATATTGATAAAAATGCATTTATTTATACAATGATTTAAAAAATATTAACATCTGAAGTAAATAAAGCAGTAACTAGCAACTAATGAAGACACCACGGGCGTGTCGAAACAATTGTTTTGCAAAGAACAAAATAAAAATATTTGAACGACTAGCAAATTATTGTATGAAAATGCATTTTTAGCGGCTTTTATTTACAGTTTCCACACTACCCAGGAGGTACGTACATGGCGCGTTACCAAAGCTAGTTTTGGGTGCTCGGTTCCCAAGGAGGCATAATTAATCGAAGCCGATCCTAAAACACAAAACTTGTTAATAATAATATGCACTAAGCTTTACCAGACACTTCACCACTAAATTTACCTTTTAACTTTTACTTTGTGATTTATAATTTAATAAAATTGTCGAAGGCACATTGAAAAACACTTGCTTATAAGAAATCCACCGACTTTGACAATTATTTTCGCGCGAATTTGTTCTGGCTACCACATCAGCTGTCACGGGATATTTATTTTGACTCTATTCTGGCAACAAAGCCAAATAAATAGCTAATGAGAGCGACAAAAATGAGAGAGTAAAACGAAGTCTCAAATCAAGTCATCTTTGGTGTACACGGACGGACAGACAGACAGACGGACGGACATGCCTTAATCAGTTCCTCTTTTCAACCTAAGAACTTTCATATATGGAACTCTATATCTAACTCGATTATTTTGCACCGTTACATAGTACCGTTATGTGGACAAAATTATAATACCCTTGTACTAGTACTAGTACGCTGGGTATAAAAAGGCAATAGGATGTTAAATACTTGCCCGTAAATCTTGTTTGTTTGTTATTCGATTTGCGTAATTTTTGGCAGGAGTATACTACACATTATTGGAAAGCATCACAGTAACTTTCATTGATATAACTTCTTGGAATTATTTATTTTTTTATTTTTTTTTTCTTACAAATTGCATTGTTGCAAAAGTACATAAGGGTAGAAGCTTAAAACAAAACATTAAAATGTAAGAAAAAGTACAGCATTCTTTAAAATAGTAAATACGTTTTTACATTTAAGTATTGAATGCCAACACAAAATAAAAATTTATGTATAGATAGTACAATTGTGTGTGGGGTGCAGGAATTTTATAAAAAGTTATGAAAATGCGGCTATCATTTAGAAATCCATCCAAAGAATTTTGCAATAAAAGTGGTATCAAATGAAAGAGGGGCTTCTCCTGATTACAAATATATATATCCTAGGGTGCGGAAATGTATAGTTTTTGAGATATTTCATGTTAAAAGTTGAAAATTTGCCCAACTTCCACAGCAAATATCACCTTAATTTTCGCACTTTTTGTTAAATATGTACACACGTATGTTTGCATTATTTAAAATACCACCCACATTAACCATTTTTTGCAATAATTTTGCAATATTTTGTGCAAAAACTCACAATTAAATAAATTAACACTCGCGCTTATATATGTATGTGATTTACATGTTTTGTTTGGCATTACACACTTGTGCTGCCACATCTACAAAAAAAAAAGGTGCCTTACTATATTGACCCCGTTCATTTACACATGCATAGAATAGTAATAGGGAATTAAAAACTACGCGGAAGGACATCACCGTGGCGGTAGCCACGGCTATGGCACACACCCGGAGTGGGCATGGCGTAGCCCAGGGTTATTTTTTATAAGCGCGGCCGAAGGCCGCTCACGCGGAAAGGTGTTCTGCCCAGAAGTACTCTTGCATATATTTACTTACCTAAACCCCTTTCAATCTACACCACTGATTACCTTTGCCTCAAAGCGTCTAAGCGTCTTTTGTGTTGAAATTTTGTGTAGCCTCCTTGTTTTTTTATTAATAGTGAGCGCAAACATAAAAATTTTGTATTTTATTAATTGAATATGGCTGAAGTTGGTAAGTTTTTGTTTAATTTAATGTTTCCGACTAATTTTATTTTTACTTAGATGATATTCCTTCCACCAGCGATGGTGTTACACATGAAGGTATTCCTTCCACCAGTGGAAGGAAATCGAATGCCCTTAATGCAGAGGAAATTTCTCAGATGTGGAATTTGATTGCCGTCTATGAAAAATGCAGAACACGAGAGTCCTGCATACAACTTGCAGAGGAGCTGGGTCTCGTGGCAACCTCTAAGATATGTAGGGTCCATAGAACTGCCATGCAAGTTACCTTGGCAGGTAACAATACGGTAGGAACTTTTAGATGCCGCAGAGGCAAATGTTACAGTAAAAGCCCAGTCTCCAGGGCCGCGGGAACGTTTTTTGAAAATGCAAAAATCGATCTTCCCAAAATATTTTATTTGATTTATGCTTTCGCAAATCACTGGCAGCAGGCACAAGTGCGAAAAGAGTACTTTTTTCGGGGTTCCGTCTTTTCCAGTGCTACTATATGCGATTGGTACAATTACTGTCGTGAGGCAGTTGTATTGTACCAAATCGATCAGGAGGAAACACAGGGAAAGATTGGTGGCCCCGGAAAAATTGTACAAATTGATGAGAGTAAATTCGGGAAGCGTAAATACAATAAAGGTATTACAAATACATTTATTAAATTAAAACCATTTACTTATTTCTTTTTTTTTTCTAGGTCGAAGGATCGAGGGCCATTGGGTGTTGGGGATGATAGAGGATGGCTCTGAAAACATCCGCATGGAAGTGTGTCCTGAAAATATACGCTCCTCTGAAGCTCTCATTCCCTTAATTAAAAAGCACGTTAGGGAAGGTACCACTATCCATACGGATTATTGGCGGGCGTACAATTGTTTGCCCGACCACGGATATATCCACAAAAGGGTAAATCATAGTGACCCTGACAACCCTTTTGTGGCAGAAGATGGGACACATACCCAAAGGATAGAGTCGCAGTGGCGTGTTTTCAAACGATTTATAGTTAAGGATAACATTAATAATCCCCATAACTTCGCGGATTTACTTTATGAATATATATGGCGGAAAAAAATTGCAAATAATCACGAAGATCCTTTTAGTAAATTAATTGACGCAATAAAATATACATACAAGCCGAGAACATTTGGGTTTTTTTCTTATTGTGGGTACTTTATTTGTTTTCAGCTCCGGCATCACTGTTTTGTTATGACACAAACAGTATACTCACATACATAGAAAAAAAAGTGCGAGAAAATGGAAGCGCGAGTGTTAATTTATTTAAATGTGAGTTTTTGCACAAAATATTGCAAAATTATTGCAAAAAATGGTTAATGTGGGTGGTATTTTAAATAATGCAAACATACGTGTGTACATATTTAACAAAAAGTGCGAAAATTAAGGTGATATTTGCTGTGGAAGTTGGGCAAATTTTCAACTTTTAACATGAAATATCTCCAAAACTATACATTTCCGCACCCTAGGATATATATATTTGTGATCAGGAGAGGTCCCTCTACCATCCTGAAAAAACCGTTTTTTCCTATCATTTGGCACCCTCTCTAAAAGTTTGCCGAAAATGCTATGAAATTGCTATATTTACATATTTAGGCTTAAGAAGAACTAATTAACTGAATACTTTCTAAGTGATTGGGTTCAGCAAAATTTTAATATCATCGTGTGGCATCTCTAAAAGAAATAACTTAACTTTCGATAAGAATTTATGCAAGCTCCTAATAGCACGTAAGATAAGGCGTTGAAAAGTTTACAAGAGACAATTGTAAAAAAATTATTAAAGAAGTGGGTACAGCAACCAGTCCTTGCAGGTTTCCTCTTAAATTATAGTTATCTGAGACTAGACTTTGCATATACCCATAGCGAATGAAAAAAATCTTTAGACATTTGTAGTAGTACAAATGCTTAACAGGAAGAATTCCCAGGTTCACAAACAACTCCATGGTGTGGTGTAATCCACTAACGTTGCATATTTTCCGTATGATACATTTTTGTATGGTTAAAAGATACTGAACTTTATTGAAAGACGCACCACCCCAGCAGCTTCTGCCATATTGGGGCTTTGAGTGGACCAAGGCATAGTATAAAATCTTAAGTGTGGAATTGGAGCAAATCTTTCTTAGACTATAGAAATAACGAACAGTAGACCGCATGTAGAATTTCAGACGTGAAATGTGCGTAAGCCCATTTAAATTTTGATCAACAGAGACTCCAAGATATTGAAAATCCTTTACTCTTTCAATTGAGAAACACTTGTCACAGCAATATGTGTCAGAGTTAAAAGATACACCAGAGTGCGGGAAACTATTCAGGGTGAACGCTTTTTAAATGTAGATTGAAATACATCATTTTAGTTTTCCTGCTGACAACAAGCTTATGGGTAGCAAACCAAACTCCTAATAAATGTACGTCGTTATTGATTCCTGAAACCAAATCCAAATAGTTCGATGAACCATAGGCAATGGCAAGGTCGTCAGCGAACGCGGTAACGGACCAAGAACAGAACCTTGGGGGACTCCTAAGTTAATTATAGCTGGACTACTTAAACTAATTCCAATGTTTACCATCTGCACTCTTCTAGATAAGTAGCATTTAAACCAGTCGTAGATAAAACCACGAAAGCCCGCACGATACAATTTGTCCAATAGAATCTGGTGGTCTACCATATCAAAAGCTTTCGTTATATCAACGAACAGGCCAGCACAGTTCTTTTTATTGTCTAGTTCCTTGTATATAAATGAACAAAAGTTTAAAAGGACATTTTCCGTTGACCTTCCACATCTAAAGCCAAATTGCATCGAACTGAAAAAGTTGTTATTTTCAAGAAAAGGTATAATTCTGCTCTTTATAAGTCTCTCAAATACTTTAGAAACAGACGAAAGTAAAGAAATTGATCTGTAGTTATTCACATCTTTCCTATCGCCCTTTTTAAATGAAGGTATGACAATGGCACACTTTAAATCTGCAGGAAAAGATCCTGACAAAACACTTGTGTTGAACAGATGAGTTAAGATGTCAACTACATTTAACGCTACACATTTTAGGACTTGATTCGAGATCCCATCATACCCACACGATCTGCACCAATCGCTTTTGACAAAAGCAGACCTTTTTTGCTGAAAAGTGGGCAGCACCACGCCTTCACCAAAACCCACAACATTTTTTTACAGTTTAGTTTTGCTTAAAAAGCTTATTATGTGTGCAAAATCTTATTTATATACCTTATAAAATTATGGAAATATCGCGATTTTAATTTTACAAAGAAATTTTTCAGAACTGTGTTCCAAAAGTGGCCGTGTCCGTTAACCAATTTTGTTTATTTTTACAGCAAAGAGTAAGCTGTATATGTTGAACTATTTCTTCAAATATCGTTTCAATAAATTAATTTTTACCGGAGTTATGGCATGACAAGTTTTGTGGAATAATCCACCATAAAGGGGCGGGTCCAAGCCCATTTTCCAAAAATTTTGTGCATTCGATTTTCTTAGCCCACGAACACTTAAGAGATAGAATAGAAATAATATACAGATAGTTTAAGCAAAGTTATTGCATATTCAATATATCTATGATCCTTTTCAAAATCTTTCGTATAAAATTGGGCGTGGACCTTACCCGATTTCGCTAATTTTTTTTTCGGAATATTGCCGGTAAGTATGTGTGCTGTATTTCATTTTGCTATCTTGAGCGGTTTTTGATTTATGATTAATAATATTTCCAAATTTGTCTTAATCAAAAGTGGGCGGTAACACCCCCCTTTTTAAAAATTTCTTCAAAAATGTGTTGGTTGCCTTAAGCTAAAGTGCACACCATATATTATCCTTATAGGTGTATTATGTACTGAATAATCACTCTTTTTGTATTTTCGAAAATGTTATATGGTAATGGTGCAGTTTAGGGGGCCCACCCAAAACTAGACCAAAAAAGTCGAGTGGGGTGTCAAAAGACGCGTATTTACGTCTAGATTTAGAATCTGAAATGAGATTTTTGTTTTTTTCAACCGTTCAAAAGTTATGAGGCGTGATCCATGTTTTTTATGTACAGAACACCTTTCCGCGTAGGCGGCCTTCGGCCGCGCTTCAAAAAAATAACCCTGGGCTACGCCATTCCAACTCCGGGTGTGTGCCATAGCCGTGGCTACCGCCACGGTGATGTCCTTCCGCGTGCCACGTTTCCGCTCTTTTTCACTTTTTTGGCTCAGCCTAATATGCCATTACAACAACCACATGAAAATGACAGAAAATTGTGAACTTTAACTGCAAATAACTTTTGAACGGTTGAAAAAAACAAAAATCCCATTTCAGATTCTAAATCTAGACGTGAATACGCGTCTTTTGACACCTCACTCGGCTTTTTTGGTCAAGTTTTGGGTGGGTCCCCTAAACTGCACCAGTACCTGTTATATATATAGAAAGTAGGCGTGGCTTTTAACCGATTTTGCCTATTTTCAATAGCGCTTCGAGATAAGTGAAAAGGAACCTGCATACCGAATTTCATTGAGATATCTCAAGATTTACTCAAGTTATCGTGTTCACAGACGGACGGACGGACGGACGGACATGGCTCAATCAATTTCTCTTTTCCTCCTGAACATTTTGATATATATAAGTCAATATCTATCTCGATTCGTTTATGCCGTTACATACTACCGGTAGGCGAATGAAGTTAATATACCTTGTGTGCGAAGCACTACTAGGTATAAAAATTATTAAGAAACCCAAAAAGAACAATAATTTTTCGCTGCAGAAAAAATTATTAATAGGTCTATAGCTCGTACCGAACCAGGATACTTCAAATATAAAGACCGGAAACACAAGCTTGTTGTTTGTGTAAAATCTCAATAGTTTATTTTTGCTTAAAAGGCTTATTACGTGTGTAAAATCTTATTAATATAACCAGGGACGGTAATCATTATGAGTTAAATAATAAAAATCAGCATTTAATTATTATTGTTTGAATCATATTTTTTTGATTGAGGAATAATTATTATTATAGAGTTTTATTTTTTCGATTGGCAGTAATTATTAAACTTTGATTTTAATTATTTAAATCATGAATAATAATTATACCTCGATTTAAATATTTTTGATCGCGGATAATAATTATATTTGATGTCAATCGATTTTTCGAAGGTTTTGGGGAGTTTTGTCGAAATAACAGTCCTTGGCCGGATATGAATCCGGTACGCTCCGGTACTCCCTTGCGGTACTGCCCGACTGTCGTGGGAGCGATTTGGTATGACCAGTGCAACCTTCTAGGTCATGTCATCCCTCCTTCCGAAAGGAAAGAGAAGATGTGTAATGAGAGGTGGGAGGCATCATATCCATAGATCAACCATCGAGTTGCACATCATTACCTTTGTGCATATTGGTCGCCTCTTACGACCGGTATGCCTACCGCGGGCATATTCTAAGCCCCAACCCGCAGGGGCCAATCGATTTTTCTCAATCATAATAATTATCTCTTGATTTTTATTATTTTCCTCAGCCGTAATCATTATCCATGATTTTTATAAATTTTCCTTCAATCATAATCATTATCGTCGATTTTTATCTTTTTCCTTCAAGAATAATCATTACCTTTGATTTTTATCAATTTTCCTCAAACATAATTATTATTTTTGATTTGCAAAATTTTCGCTCACGCATAATAATTATTTTTTTTATTTTATTATTTTATTTGTTTCGTACATAGTAAGACTAAGTCTTGTGGTAGTACATCTTCTGTTAAATTATAATTCAAAGTTGGTTTACATGAATTTATAACTTAAAGTTAAAACAATTTTATTGATACACATACATATATGGGTCAATTTCAAAAAAAACGTACACAACGAGTTTTTTTTTTGCTTATTTTTAAAGTTTTTCCAATTCGCCTGTAAGAGTGGCCAATTTATGTAGAAATTGATGAAGAATCCGGTGGGACCTTTAGGCTCTCAAAAAAAATCAATATTTTTGGTTTTTTTTAGGTTTTCTATGATTTCTATCTTGAGCGTCACACACCAAATATGTATAAAAAATCTCTGAAAATGCAAAAATATTTGAGATTCAAGTTTACTATGTTGTTCTTTTGTTTTTCAAGATTCACTTCTGCCAAAATCACCTTTTCGATTATAAACACAAAATCACGATTCACCTTGATTTATTTTTTTTTTTTTTAAGTGACTAGTTATTTACAAATTTTAAGATGAAAATATGTAAATTATTGTTAAAAAGAGACTTGAACTAAGGGGTTACTTGCAAACTAATAGGCTTGTAACAATGTATTTAAAAAAAACTGCATTTATAAGCGTTTTAAGGAAAAAAACTGAGTGTGACGCTCAAGATATTTTGTGACGATCAAGATGAAAATATGTAAATTTTTGTTAAAAAAATACTTGAACTAAGGGGTTACTTGCAAAGTAATAGTCTTGTAACAATGTATTTAAAAAAACTGCAAATATAAGCGTTTTAAGGAAAAAAAACTAAGTGTGACGCTCAAGATATTTTGTGACGATCAAGAGATTTTGTTGCACGTAAACAAGAAATAATACCAAATTTAAAGTGTAACGAAAAAAAGTTTATTTTTTACAAAAAGTAAATAAAAGAAAACAAAAATTCTTCAAAAAACAAAAATTTTCATACGAAACTAAACATGTACATATTCTTTGATGTCTTTAACAAAATTTTAAAAAAGGAAGTAATTCTTGAAGAAACTTATACACATACGCGCTTTATCGAGCTTTATTTTCTCGCGATATTTCCGTGCTCTTTCAGCCGCCGTTAATTTTGTAGTTTTACTCTTAAAAATTAAAAAATAAAATCAAAATTAAGCATTTTAAGCTATGAAGCAATATGTATGAAAAGTGATGTTCATGAAATGTTTGCCTATTTTGGTTTTTTCCGTAGGCAATTTATTTCCCAAATTCACAAATTATAAAAAAATGAGTTGAGACCATGTAAACAATGATTGTCAACTTTAATTTTTTACATTTAATATATTCACTTTTAAAAAAATTAGCGTGACGCTCAAGAATTTTTATCGCGCCCTTACCATGGTGTTCACAAAAACTACGCAAATCCACACTTTTTTTAATAGTTTTTGTTTTCGCCTTTTCACTATTGTAATAATTAAAGTTTGTACTTTTTTTACGTTATTTACTTTATTTAAATGAAAATTGAAAACTGCTAATATTTCTTGATTTATAAAAAAGTGACGCTCAATGCAAATTGTGGGGACAACTGTTCTTTGCAACGCCAAAATCGCACTAATTAATTTTTGACAACTATATCAAATCAAAACAAAAGAAAGATACCCAATAATTCCAAAACTGTTATTAAATGATGCCCAGTAACTTTTTTCTTGATTTTATTTTATTTTGTTTACTAAAAATTCTAGCGGGGGACACATGCTTTTGTATGAAAGGAGTCAGAGGGAGAAACAAAACACCACACTGAATAAACAAAAAAACAAATATACAAATTTGAGAATTATGTTTTTTGTTACATATTCCTCGGTGATCACTGTCCCATTTTTGTTTTTTTTTTTTAAATTTGTTTTTTACCTAAAATAGTAGTGTAAAGTGCGGGGACACAAAAATTGAGTTTTTTTTGAAATTGACCCATATGTAAAAGCTTAAAAATAGAGAATGAAAGGGAAGAAAGAAAAAAAAGAAAACGGAAAGGAAGGGGAAAGAAAAAGGAAAAGACGGGGGATTGAAAATCAGAAGTAGTTAGATACTGCATTTTTAAAAGATCTTGCTTGTTTTATAACTTTGATTTCAGTAGGTAATGCGTTCCATAATTGTATGGTGCAAACAAAGAACATACGCTGAGAGTCCAAATAAATATAGGTTGGAACGATGAGATTCGATGTCCGAGCACATTGAGCTAATTTAATGCTTTTATACAGGTACAATGGTTTATGTGTGTATATTAATTTATGTAAGAAGGTAAGAGCGCGTATTTTGAAAAACGAGCCCACATCATTTCCAAGGATCTGATTTGCATATATAGATATATGATCATAGTTTCTTTTTTCAAAGACAAAACGCGCAGAGTTATTTAAGGCGATTTGCAGCTTGTACTTTGACCTGCTATCAAGACCGCAGTACACCAACTCAGCGTACGATATATGCGGAACAATGAGTGATTTAACCAATTTCAGTTTAGTTTGTTGCGGTAGTAAATAGGCAGTGCGATATAGCTTCCGAAGAACATTGTATATCTTACTAACAACTGAGTTTACATGGTCAACGCATGACAGTCTTCTATTGATTTTGAAACCTAGATTTGTAACCGTCTCATCAAATTTAATATCTATTCCATTAAGTAAAAGCGGTGGTATAGAGCTAAGATCATATTTTGTAGGTGAAATAGCTATCGCCTTAGTCTTTGAGGCATTTAATTTCAAATTATTTGAGCTGGACCAGTGAAAAATACGATTTAGATCTTCATTTAGCCTTGCTATCAGATCTTCAAGAAGACCTATGGGTCTTGACATGTAGTTTTGCGTGTCATCAGCATATAGATGAACAAAACAATTTTGGCAACACTCAACAATATCATTAATGAATATACAGAAAAGAATTGGACCTAAGATAGAGCCCTGCGGCACACCTGATGTAACTGTCCTTCGGCTTGAGTAGTTCTCACCACATTTCACTTGTTGCATCCGATTCAACAAATAGCTTCTTATCAATGTTACAACAAAGGCCCCAAATTTATAGTGAGAACTTAATTTTTGCAACAATTTATTGTGATCAATACTATCAAAAGCTTTTGAGAAATCAAGCACTACTAACACTGTTAGATAATTTTTATCGTATGCAGGGCGAATATCCTCAAAAATTTTAAGCATAGCCGTGGAGCAACTATGCTGACTTCTGAAACCTGATTGCAGATTACTTAAAAGATTATTTTTGTCTAAGTGGTTGGTTATTTGACGCGCCAAAAATTTCTCAAAAACTTTTGATAGGGCTGGTAAGATGCTTATTGGTCTGTAGTGTTGAGGGGTGGTAGGAGATTTTGTTTTTGGCACAGGTATTACATTTGCCGTCTTCCAGATATTAGGAAAAGTAGAAAATGCTAGCGAAAAATTAATTATATGGGTAAGTGATGATATTACAAACTGCAATATTATTTTAACGAACTTCAGACAAATACCATCAGTACCAATAGCATTCGATTTTATAGCGTATATGCACTGTACCACATCCGCCTCTACTGCAGGAACAAATTCAAAATCACCATAGCCAGTATGATCAGTCAGGGGGACATTATTAGCTACATCCGGTGGTACAACTGGGCAATGTGACAGAAAGTTCGTATTTAATATTTCAGGATCAAGACTAGACACGTGTTCATCCGCACCTGAAACACCAAGGGATCTAAGGTTTTTCCATAGGACTTTCGACGGCAGACTGTCTTTGAGCTTACATTGGAGGTAAGCTCTCTTAGAATCTCTTACGCTCGAGGTTACTTTATTTCTTGCAACACGGTACTCTTTCCACGAATTAGTGCTCCTATCATTTTTCCATTTTTTATAGGCTTTACTACGATCTTTAATTAAAGACAGCACTACTGACGTAAACCACGGTTTTTGGTTACTAAGCACTTTAGCTTCGCGCATTGGAACGTATCTATCAAATAGATGGTTTACTAGAATATTAAAATACTGCAGCTTTTCATCAACTGTTGGGAATAACAAAGACATGTTCCAGTTGTTGTTGTTGTTTTAACAACAAAATCACTCCCCGAAGGTTTTGGGGAGTGTTGTCGAAATAACAGTCCTTGGCCGGATATGAATCCGGTACGCTCCGGTACTCCCTTGCGGTACTGCCCGACTGTCGTGGGAGCGATTTGGTATGACCAGTGCAACCTTCTAGGTCATGACATCCCTCCTTCCGAAAGGAAAGAGAAGATGGGTAATGAGAGGTGGGAGGCATCATATCCGTAGATCAACCATCGAGTTGCACATCATTACCTTTGTGCATATTGGTCGCCTCTTACGACCGGTATGCCTACCGCGGGCATATTCTAAGCCCCAACCCGCAGGGGTTCCAGTCAAGCTGAGCAGCTTCCTTATATAGGAGATCAGTGTTTATATGCTTAAAATCTCTGAAGAACAAATTCTTTAGCTTATCCTGCCTAATAAAGTGAATGTTGTATGATAGAAAAATCAATTCATGATCAGAAATTCCAGGCATCGGAAGTTGATCAAGGTGATTGACGTATTCCTTGTCACTAACACCGAACACATCCAAAAGACTAGGTTTGGCATTAGGCGCAAAGCGAGTGGCATATTCATTCACAATGGAAATACCTAACGCTTTGAAATTATCTACAAGCTTCTTGGATGGGAGATCGTTGCTTAGAAGGTCTGTATTTAAGTCGCCACATACAATAATGTGCTCATAAAGAATAGTGAGATCAGCCAACTTTTCTAACATCAATGATAGATCATTTCTTTTGCTGGGGTTATAAATGCATACAATAAGACATTTAATGTTATTATCACTAAACTCAACAAAAACGTACTCAACTTCCTGCGTGTGATCTGACCTACAGATCTCTTTCCATTTCAGGTTATTTTTAAAATATAAAGCAATGCCACCACCACGAGCCTTCTTTAGCCTGTCACATCTTACTACTTTGTAATCACATAGCGAAATTACCTTATCACTAACATACTCCTTAAACCATGTCTCTGTAATGCATAAAAGACCGATATTTAAACGATCAAAGATAACATTCAAATGATCAATTTTCTCGGCATTTAAACTTCTCGCATTCAAATGACAAACATTGAACCCATCATAGCGATTTGAAATGAGGTTAAGCATTCCTCTAGTATGTTCTTTGTCACTTATATTTGTCATCTTATTACACAATAATAAGTTATGCTGGGCACCCTAGCAAGTATATCAAGAAAACCAAAAATATTGTGGTCGTAGTAACTACGCTAATATGTACCTATATAAAAATTAGGCGGTCTTTAAGTAAACAAAGAAAAAAAGGGCAAAGAACAAGAATAAAGTATAAATAAAGAAATAAAAATGATATAAAAAGCAGCAACAAAGGTGTGTTTATGAGAAAATAGATAAAGTGGGACAAAAAGAAAACAAGGGAACGCAGATAGGAAGAACTTAAAAGGAAAGGGAATGGGTATAGAAAAAATACTTAATAGCAGGGCAAATATAAATATATGTACGTATTAATATAACAATACAAATAGCATATACGGAGACAAGCGCAATTCAATAACAAACATTGTTTAGTTGCTTGTAGCTGCAATCTGCTCAATAGTTGGCTTATCAGTTACTAGCATCTTGTGATTTTTATTTTTTTGCTCAGGAATAATAATTATCTTGTGATTTTTATTTTTAATCCTCATGATAAAACTCAAAACGTCATATCTCCTGAACTATGACGAATTTCGACTCGAAAACTTAAATGTATATACCTCTTTGCCTAAAGTGTTTAATTCTATACAAAAATCATGGAAAATCGTTTATAAAAGGGGGGAAAGGGGTATGAAAATATGCATGTACTATGCTTTCTCATAAGATGAAAATCACATTTTAAATCCGAACATCTCACATTTTAATGAAAATTTGCATAAGGGTACATTTTACCTATTAAGAAATTTAAAAAAACATTCCATTTTAGTTTTTAGATACGTATGTATGTATGTCGACCCATCCCGTAGTAATTACAGCTTGAAAAAAGCAATTACCGCCAAATTTTAAATATTTCAGAAATTTGACACGCCCACAATTGTTAGAAAAAGCAATTTCTAAAAATGAGGCTGTGTCCGAATTGCAAATTTTCATCAAAATGTGAGACGGTCGAATTTTAAATGTGCCTTCCATCTTATGAGAAAGCATAATACATGCATATTTTCATACCCATTTTCCCCCTTTTATAAACGATTTTTTGGTGGTGAACGAAGGCAAAACGAAGTACGTGCTGTCATCAAGCAAAGAGTCAGCGCATTCGCGCCTTGGCACCCACGCCACTGCTGGCAGCAAAAAGTTCAAATTAGTGAAGGACTTCGTTTACCTTGGATCCAGCATAAACTCCAACAATAATGCCAGCCTAGAAATCCAACGAAGAATTGCTCTTGCAAATAAATGCTACTTTGGACTGAGTAGGCAATTGAAAAGTAAAGTCCTCTCTCGACGCACGAAAATCACACTCTACAAGTCACTCATCGCTCCCGTCCTGCTATATGGTGCAGAGGCGTGTACACTAACAACATCTGACGAGGCTGCATTGGGAGTATTCGAGAGAAAAGTTCTGCGAAAGATTTATGGGCCTCTACGCGTTGGCGACGGCGAGTACCGAAGAAGATTTAATGATGAGTTGTATGAGCTTTACGCAGACGTCGACATAGTACAGCGCATTAAAACACAGCGGCTTCGCTGGCTAGGCCACGTCGTGCGAATGAACGAAGACGCTCCAGCCCAGAAGGTATACTTATCGGCACCCGCCGGTGGAAGCAGAGGAAGAGGACGACCACCACTCCGATGGAAGGACCAAGTGGAGACCGACCTGCGATCTCATGGGGTCTCCAATTGGCGCCAAAAAATCAAGCTTTAATTATTATTCCCGAGAAAAAAAAGTAAAAATCACAAGATAATTATTATGCGTGAGCGAAAATTTTAGAAATCAAAAATAATAATTATGTTTGAGGAAAATTTATAAAAATCAAAGGTAATGATTATTCTTGAAGAAAAAAGATAAAAATCGACGATAATGATTATGATTGAAGGAAAATTTGTAAAAATCATGGATAATGATTACGGCTGAGGAAAATAATAAAAATCAAGAGATAATTATTATGATTGAGTAAAATCGATTGAAATCAAATATAATAATTATCCGCGCTCAAAAATATTTAAATCGAGATATAATAATTATTCATGACTTAAATAATTTAAATCAAAGTTTAATAATTAAATTAAGATCAAAAAATTTTACTCAAGTTTTAATGATTATCTAGCAAAGAGTAAGCTTTATATGTTGAACACTTTCTTCAAATATCGTTTTAATAAATCAATTTTTACCGGAGTTATGGCATGGAAAGTTTTGTGGAATAATCCACAATGAAGGAGCGAGGCCACGCCCATTTTCCAAAAATTTTGTGCATTCGGCTTTCTTTGCCCATGAACACTTTAGAGGTAAAATAGAAATGCTATACAACTAGTTTAAGCAAAGTTATTGCATATTCAGTGTATCCATGATCCTTTTCAAATCTTTCGTATAAAATTGGGCGTGGACCTTACCCGATTTCGCTAATTTTTTTTCGGAATATTGCCGGTATTAATATAAATATCTGTGCTGAATTTCATTTTGCTATCTTGAGCGGTTTTTGATTTATGATTATTAATATTTCCAAATTTGACTTAATCAAAAGTGGGCGGTGCCACGCCCCTTTCTAAAAATTTCTTCAAAAATGCATTTGTTGCCTTAACGCTAAAGTGCACACCAAATATTATCCTTATAGGTGTATTATGTACTGAATAATCACTCTTTTTGTATTTTCGAAAATATTACATATATAGAAAGTGGGCGTGGCTTTGAACCGATTTTGCCTACTTTCAATAGCGCTCCGAGATAAGTGAAAAGGAACCTGCATACCAAATTTCATTGAGATATCTCAAGATTTACTCAAGTTATCGTGTTCACAGACGGACGGACGGGCATGGCTCAATCAATTTCTCTTTTCCTCCTGAGCATTTTGATATATATAAGTCAATATCTATCTCGATTCGTTTATGCCGTTACATACTACCGTTAGGCGAATGAAGTTAATATACCTTGTGTGCGAAGCACTAGTTACTAGGTATAAAAATTAATTGGCGTTCGTATTTCCCGTAAGATCTCCGTATCGGCTCAACCGATTTTAAGTATTTTTTCTTTAATGTTTCCAATCTGTTTCAGGTCTCATTTACCACATAAAGTTTTTTTTTCTAATCTCAATTTAAAATTTGTTTAGCTAATACTCAATAACGGCTTAACCGATTTTCAAAATTTTTTCTTTTCTTTATTCTATCGGACATAGTGTTTATTTATATAGAACAAAACATTTTCTAAATACTCAATTTAATCATATATTAGCTAAGAAGTTTAGCTACCATATAAATTGTAGTCAGTTGAGATCACTGGTGTTCTAACTGAAATGTTCCTGTAGGGAACTTAATGCCGTACAGATTTTTTCCGTTTTATATTTAAATACAAATGGTGAATTCCTTTTCGCTACTTTGGCGAATGTTGAATAAGTGAATACAACCAAAAGTTTTGATTGTGAATATAGGTTGTTGATTGTGAATATAGGTTGATTACGTCCTTCTTCATAATCTACAACATGGTGAGGAAGTTGTAATCTATATATTTAACTAGTAAGGAAGTCTAAGTTCGGGTGTAACCGAACATTAAATACCTAGTAGTGATCTGTTTTGGTATCCCAATTTTCTATATCAAAAAAGGGGGCGTCGTTATCATCAGATTTCGCCCATTTTAAACAAAAACCTGCTTTGGTCAGAAAGTAACCTGTGTACCAAATTTCTCAACTTATGTTCATTTATGTGATTTTCGATATCGAAAAAGTGGACGTGGTTATCATCCGATTTCGACAATTTTCACAGCAGCTCACCTTGGCCAGAAACTAGCCTGCATAACAAATTCCATGCAAATATCTTAGTTTTTACGCAAGTTATGTCAATTTATGTGATTTTCGAAGTTTTCGATATCGAAAAAGGTGGCGTGGTTATCATCCGATTTCTCCCATTTTCAATAGCAACCTACCTTGGCCAGAAAGTAACCTGTATGCAAAATTTCATGCAAATATCTAAATTTTTACTCAAGCTATAGTGTACATGGACGGGCAGACGGACAGACGGACGGACATGCCTTAATCAGTTCCTCTTTTCAACCTAAGAACTTTCATATATGGAACTCTATATCTAACTCGATTATTTTGCGCCGCCACATAGTACTGTAAAGTGGACAAAATTATAATACCCTTGTACTAGTACTAGTACGCTGGGTATAAAAAGGCAATAGGATGTTAAATACTTGCCCGTAAATCTTGTTTGTTTGTTATTCGATTTGCGTAATTTTTGGCAGGAGTATACTATATATTTTTGGAAAGCATCACAGTAACTTTCATTGATATAACTTCTTGGAATTGCAACCAATCGCTTTTGACCTTTTTTGCTGAAAAGTGGGCAGCACCACGCCTACTTCACAAAAAGCACAAAATTTTTTTACAGTTTAGTTTTGCTTAAAAAGCTTATTATGTGTGCAAAATCTTATTTATATACCTTATACAATTATGGAAATATCGCGATTTTAATTTTACAAAGAAGTTTTTCAGAACAGTGTTCAAAAAGTGCGCGTGTCCGTTAACCAATTTTGTTTATTTTTACAGCAAAGAGTTAGCTTTATATGTTGAACACTTTCTCCAAATATCGTTTTAATAAATCAATTTTTACCGGAGTTATGGCATGGAAAGTTTTGTGGAATAATCCACAATAAAGGAGCGAGGCCACGCCCATTTTCCAAAAATTTTGTGCATTCGACTTTCTTTGCCCATGAACACTTTAGAGGTGAAATAGAAATTATATACAGCTAGTTTAAGCAAAGTTATTGCATATTCAATATATCCATGATCCTTTTCAAATCTTTCGTATAAAATTGGGCGTGGACCTTACCCGATTTCGTTAATTTTTTTTCGGAATATTACCGGTATTAATATAAATATCTGTGCTGAATTTCATTTTCCTATCTTGAGCGGTTTTTGATTTATGATTAATAATATTTCCAAATTTGACTTAATCAAAAGTGGGCGGTGCCACGGCCCTTTTTAAAAATTTATTTAAAAATTTATTTGTTGCCTTTTCTTATCCTTATAGGTGTATTATGTACTGAATAATCACTCCTTTTGTATTTTCGGAAATATTATATGTATAGAAAGTGGGCGTGGCTTTTAACCGATTTTGCCTATTTTCAATAGCGCTCCGAGATAAGTGAAAAGGAACCTGCATACCAAATTTCATTGAGATATCTCAAGATTTACTCAAGTTATCGTCTCCACAGACGGACGGACGGACAGACGGAATTTTGAAAATAACAGACCTTTTTAGCTGAAAAGTAGGCGGCGCCGCGCCTACTTTAACAAAATCCACAAAATTTTTTTACGGTTTAGTTTTTCCTAAAAAGCCTATTATGTGTGTAAAATCTTATTTATATAACTTATACAATTATGGAAATATCGCGATTTTAATTTTACGAAGAAATTTTTCAGAACTGTGTTCGTTAATTTTTACAAATTTCTTCAAAAATATATTTGTTGCCTTAACGCTAAAGTGCACACCAAATATTATCCTTTTAGGTGTTATATATACTGAATAATCACTCTTTTTGTATTTTCGAAAATATTATATTATTAGAAAGTGGGCGTGGCTTTTAACCGATTTTGCCTATTTTCAAGATTTACTCAAGTTATCGTGTTCACAGAGGGACGGACGGACGCACAGACGGACGGACGGACGGACATGGCTCAATCAATTTCTCTTTTCCTCCTGAGCATTTTGATATATGTATATAAGCCAATATCTATCTCGATTCGTTTATGCCGGTACATACTACCGTTAGGCGAATGAAGTTAATATACCTTGTGTGCGATGCACTACTAGGTATAATAATTTCAATAGGGTATGCTCTTCAATTTTAATGTTTGTTTTTATACGTTTCTTTGCTACATTGGTTGCAAATAGTTTTTACTGGAGCCTGCGTCGACTCAAAATCTTAGTATTTTCCCTCTGTTGTTGTTGTTGTTGTAGCGCTACTTAGCCCTACCTAGGTAGTCAGTATCTTACCCAGTAATATCATCAAACTCTTCTAACGGAAGTCCTAGAAGCCTAGCGGCTTCGACCAGATGGGTATGGGTGTTAGAAGAGTAGGCTCGGTTGAGCAGACAAAAAGGTGGTTAGTATTATGGGGGGGGGCAAGCCGCATGCCGGACAAACATTAGGAAAGTCGGGGTTCAGTCTGGATAAGTAAGAGTTTATCCTATTAGAATATCCACACCGGAGTTGAGCCAGCATCACCCTAGTCTCCCTAGGCAGCTCGCGCTCCTCTTCGGCAACGGGTGGCGTTCGCTGGGAGAGAGCTGACAAACGAGTTTACCGAATTTGTGTGGATGAGGGTGAGGGCCTACCGGTGCACCTTAGGATCAAACGGCGTTAAAATCAGGTGCCAGATCTCATCGAAGTGTTTGCGTAGATGGCTTCTTACGATCCTGGGGGGCGGATTCTCGTTGACCAGGCGTCTGTTCGGATGCTGTGGTTTGCAGCAGTTGAACAGGAATTGCCTGGTCAACATCTCACTATGCTCTTTAGCGCCGAGCATTTTTGCTTCATTATGGAGATGGTGCTCAGGAGACATAAAAAGACACCCAGTGGCGGTTCGAAGGGCGGTGTTTTGGCAGACCTGAAGCCTCGTCCAGTGTGTGTCAGCTAGCCCCGGCGACCATATTGGCCTCGCGTAGCTCAGTACCGGCTGACCAATTGCTTTGTATGTAGCTAGTAACGTTTCTTTGTCTTTACCCCAAGTGCTGCCAGCTAGCGACTTGAGGATTTTGTTACGGCTTTGGCGAAAAAATCGGACACGGCTGGGAGGTATGAATTTATGCGAGAGCAGAGTTCTTCAACGGAGGGGCCTGTTGCCAGTATTGTACAATCGCCGGCGTAAGAGACGATCAAGACAGCCTCTGGTGGGGATGGAATTTTCGATATATAATAGTTAAACAAAAAAGGGGATGGGACACCACCCTGTCGCAACCCTTGTTTAACTATTCTGGATTTTGATCTGGCGCCTCTGAATTCAACCGACGATTGACGACCACTCAGGTAGTTAGCAGTCCAACGTTTAAGACAGGGGGGAAGGCACGAGTCTTCCAGGTCTTTCAATAGTAGTGAATGGTTGACTGTGTCAGAATCTTTGGCCAAGTCTAGCGCAACTAGCACTGTCCTGTTGTTTGGACGCTTTTGGTTTAGTCCGTCCCCTATCTGAGTGGTGATGGCGTTCAGCGCGGTGGTGGTGCTGTGGTTTTTTCGAAAACCATGCTGATATTCGGCGAGCCACAGGTTTGCGGTGAAATACGGTGATAAGTTAGATTCCAACACTTTCACTACTGGCGAGAGGAGTGATATCGGGCGATATGACACCCCTACGGCAGCTGCCTTGCCAGGCTTTAGTAGTGGGACCACCTTTGCCTGTCTTCATCTTTCAGGAATGATAAAGGTGGACAGGGAAAGGTTGAAAATGTGTGTTAGGTATCTAATGCCTTCGTCGCCGAGGTGTTTCAGCATCAGCATCGAAATGCCATTAGGGCCTATATATTTTAGCTCTCCGAATTGCCTCGTGAACTTCTGTTGTGGAGATGGCAATAGGCGCATCGCTGTTTTTGGGTTTATACGCTTCCCTGGTGGCTCGGCGAATCTCTTTGTCCAACGGAGGATGCATTACAAATTTCCGGCAGAAAGCGCTCGCGCATCTTTTTGGCTTCGACTGAACCTACGGGGCCCACTGCTATAGTCGCGAATATTACTTTTCCCGCGGGCCCTTTTTTTACAGGACTTTTTTTTTGTTTTTTTTTTTACAATACATGTTTCCAAAGGGTTTAGACAAAATATGTATAGAGAGTTCAGTAAAGCGTTTGACAAAGCATGTCTCATCTTCTTTACAGGACACAAAGAGTAATTTTTAAAAATGCCTGATTCTGTTTTTTCTAAACCAGGACCGGCCAAGAGCTGCACATTGTGCACTTTGAGTTAGTATTTTCACACCGACGCTAACGATGTGTGAGCACGAAATTTTGCTTTCGCTTGTCAGTTGCTGTTCAATTATCAATGAAGCAAGACTATGTCGCATGACAATCAACAAGCAACAGTCATGACGAACGACCGGTCGTAAGAGGCGACCAATATGCACAAAGGTAATGATGTGCAACTCGATGGTTGATCTACGGATATGATGCCTCCCACCTCTCATTACCCATCTTCTCTTTCTTTTCGGAAGGAGGGATGACATGACCTAGAAGGTTGCACTGGTCATACCAAATCGCTCCCACGACAGTCGGGCAGTACCGCAAGGGAGTACCGGAGCGTACCGGATTCATATCCGCCCAAGGACTGTTGTTTCGACAACACTCCCCAAAACCTTCGGGGAGTGATTTTGTTGTTAAAACAACAACAACAACAACAACAACGAATGAAAATGCACAAACTTATTTTTTCGCATACAATAAAAATAATATGTTGCAATGCGTGCTATGCGACCAAATTTTTACGTCCAACATACGTTTTGTTTTGTTTTGTTTTGTTTTGTTTTGTTTTCCTTTGCTTTCCTTTCCTCTCCTTTCCTTTCCTTTCCTTTCCTTTCCTTTCCTTTTCTTTTATTTTCTTTTCTTTTCTTTTCTTAACTTTCCTTACATTTTCTTCCTTAATGTGTTTCATTTTAATTTTCCTTTCCAAAGATGTTCACACATCAAAAAAGAATGTCTAAAACTCAAAATAAAATTATGGTTTGACGCGAAATCAAATAATAAAATTTCGTTTTGATTTTATAGTTTCACAGTCCGCATTTTCTTTGCAGCCACTGTATGCAATAACTCAAAACTTATGCACACTTATGCAAATGTTTTGGTATTTGTTTGGCCGGCCCTGATCTAAATAAACTATATGCCACTCAATATAAAAAAATTTAAATATGTATGTTTTTCGCGCAGAACACACACACAATTAACAATCATAGTCTTGAACAAGTAGTATCCGATTTGTGATTTGAGGATTACGGTGGATAGCAAACTTAGCTCTTTTATCATTCGCTAAGCGATGGTCCAACGAGCTTAATAACCCGTACGTAACTAAAGCAGTTTTTACAACATTAGTAAGACCGACATTCGAGTATGGCTCAATTATTTGGAATCCTAGGTACCAGGTTCACGTCGATCGGATTGAATCGGTTCAAAAAACAATTCTTATTTTTTTCGCTAAGAGATCTGCCGTAGGATTCCTCATACAACCTCCAACCCTATAGAGATCTTCAAACTTATAAATCTTCCCACACTCTCCAGTGTAGGGAAATGCTCGGAATCCTTTTTATCATTAAATTTTTAAACGGGTTGGACCCTTGTCCATTTCTGCTGAGTGAAGTGAACTTTAACGTTCCCTTTCGGCCATCAAGACGTTTTAAACCTCTTTTCCTGAAACAATGTAAAACTAATTTTGAATTAAATGAGCCTTTCCGATGTTAATGTCATAACTATAACTCTCATTCCAGCACATTTGATATTTCTGACTCGCTTTTCAGCATTAAAACATCAATACTTTTCTCCCTAAATCAATAATAACTTAATAAAGATATGGTTACTATTCATTATCCAACTGTTTCCTTCTACTTCTAACAAATTATATATATATTTTACTTTTATAGTTACTTAGCTGATGAGTTTCTCTCTGTCACGGTAGGTTTGAGACTAGCCGATAAAAAAAGTAAAATGCCCGCAATCTGGCTATGGTACATGATTTCTGAAGGCTTTTAGATAATATAAAAGCTTAAATGAAAACCATCCGATGGGACGTTTTTTTCTTAGGTTGAAAAAAGTAGAAAATATTAATGCTTTTCAAAATTTCCATCGATTGTGATTACATATCACTATAGGGGTATTCGGAATCACGATGCAAGGGCATTGCATCGTTGCATAGCAAATTATTATTGCAAAATAATGTCAAGCCAACAACAAAATACATGCGGATGCAAATGTCAAGCAATTTGCAGAATGCACCACCAAAAATCTATTGCATAGCATATTTTGTTGCATTGCATTTCTAGAAACAGCTGTTGAATTATGATTGCTGTCACACGTTCAATATGTATTGCGATCCGTATTGATGGGTCGGCTTGAATTTAGAATAGCTCCATCTCCCAAATTAAAAAAAAGTGACTGGGATCGATAGATATTATTAAGGTAAGTACAAATATATATTTTTTTTTGTGGAAACAACAACAACAAGAATTATTGAGGGTCAAAATTCATTTAAAACGTTTTTTAAAATCAAGATTTTACAAAAACTAATGAAACGGTTTTCAAAAATTTAGGTAGGTAAATGAATTACCTTTCATTTCATGTAGCCTTGCTTGGGTGCAAAACCGCGCATATGCAAAATTTAAAGCACTTTTTATATCAAAGTTTCTCATTACATTTTTGAAGCACGGGCGAAGGTCTCCAACGCGAAAAGATTTTCCGTACAGAGGTACTGCAGTACACATTTGCATCGCGGAGCCGGTGTTGGATCGGATAAGGGTTATTTTTTTTGAAGCGTGGCCGAAGGCCACCAATGCGAAAACGTGCTTTGCACATGAAGATGTCGCTGAAGTATTGTGAATTGATTACTTTGCCTCGTTGATATAAAAAAGCTTTAAATTTTGCATATACGCGGTTTTGTACCCCAAGAAACGTTACATCAAATGAAAGGTAATTCAATTACCTATCTAATGCAGAAAAAAATAGGGAATCGGTTCGTAAGTTTATGAGAAATTTTGATTTAAAAAAATGCGTTCAACGAACTTTGACCCTTAATAACTCTAGTTGTTGTTGTTAGCTAAAAAAAATATACATATTTGTTCTCATCTTAATGATATCTTATCGATCCCCATCCTTTGTTTATACACGGGTCAATTTTTCTGGTCGATTTGTGTCGTTCCACCGTGTAAAGGTTGAACGTAAAATCGACACGTTTAAATCAGCCTTCAAGCCGATCCATCAATACGGATAACGATTTATATTGAACGTCTGCAGCATGCAATTAGAGTTGACAAAGGGCGCTCACGATTCGGTGCATTTTTATGCAATTGCATAATTTTGTCAACCCATATGCTATTTATTATGAATTCCCCTTATATAAATGTGAAAAAGTACATAAATAACAATTTTTAGTTTAAATATGCAGAAATGTACATTGTTTAAATATTATTTTCATAAAGGTAATACATAAGTATTATAGGTACATATATTGTATCGTTATTGAAAATATTTTACATCAGTTCGTAGGTAATAAATAACGTTACAGATGTCTGCTATTATATTCACAAACGGCCTTTAACAAATTTTCAGAATACCTATCATTAGTTTTCTGAACTTTGTATTTCTTCCAAATTTTTTTGAAGTCAGCATGAGCAGATTCGACAGCTTGTCCGAGAAAAAACCCAAACCTTTGTCATGTCTTTTACAAAAATCTTCCACGTGGAAAAAAACGGCATGAACTTTTGGGGTCACATTGATACCTAGATCTTTGTAGGTGGCTCGAAATATAAAAATGTTTTGGCTGTAGGTAGTTTTTATTTCAGTCGAAAAACAAGACTCAACATCGTTATTGAAATCTGCAAAACATTTGACATACTTCATGCAGCTAAAATTGTTCGTTTGTTTACAAAGCTGACGTAGAGTATCAACTTTGTTAAGCAAAACTTTGCAAGGGTTTCCGGAAAAGCCTGAATTTCCATACATTATCTCTCGACTTACATTGCATTTTTTTGCCCACAGTTCAGCAATGTCTTTAAAGTTTTTATGCATATTATCAAATAGGTAGTTTACAACACCTATCAACAAATGTAATTCTGGAGGTGCAAAAAGATCAATTATTAATTTATCTTTGTTGTCTGAAATCATAGGGGAATGTGAACAATTATAATAATTTTTGCAATTTTGGTTTTTGCTACCACTATTTTTCCAAGCTTCGAAGTTTTACATACAACTTCCGATAGTTCGGAGTTCTCCAACACGATCTAGTTCATCTTTAGGTGCAATACACCACGTACATGGATAGCTGCTACTATGCGGCATTAATCCAACTAAAATGTTTGTCAGTTTTAGATCAGCTGCAACTGATCCATCAAAATCTTTCATTAGTAACAAATTCCATAAAACAGATATATTATTATAGTTCTCTTCAGAAAACTCCGTTAATCCAATTAACAACAACTTATTCACTCCCAAATATTTTAAAATTTTTCCAACACTTCCAGTACTATACGTCTGTCTTTTCTGATTTTTTTTGCCCAATGAATCTTGATCATACGACTGAATCGATAAGGTTATTTTAAGGAATCCCCCACCACTATCTGCACCCAATTTCAAGTGTACATTAGCTACTCCTCGGCTTGTTTTAACGTCGTTGATGAGTTTTTGCACATTCTTGCAAAATACAAGTTCTTCTTCAACAACAGACTCTTTTCCTTTTTTCGATACAGTAAACTGGAACTTTTTAACATCGAAATGAGAATCAAGTGAATGATTTAACGTTTGTAATTTTTCTTTGAAGTTTGGTTCGATTACTTTTCTTTTTCTTGTTGACATACGCAGCGACCGAGCAATACCAAGTGTAGAATTGGTTGACAGTCCAAAATCAGTACTTATTTGAGACATATCTTTCGCAGATATTAAATATTCTTCTTTTGTTTCATTTGATGAAGAAGCAGAACTAACAGTCACTTGAATGGGTTTGTGAGTTTTCATAGACAATTTAGTTGCACCTGTGCTTTTTCAATGCTTAACTGCAAATTATCAACAAGCGTATTTTTTGAACATCGGTGATTTTTACCTCGCCCAATAATTGATAACCAACGTGCACATTTACGGTTCAAATAATTTTGTTTAATTACTGCTTTTTTTGATTGACTAGAAAACTTGCTTCTAAAACAACTTACTGTCTTACACAATTTACACTCACATGAGGTTCCAGGCCTTAACCGAGTGTTACGCGGAATATGGTAGTCGGAATAAGCGGGTAATTTAATAGATGCTTCACTGTCACTTTTTTTCTTCAGGTACAACTTGTTTCTACAATTTCCACACAATGCTTTCGTCAACCGCTCGTCACTGCTCCTGTACACTACATGTTCGTTTATTTTCTGTTCCAAAGTAACAGTTATTTCAAACAAATTCTTTTTCATTGTTTTACACAATAAGCACAGTTTCAACCGATTTTCAGCGTGCGCTAACTGACAGTTTTTTTATGCGTGATTACTTTCATTTTAATACGATGGATAAGCAAGCAATTAGTACACTGAATGTAGCATCTATGGAATCACAATAAGGTAAGTGGCTATAATTCCGTGGTAGTACCTTATTCCGTGGTATTTCGATTTTTTATGCCAAATAAGGAATTAGAAGAAATTTTAGTGAAATTAAAAATGCAATTATAAAGATCTATCTTTAAGAGATACAAATCGATATATGTTTTTGTTTTCTAGGCTATATTTATTTTATATGACACGATCAAAAGTTGTTAGTCTAGAGAAAAAGTGTTTTGTATGACGGTGTCTTAAGCAAAATGTTAAGGAGACCAATGAAAATTCTTAAGACTGTAAAATTTTAACCGTATACTTTTGTTTCATGATTATTACATTTAGGTGCTCAATGAACATTTATTAACTATTTTTTATAACCACCATATACATTGAAATAGTTTTTTTTACTTTTAATTCATTATTTCTGATCCACGGAATTAGGTACACATTTTGTTTTTCAATGTACGTAATTCCGTGGGTACCACGGAATTAGGGTAATTTAACACTTTTTTTCTTTATTATAGTAAACTTTTTATAAGAAACCCTACTCCAAAAAGTCGTTTAATCATTAAATAAAGCCCCAAAGAAGATATTCACCCCTGTCATGGAATCCAATAGTTGTTGTCGGAATTGGATTTAAAACCGACAGAAAAATTGCTTTGGTGTCATGAAATCCAATGCTATCGGTTTCATGTTCGAATCGGAATTATGTCGGATTTAGGTGTCACAGAAACCGATAATATCGGTTTTGCTGTCGGAAATAAACCAAGCAGCTAGCAGCTATTGGATTTGCTTTTTTTTCAATTGCAGATAGAAAATTTAATAAAAATGTTAGTAAATGATGGTTTTAAATAAAAATAAATGTTAATGAGGCTCATATTTTTATTCGTACTTGGGGAAAATATAAAAATCGCAACTTAGCTGCTAGCTGCAGTGTTGGTGGAAATTGAGATCGTGCCAAGTGTTCGCCAATAGTGTCAAGTACCATTTGGAAAGCTTCTTTATGTAGCCTATAACACACTATGAACCTGCAAATATCATATAAGTATTTACAAGCGCACCTTGCAATAAATCTACTTACGCTGTGTCCGGCAGCTCAAGCGGGTTGCTGCAATCCCTCAAAATTTTCATTTTGGCCTTCCCGCAACTTCTTTCTTCCATCAACATGAACGCTACAGCTCAGCTAACTCATATACTTTTATTTCTATTCAATTTGTATGATTTATTGAAGAAAACAATGGAATTTCACAAATTTTTGTCAAAAAAATGAAAATAAAATTTGCGATCCACACAAAACAGCTGATTCGAACATCGGTTTTGTTTACATTCGAAAATAACAAAACCGACACGGTTTCATGACACCAAATGAAATCAATATTGATTTGCAATTCCGATAAAATGCAAAACCGACTTGGATTCCATGACAGCCCTGATTGACGTAATTCCGTGGAATAATTTTATTCACCTGTTCGTGAATATATGACCTGGAAAAATCTGTGGCACACAATATTTTAACGAAATGTTGACATTATTGAATTTTTATTAATTCTATATTTTCTAATAAAGACTAAAAATATGATGAAGCTTTTAAGTTCCCTACCGTTATTTTGAATGCATATTTGTAATAAAAAATAGCAATAATAATAAAATTATTGATTTGCCCTTTAAATCGCTACCACGGATTTATGTACCACTAAATTGTACAATGTCCCTTATTCCGTGGTACGATACGCATTTACGTTGCAGTAGCTAGACGAAAAATAAAAAAAAATAAAAAAAAATAAAAAAAAACAAACAAAAAAAAGTAAAGGAACAAAAAAGAAAACAAAGCAAAAAAACATTGAATGCAATTTTTTTACTATTATTGAATACAGTTTTATTTATTTTTTTTATACATATGTTGTTTTGTTTTTTTATATATGTACATGTTTTGTTACAGAAACAAAAAACACACAGAAAAAAAATTAAAAAAACACGAAGGAAACAAAAATGAAACAAAACAAACAAAATATATAAAAACAAAGAAAAAAAATACTGAATGAAATTTTTAAACTTCAATTTTTTTTTAATTTTCATTTATATTTCTATTTTCTGTATAGATTCTTAAAGTTCTTAAGAACTTATTTTAGTAAAAAACACTAAAAAAACAAAAAAAAAAAATAAAATAAAAATTATAAAAAAAAGTATAAAACTAAAAACTATAAAATGAAAGTTTTTGGTTTTATTTTTACTGAAAGCAATTTTATTTATAAATTGTTAAAGTTCTCAAGAACTTCTCCTAATAAAAAAAAAAAAAAATGATATTGAATTAAAATTTTTAATTTATATGTTATTTATTTATACAAACAAAAAAGTATAACTGAATTAAATTTTTAGTTTTTTTTAGGGCTCAAAGCATATGCATTTTAAAAAAACAAAAAAAAAACCTTTTAAAAGAAGCGAAAAAGTATAAATTTTAATAAATAAATATAAAAGCCTTAATACCTATTTTGTTGCTTGATAACAAATTGTTTTTGAATGCAATAATTAAGTTTATCTTACATTTTTAGCAATGGAATATGTGGCTTGCTTCATACCACGGAATTAGGGACAATTTCCCACGGAGTTATGTACATCATGAAATTTTTTGCCACGGAATTAGGGACATCTGAGTTAGTCATTAATTTTAATTATTATAAAAATATTATTTGTTATTTTCGAATTTTGGCAATTGGAAATTAAACAAAATTAATCAATTAAATAGGAACAATTCGATTTTTCAGGTTTAACTTTTTTGTTTCAACGTGGGAGGAGTAAAAAGTCAGAAAAATCCTTAGTACCACGGAATTATAGCCACTTACCTTATATATATTTTTAAAAATGTATTGCTCTGTACAATTGTTAAATTAACATTCGAATGAAAATTTTATTTTGAAAGCTTTCATAAATTTTCAATTACAACAAACTAATTTGATCTTTAAAATTAAAAAATACAAGGTATAAAAAAAGAACAAGTAAATAACCCTACAGCATCTTATTATATGGAGCTCGGCTTATACTAAAATAAACGTAAACAAACTAAATGCTCCAAGCTTACTGTTTACATAAGGCCATTTCGAATTGCCATTTCTCTGCTCTGAATTTCTTTGCTCGATGCAACCCTGGCAACAGTGTTGTTGTTTTCTCATGCAATTTTTTGGTGGATTAGTGTTATCTTTATAAAAATAATATTTAAACAATGTATATTTCTGCATATTTGAACTAAAACTTGTTATTTATGTACTATATTGAACCCGATTATAAAAAATTTACTTTTTTCAACCTAAGAAAAAAACGGCCGATCGGATGATTTTCATTTAAGCTTTTATATTATCTAAAAGCCTTCAGAAATCATGTACCATAGCCAGATTGCGGGCATTTTACTTTTTTTTATCGACTAGTCTCAAACCTACCGTGCTGTGGTAGTACTTACACCCCTTTGCATATAAACGAAATTTTTTTTTATTTACCACTTAATTTGTGTATAACACTAATATTATAAGCCTTACGTTATATACCTAGCTTTACTAACATGAACGCAAACAAGTTTCTTTATAAATTTTTTTCGCAATTAGTTAGAAAATATTAAAACAAAAGACTGGTGGAATCGAAAGTTTATTCACAAAAAAAAATCAAACAAAACAAAATATTCAAAAGTATTACCTTACCCCCCGATTCTGTGTTCTTGACAAATTGTTAATCTTAATAAAAAATCAAAACAAAAATATTTTTATCATGTTTTTTGAAGATTATGCCAAAACGAACAAAATTAATTAATTTTTTGAAGCAGAACTCAGAACACTTGATTCAAATATTTATTTCTTGATATTTTATCAAGATTGACAATTTATCAAGAACACAGAATCGGAGGGTTAGATCACAGAGCTCAGACACTCTTTTTTTAATCATCATCAGACTCCCATTCAGCTAAAATTTTTTCTGAATATTTCAACCACAGCGCTTCTTTGGCTAGTGTTGGCTTCTGTATTAACGTTTGCTGTTACAGTTTCTCTCGCGCTTCCTTGTTGTTTTAGAGATGAATACAAGTTATGATAGACTGGGAGAATAAACTGAAAGAGCCCAATAAACAATGAAGTAAGCTAGTTTATTAAACAATGTTTTCCAAACGAGTTTGTAACTAAAAAATTTCACAAACGTGTAGATATGTTTTTCCAATGGTGTGGTAGCCTTGGAGAAATTACTTGAGGTGAACTCTCAGCGGGTTGAAAAATTTATCAGTTTTCAAAAATAATGTTTGAAATTTTATATGCTTCATTTATACTGATTTTGTTATATGGGCATCGTGGTGTGACGGTAGTGCAGCTGGCCTACCACACAGAAGGACCTAGGTTCGAACCCCGCTTCTAGCAAAAAATGCTCATGATTTGCCTTGCAGATGCAGACTGTATAAAAAATTGCAAGCAACAAACCAAAAATTGGCCCTTTATCTCGTACCAAATAAGAATTTTATAAAACACAAAAAAATTAAGGAAATGGTCGGGATTCGAACTCGCAACCTTCGGAGCAAAATCCCACAACATACTCGTTAGGCTATTGGCCCGTTTTCACCGTTGTCGCCCAAATTGGAGTTTTATCAATCAGTTTTCAACAAACCCTTGCTGTACATTGAATAAAATGTTTATTAAACATTGTTTTCCAAGCCTCAATTCCAATTGTTTAAAAAGGGACCAATTTCGTTGAGTCTACAAACGTTTTACAATGATTATAGTAAACGTTTTCCAGGCGAAAAGATTACAAAAGTAAGTTTATTGTAAGCTTATAGTAAGCGTATGTTGCTTATTGGGAGTTGTTGAAGGTTTTGGTATTGAAAAAAAAAGAATATTGCGCAAAACACTGTCACAAATATGGGACCAGCCACGTAAAAACCAACACCAATGAAACTAAAACCCCTTTCTGGAGAAGGATCCGCTGCCTGACTGGTTGATGTCCTCACGAACGCAAAGGCTGACATCACCGCCCTGCAGAAAATACGATGGACGGGACAAGGAAAGACGACCATCGAACCTTGTGACGTGTACTACAGTGGCCAGACACACAGCAAATCGCGTGGTGTAAGACTACTAGCGTTCACCCCTGTGCACGAGCATCTCGCTGCGATCCGCATCAAGGCGAGGTTTTTCAACAAACATTTATCTGCGCCTATGCGCCGACCCTAGCTCCACCTAATCATGTATAGCTCAGGAATAAATTGAGCAATTCCAAAACCATTAATAACTTTTGTAATAATTCATCAATTTTCTTGGATGAAAGCTCATTTGTTTTGTAATAAAACAGAGCTTACAGAGAAAAAAAATATCTGGAACAAAATTAAAAGTTTTCGATATCCTTTCCTGCAAAATACACATTTTTTACATTTTTCAAAAAAAGGTAAAAATCCGTGTTGATTGCTCATTATCTTCGAGCCACAGGTCCTAGCGAAAAGTTTTGTATGCATGGCTTACAGAAAATTTTATTAGCTTTTAAAATTGTCAAACCGTTTTGGAATTTCTCAATTTGTTCTTTAAAAATGCTTAAAGTAGGAACATAAGAACTGGTATAAAGTTATAGGATGACACCACCATTCTCACCCATAAAACTCGTGGTTAACCAAAAAGCTGCGTGGTACCTCCCATACAATCCAACTTTTAACTAAACAAAATTTCTAAACCCACAAGGATTACACTACTCACCTATATCCCGTTCCTGTAGTGCGTTGCTCGTTGAGGCTGTTGCCACTGATGTACTCGCCGGCTCCGCGGAATGTAATTGGACACCGCTCACTTTATCAGGAAGTACATCATTACACCTTTGCTTCTTCGGATGGAAGAACGCGCTTAGTTTTGTTGTCTTTTTCTGGCACTCATTTTTTTAACAAAATCACTTAAACACGATAGCACTAACAATAATCACTTTTCATGGACTTTTTGACCAATCGAATAATTAATCACTTTTGTTAACTTGTAGCGCAATAAAATAAGAAAATAAAGCACTCCTGCGGCACAAAGGTAGTAGGCGTTGCTGTACAAATTCATATGAATTTTTATGCATCGCACTATGGGAATTCTTAATAAAACTTGTCTCAAAAATAAATTTTTCGCAAATCAAAAGAGTAGATTTATGTAAAGCATTATTCATGGTGCCAAAAAATTGTCGTTTGGAATTTTTTTTTCTGTAGAGTGTTATAGCTATTGCTATGAATATTTGCTCAAACGATTTCGCGATGATCAACCCCTCGGAAATAGGCGTGGCAGTAACCCTTTTTATGCTTTACAAAATGGGAGATATGTAACTAAAATTAAGGTTAATAAATGAGTCGAAATACCTATATATGTATGAAAGGTTGGGAGTAAAAGTAAAAAATATGTTTAATGCAAGTGAAGCAAACCTTATAAAATGTTTGATACAATCACATAAATAAAGATTGTACCGTAAAAGTCAGGCTAATCGTTTTTTCATTAAAAGTAAGAGATATGTTTTATTTTTCCAACCATATTTCCGACTTTAAATGAAAAAAGAAATTTGTCTGACTTTTACTGTAGATACAATACTTTTTTACACTTTTACTTTAAATATACGTTTTTCATTTAACTACCCCAGCCTTTCATATGTATATGTCTACATATGAGGAACCTTATAAAGTAGTGTTATTCATAGTAAACTACAGAAATCCAAAAAAAAAAATTAAAACTTCACAACTAAACTTTGACAACTCGTTTTTGACCATTTGCCAAAATAATGCTGCGTTTTACGCTCGAAAAACTTTGTATGAAAATGGATTCTAAAAAGTTCCCTAAAAATTTTACTTTGAGTCAAGTTAATAATAATAATAATAATTGAGGCAAGTTTTTCCAAAATGTCCCATCGTGCGGACGTCGCGTAGACTCGAATTTGAAATTTTAACAGCATTGCAAAAAATAGTTGCAATTTAAAACCTTAAGGGTTCTTGTGGGCAAACTTAGCAAACCTCATACACAAACCGTTGTTGTTTCAGTCAGATGTCGCATGAGCCGTTAACAAATATTGCCAATACCCACAAAAAATTCGTATAAGGGATTATAAGGAATAAGGTATACGGATGCATCACATTATAATAAGTTTATCATAGTTCCTCTATGGCCTTACAACAATTCTTATAATAAGTTCATTATATTCACTTTTCTTTTTATAATATTGCCTAACTTACATGTTCTATCAGGCCTTATGCGTAAGGTTGTCTCACAGAGAGAGATTCTTTTAATTAATCTTCATTTAAGACTTACTTAATGACATAAGTAAAGAAAAAAAGTATATTATAAGTAATTTTGCATACAACGGAATTCGTTACAAATTTAAGGCCTTATATTACGTTCACGTTGAGCCATAAACTCGAGTTTATTGACAACAACAATATGAATTAACAAAAAAAATCACCTTTTAAATGGAGTTTATGGCCTAAATTGAACGTAGCCTAACCCTCTTATACATATATATACATATATATTATATATTATACATATATATTTTAATAAGCTGTTATAATTCAAAATTTGTATGAAAATGTCATTGTAAAAAGCTTTATAAACCCATTTCATTTTTGATGAATAGGGTTAAATTATGTAAGCCGTATAATCAAGCGATGTAAGGTTTCTAACTAAAAGAAATGAAATTTTTGGTGGGTACCTACACATGCACCAAGGCATCCACACAGTACAAACCAAACGAATAATCAAAATATGTAGTTTGATGTTTGCGTTACACAGAGTTTTATATATATCTGAACCAATATGCAATAGATTTCGAAAATTCAGTGATTCTTCATCTATTTAATGGAATTTCCATACCTAGTGTACAAAAATACCGTCTGGGGGGCACGATTCCGAAAATGTTGCTAAATTCAATTATTTGTAGTCTTTTTCGACTAAAAATGTTCTGTGATGGAGTATTAACAGTACAAAAAAACCCGTCTGGGGGGGCACGTGCCCCCGTACCCCACCCCTAAATCCGCCCTTGCATACATCTATTCGTTGTGATGTCTCCTCGCTCGCCCGTTCCGGCAAAAAATCCGAAATTGGATGAGAGTTCTAGTTTGTCCACAGTTGTTGCTACGTTACGTGAAGTAGAAGAAAAAATACAACAACAATCAGATAAGCTACAATCTCTGTTTGAGAGCTTATCTGATAAAATTGAAGTGCTGGAGAATACTTTGGGAAAGAAATTGCTGCTTTAGTTAATAAAGTCAACGAATCGGAGCAGCGAATGGTTGTATTGGAGGGTGAAACAATTGACCTTAAAAACAACTTAGAGCAGGTGAAGAGTGAAATCAAGAGATTGAAGGAAGAGAAATCTACAGCCGAATTTGCTTCTGATGCCGTAATTTTTGGAGTGCCGTATGTTGAAGGGGAAAACTTGAAGAGTTTATTCAACCTGTTTGCACATCAATTGATTTCCTTGCACCACAAATTCGTGATATATTCCGACCTACACGTTCTCACAACCATGCAAATAGTGTTTTCATAATAAAATTTCACAGCTCGCTTGATCGCAATCGCACATTGCGTGCTTTTGGAGAGTATCGTAGACGAACCAAAGCACTAATACCTCTGTCAGTTGACGGTCTCGACGGATACCTTCGTATATATGAGAGTCTGTCACAGCAAAATAGAAAACTCTTTCAAGCAGCAGTTCGATTGAGAAGAGAAGGTAAAATAAAATCAACATTTACTTTAAGAGGCGACGTTTACATACGAGTAGGCAGTGACTCTGAGCCAGCCAAAATAACTGCACCTGATGAGCTGAATTGCTTCTAAAATAAATATATACACAACACATATATATGTATACCGATGTGTATTTGCTGTTTATTCTATAAGTTTATTTATTTATTTAATTGTTTGTCTTTATTCTCCTTTCTCTCATCTTTTGCTTCTGCTGTTATCTTCTTCAAAATTTATTTCTGTAGCATTAACAACTACAATCTTTTCCGCAATCTATTGTAAAAATAATATTCAAGTTAAACTGATATTGATGTCTGAGGGACCAGGGGTGGAGTACTTATTTCTCGAATTACGAGATAGCTGCGTTAAAATGCTAGTGTCGTGTGTTTATAACCCGCACAGATCTATAGATGTTGATGTTCTGTTTTCGTCATTGGATTCATTTACAGTGGACTATGATTACATTCTTGTCTGTGGAGACCTAAATGTTAACCTTCTTGTTGTTGATTCTTCCAGTGAGAAACTGTTAGATAATGTTAGTGCAGCAGGTCTCTCCATTATAAATATGTACGCACCTACGAGATTTGCTAACAACTCTTCTCCTAGTCTACTAGATTATTTTATTATATCTGACCCCTCAATGGTTTTACACTCAATTCTCAGAACTCACGCCGTTAGTTTTAGTCGTCTTAGTTCTTGAATGTTACTCAAGGTGTTCCACAAGGCTCAATTCTAGGTCCACTGCTATTTGTTATGTATATTAACGATTTACCGAATGTGCTAAAATACTGTAATGTCCATGTCTATGCTGATGACGTCCAGTTGTATGTTGGGTGTCCCACTGAGTGTACTCGTACATGCATAAATAATCTTAACTCTGACTTAGAACGTGTAGCTGATTGGGCCTCTAGAAACGGTCTTTGTTTAAATCCAGTCATGTCAAAATGCATAGTCATTCAAAGAAAAGCCCTGGATACAACAGTCTTGTTGAGGTCAAGTTGAGTGGTTCTGTTATACAATATGTCAACACTGCAAAAAGCCTTGGCATAACCCACTCCTTCGCACCATTGAACATTCGACTGCTCTTAGCCAAAACGTATCTGGTACCTACGCTACTCTATGTATGTGAAATATACGCAAATTGTGATTCATTATGTAAGACAAAACTGAATGTTGTATACAACAACATTGCCAGGTATGTATATGGGGTAAAGAGACGTGATCATGTATCGGTTTTTTCGGAGAAGTTGTTCTCTATTTCCTTTGATAACCTATTAAAACTCAGAACACTATTGACTTTGCATAAGATAATATACTACAAAGAATCTTCACACCTTTACAACAGGCTTCAGTTTCATCAATCGTCGCGCTCTGTTCTTCTTATGCATACTAAACATCGAACTCTTGTGTCCGAACGCAATTTTTTACATTTTCCATTCGTCTTTGAAACTCCCTCCCCGGAGACTGAGGCTTCTCAACAACTTGCTGCTGTTCAAGAAACCACTTATTATTCATTACAAGGTATAACTATAATCCTATAAGTGAGCAATATTCTTTAAATTAAAGCGTAATATGCATTATTAACCAACATTATTTTTTTTAGAATGATTAGTGACGAGCGTTTGATAGATTTGGTACGGGACAAGGAAATCCTATACAAGATTTGTCCAGGCTACAAGATGCCTGATCGGATATTGGCCGCCTGGACATTAGACCGGGTCGAAAAAAAAGTTTGCAAAATTCTAATAAACAAAAAAGTTGCAGTCGATTTACAGTTAAAGCTTGTTTTTTTTGGTATTTCTGTGTAAAACAAAAAGAAAGTTGGTGCATTATTAAATTTTGTGACATACGATAAAATTGAAGCATGTTTTTTAAAAAACGTAATTTAAATAAATCAGTGTTACCAACCGAGTGGGCCATAGTTGAGTATTTACTCTTTTAAAGAACTAAGTATGGTATCAAAAAAAAAAACAAAAAAACCTTAAGCTTTCAAGTTATGCGGGAATTGTGGCAGCCGAAATATTAAAATTGTGGCATCGAACAGGAATTCCTGTTATCACTGCATCCCCTACGAAACAAAAAATTTTAAATATTATAAAAAAGTATCGTGATGTTACCAGTCATCCAATACGATTTAAAAAGGACGAATGGAACAACCCCTTCGAATTTCGAAATGCAGGTGTAGTATTGGGGATATTGGGAGCTGTAATTGTTCTGCTGGTCGTCAAACCTCACACACAGCAAAGCACTTTTTAGTAGATCAGTGCAGTACAAGACTGAAACAAATTGATTCTCTAGAAGGAGAAGCAACAAGTGTTTGCGAACTGGAATCTCATCCCATTACTGAATGTGTTAACTCGTCAGTAATCTCGGATGGGTACGTTCCCAACTCATCCGAGGAGGAAGATTTTGAAGCCGAGCGTCCTGGGCCATCGCTGAATGTGTGCGACATATCTTTGCGAAACTACGCCATGGCCTTAGATCGCACTGATACTTCGGACCGCTTTGGAGCACTACTCGCGACCACTCTTATCCAAGATTTTCGTATTTCTATAGCCGCTAAAGTTAATAAAGATTTTGACCAGGATATTTCAAAAAAAATTATATCTTACATTGACAATATTATTCTAGACAAAAATAAAATTTCTAGAGAGCGTGTAAAATTTCGCAAAGAAGCTCAAGTTTCGGTGAAAGAAAACTCTTTTCTGCAAGGTATTTGCTTTGATGGAAAAAGAGACCTTACCCTTAAGAATACTGAAATTAATAAAAAAAGCGATTAAGTAGATCAGTGGAAGAACATATAACGCTAGTAAAGGAGCCAGAATCCAAATTTATTGGATATACCACACCCATCTTATGCACCGGAGAGGGAATTCAGCAATCCATAGTAAGTTTTTTAAATGATCAACATTTTTCGTTGAGCCATTTAGTCGCTATCAATTGTGATGGTACCGCAGTTAACACAGGCTATAAGACTGGCGTAATTGTTTGCATGGAAAGATATTTGCAGCGGCCATTGCAATGGAATGTTTTTGTGCTCATTTCAACGAATTTCCTTTAAAGGCGTTGTTAAAAAAAATTTCGGATCGCAAAAAGGTCCGGGAGTGTGGCCGAGCAAAGAAGGAACAGAAATCCTTACATGCGAAAATTATAAGGTAGGCTTTTCTTATACATATTTGGGGGTATATTTTGTTCAATTTTGTTTGTTTGTAGGTCTTCGAAGGTTATAAAAAAATCGCAATGGGTGTCATGCCTGAAAATATTGAGGAGTGGAATATAAGATCTGATCAGCGTTACCTATATCGCATGGTTAAAGCGATTGATAGTGGTGTATGTAATGATTAGTAGGGAGAAACCTGGTCCTGTAAGGCGTCAAGATTTCTACGTTTATACGTATCCAAAAAGCACCCCAGCTCTTCCTTAATAAAAGCTGTGGAGTTTGTTGTTAAGGTTTACGCACCATTCTGGTTTTTGGTAAAGAGCCAGCCAGAATCTATACACGGAAGCCGTCACGTTTTTAAATATATTTGTTGGATGCGAGATTTGCCAGACGATGTTCAGAAAATAATTCGTCCTGTTGTAGAATACAACGCTTATTATTGCCATCCGGAAAACAATATTTTGTCGGATTCAGACCAAACTGTACGTTTTGAAGCGTATGAAAAAATAAGAGCCGCTCGGCGCAATCATCAATCAGTTCTGCGTGTATTTTATCTACCAAAACAAGGAATCGTAAATTTCAATAGTGATACTTATACGCAAATGATAAAATGGGAACAATTTGAAAACATAGAGCCACCCTGTTTGCAGTTTTACACTGACGAACAACTTGCTTTTTATCAATATTCTGAAGCTGAAGTTATAAAATTACCAGGTAAAACTTTGTAACAAGAGTCTGAATTTTTCTATTGCATGGTTTATTGCAGAATTCTTATGCCATTCCCAAAATACGGAACGTTTCGTTCGTGTTGTTAGTGAATCTGCGCTAGCAGTTACAGATCATAATCGCTTGGGCCATATTTTTTCAAAACTGGAAAGCAGGTGCCGCTACAGTCTGCTTGAGTCTCGTCAAAATTTAATTTAAAAATATTGTGATGTTGATAATTCTGAAACGTGTAGTTTACCTTGCTTCAACTAATTTTACATGGACATACACAAACACTCATATGTAGTCAATATTTTTATTTGTATAAGTTATGTACATATACAATATGTGCAATTAAACTTCAAGTCACCGTAACTTCTTTGTTTACTTATATTTTTTTTTACTTCAAAGATAACAAGTGTATGGCTTGCTGAGACGTTTATTATTATGAAGAGAAAAGTTTTATATAGGGGGGTAGAAATCGAGTTACGCGGTCTAACTCGGTTTGGGGTCTGTTTTGAGTATAAAAGGACATTCAGGAGATATGTAGTACTAAAAAATACCTATTCAACGATATATCAAACTTTGCAATCGGATAATAAATAAAAAATTGTGAATAAAAATCGATTTTGGCTGTTTTTAGGACTCTCGCAGGATGAAAATTGTTATCATCCCTAATTCGCCGCAGGGTCATCTTTCATCCTAGGGGGGGGTTTTTGCAAACTTTTTTTTTGTATGGGCACCAACCCGGTCTACTGGACATCTATAGCACAAGAGCTTGGCTCGGCAGGTAAATATATATAATAAAAAACTAGAAAGGAAGTCTAAGTTCGGGTGTAACCGAACATTAAATACCTAGTAGTGATCTGTTTTGGTATCCCAATTTACTCAGGTCTATTTTAATACCGGAAAAGTTGTTATAAATGCAACTGATTGTTTTCGATTAAAAACACTTCTGTTGTGAGTGGTAAATTAAATTATCGCTAAATAACAAAATATAAATAGCTTTCCCAATGTTCATGAAAGGTATGAAAATAAAAAAAATTTATTAAAAAAAAAAGGCAGTTGGGTGTTAACTACTTGCCCGTAAATCTTGCTTGTTCGTTATTCGATTTGTGTAATTTTTGGGAGGAGTATACTATATACTATTGGGGAGCATCTCACTAACTTTCATGAAAATACCTTCTTGAAATTTCAAGCAATCGCGTTTGAAAATAACAGACCACGCCTACTTCAACAAAATCCACAACATTTATTTACAGTTTAGTTTTGTTTAAAAAGGCTATTATGTGTGTAAAATCTTATTTATATAACTTATACAATTATGGAAATATCGCGATTTTAATTTTACAAAAAAATTTTTCAGAACTGTGTTCAAAAAGTGGGCGTGTCCGTTAACCAAATTTGTTTATTTTTACAGCAAAGAGTTAGCTTTATATGATGAACACTTTCTCCAAATATCGTTTTAATAAATCAAGTTTTACCGGAATTATGGCATGGAATAATCCACGAGCGAGGCTACGCCCATTTTCCAAAAATTTTGTGCATTCGACTTTCTTTGCCCATGAACACTTTAGAGGTGAAATAGAAATGATTTACACGTAGTGTAAGTAAAGTTATTGCATATTCAATATATCCACGATCCTTTTCAAAATCTTTTGTATAAAATTGGGCGTGGACCTTACCCGATTTCGCTAATTTTTTTTTCGGAATATTGGCGGTATTAATATAAATATCTGTGCTGAATTTCATTTTGCTATCTTGGGCGGTTTTTGATTTATGATTAATATTTCCAAATTTGACTTAATCAAAATTGGGCGGTGCCGCGCCCCTTTTTAAAAATTTATTCAAAAATTTATTTGTTGCCTTAACGCTAAAGTTCACACCAAATGTTATCCTTATAGGTGTATTATGTACTGAATAATCACTCTTTTTGTATTTTCAAAAATATTATATGTATATATAGAAAGTGGGTGTGGCTTTTAACCGATTTTGCCTATTTTTAATAGCGCTCCGAGATAAGGGAAAAGGAACCTGCATACCAAATTTCATTGTGATATCTCAAGATTTACTCAAGTTATCGTGTTCACAGACGGACGGACGGACGAACGGACATGGCTTAATCAATTTTTCTTTTCCTCCTGAACATTTTGATATATATAAGTCAATAACTATCTCGATTCGTTTATGCCGTTACATACTACCGTTAGGCGAATGAAGTTAATATACTGTGTGTGCGAAGCACTACTAGGTATAACGGTGGCGCGAACTAAAGTCAACGGAATTAACGTCAGTGACGTTAATTCGCACCCCAAAAGCGAATTAATGTCAGTGACATTAAGACGCATGCCAAAAGCGAACTAAGGTCAATATTTTTAGCGAACTAACGTCATTGACATTAATTCGCATTAAGAAAGCGAACTAAAGTCAGTACATTTTTTTTATATTCCAAATTTTCATTTTTCATTATCACCTTCGACTTATGATCATTATATCATGAATCTGGGATTGACTTAGGTCAGATCCCCAATTCGGGGTGTGATCCATGGTATTTACATATGTGCAGAACTCCTTTCCGCATTGGCGGCCTTCGGCCGCGCTTCAAAAAATAACCCTGGGCTACGCCATTCCAACTCCGGGTGTGTGCCATAGCCGTGGCTACCGCCACGGTGATGTCCTTCCGCGTGCCACTCTTTTCTCACAGGGTAATGTGATTACAACACCCACATGAAAATGACAGAAAATTCTGAACTTTAACTGCAAATATCTCGGAAACTACTAAAAATATTGGTTCAGCGGAGTTATATTCATGCTCCTGGGACCAAAGCGCGTCTCCTGATACATATCTCAACATTTTTGGTTGTGTATTAGCGCTCGGTACCCCACGTAAACGATTACCCACGTCTAGATTTAGAATCTGAAATGAGATTTCTTTCAACCGTTCAAAAGTTATTTGCAGTTAAAGTTAAAAATGTTCTGTCATTTTCATGTGGTTGTTGTAATGGCACATTAGGCTGAGCCAAAAAAGTGGGAAACGTGGCACGCGGAAGGATATCACCGTGGCGGTAGCCACGGCTATGGCACACACCCGGAGTTGGAATGGCGTAGCCCAGGGTTATTTTTGGAAGCGCGGCCGAAGGCCGCCAATGCGGAAAGGAGTTCTGCACATAAATACCATGGATCACGCCCCGAATTGGGGATCTGACCTAATTCAAATTTTCGCCTGCGGCGTTACTTCGTCGAATCTCAAACCCAAATGCCTCAATGACATTAATTCGCATGTCCAAAGCGAACTAAAGTCAAAATACTATACGAATTAACGGCACTGACTTTAATTCGTTTTTGGTCATGCGTCTTAATGTCACTGACATTAATTCGCTTTTTGGGTGCGAATTAACGTCACTGACGTTAATTCCGTTGACGTTAGTTCGCGCCACCGGTATAACTAGTGAAGTGCCTTTATTGTAATTATCGCACATTAATTTACGAGAGCGATTTTCGACAGAAATGTGCGCTCTTAATTACCCATCCGGGAGCTCTGCTGCATCGAACAGATCCTGGTATCTGATGCCAAACATGGAGCTTATTAAGCCATACGTGGCCCCAAGGCCGTACGTTCTTCCAACAACAGTCAAAACACGTTAGAAAATGTCGGGAGAGGTATCAAAATATGTGTGTTTAAATCAGTATCAATGATCTGGATCGTTTGTTTTTTTTTTTCAGTGAAAAGTTAATGGAAGAACTCAAAAGATGACCTAGGTCTGATAGCAACTAGGACGTGGTACATGGTATTTATGTGCAGAACACGATTCTGCCTAGGCGGCTTTTAACCCCACTTATAAAGCCCTCCGCCGGTCCAACACCATCTACATCTGTGTCTCCAACAACCATTTGAAAATGACAGAAAACTTTAAATTTTAATTGCAAATGCATCTTTTGATTCGTCTCCCGATATTTTTGGACGTGTTTTAACAGTTGGGTCCTATGGGACGCAATTACCAAATAGTTTTGTTACAACACATATCTGACGAATACTTATTTTCAGTACGCGGTGTTCATCAAATATTTTAAAGCAGTTGTCTCGATCCCCAGCTAGCTCACCGCCTCCTTAGTCACCACCGATTTTCCTTCCATCAGAAGTTTGCAAAATATTTAAGGAAGTGCAGACAAAATAGTTAACCGAAAACCGCAGGTTGCGTTGAAAAGAATGTAGATATGTCAGTATGTCCGGCAACAGAAATGTTGCTAACATTACAAAAAATCACAGGATTATTATTATTGTAATTCACTTTTACATTCCTGACTGGTATTGTGAAATAGTTTTGTAAAAATTGTAGTGCCAGGATAAGTACACAAATATATACAAAATATGTATGTACAATTCTTACAATTTTCGCTTTGGCAAATTTATTTTAACTAATTTCCCATAAGAAAATTTGTCACGATCTATACCAAAAACTAAATGTTTGAAAAATTCGACACATTTTCATAAAAAAATTTTAATGTTTTTTTCGGAATTTGTAGAATTTTTAGAGTATTGAGATCTGTAGTCCATTCAATTTAAGTACAATAAAGTAATATTCTTAGGTTAGGTTGAAGTGGCTGCCCGTTGTGATACCACATAGAGACACCTTTATCCCTCCTCCTCTCGAACCACTTGGAAGACTTGATGAAGGCCATCACGTCCTTGATGTCATACTTCGCAATTTGGCGAATGTTGTCCAGGAAGTGAGCACCCAGGCAGCGACGTCTAACGCCGCTAAGTGCGGGGCAGTTGCAGATGAGGTGTTCTACAGTTTCTTCCATTTCGTCGTCTTTGCAGCTCCTGCAGCAACGGCGGTAAGGCACACCCAGTCTCTCTGCGTGCCTCCCAATAAGACAATGGCCAGTTAGCACTCCTATTATCTTGGAAATATCAGCCCTTCTTAGGGTGTAGATCTGTCGGGATCTCTTTGGATCCCTTTTTGGCCAGGTTTGTTTGGATATCAAACAACCTGGGGTTTGAAGCCATCTTTCGTTGGCTTGTCGATAGGTGAATTTCTTTAGCATTAGCCTGCACGTTGCAAAGGGTATACCCAAGCGTTCTTTATCAGGAAGAACTTGCTTGGTAGTACCCTGCCTAGCAAGCTCGTCTGCCCTTCAGTTACCCTCAATGTCCCTGTGGCCCGGTACCCACGTGAGGTTGACACAGTTCTGCTTGGCCATCTCCTGAAGAGATCGGCGACAGTTTAGCGTTAGTTCAGAATTGAACGAGGTAGAGCCAAGTGCTTTGAATGAATATGTGCTGAAAATGAATATTTCCTTGCCGATAGTGTCCCGTTCGATCCGGGCTGTGGCCTCCATGATTGCACAGACTTCGGCCTGGAAGACACTACAGTGATCAGGTAGTCTGAAGGAGAGTTCTAAGTCGCAATCTATTGAGAAGACCCCCCGCCGACTCTTCCGTTTAGTTTGGAGCCGTCGGTGTATATGCAGATACTGTCTTCTGCGCCATAGCACCAGTCCGGCTCAACCCAGTCTTCCCTACTGGGGATGTTTACCGTAAAGTCGCACTCCGTAACTGTAGTAGTCACGCCGCGATCCGTACTTCCGGGAATAAAATTGAAGGTGCAATGTCCTTTGGTCCGAGTGATCCAGATAGACGATTCTCGTAGACGCAGGGCTGATGTCGCCTCTGCTCGATAACCCTCTATGTCTAGAGGAATGAGGTCTAGAATGACCTGTAGAGCTTCGCTCGGAGTAGTTCTCAGAGCTCCGCCTATGCTGATCATGCTAGACCTGTGAACCTTCCCTAATAGGTTCAAGTTTGAGGCCTTGCACAAGGCAGGCCACCACACGACGACCCCGTATAGCAATATGGGTTTAATGATAGTCGTGTAATTCCGTTTGCATATCTTGGGGCTAATAGCCCATTTCCTGCCTATGGCCCTCTTGTACGTGTATAATGCAATATACGCTTTCTTTTGGCGCTGAATGACGTTTTCTTTCCAATTCAGCCTTTTGTCCAGAACTACACCTAGAAATTTGGCCTTATCGGCCAGATTAAGGCGCACGCCGTTTAGTTCTGCTAGTATTAACGGTGGTATTTTGTATCGCTTAGTGAATAAGGCAAGTTCCACCTTCTCGGAGTGACGCTAAGCCCGCAGCGAGACGACCATACTGAGATTTCTCTCAACGCCGCCTGCATCAGATCGCACAGGGTTTGTGGGAATTTGCCTCTGTATACCACGGCCAGGTTGTCGGCATATGCCACCACCTTGCCGCTGCCCCAACATGTGTCTCTTAGCAGCGAGTTAACTGTTAGGTTCCACAGGAGAGGCGAGAGAACGCCGCCTTGAGGAGTTCCTCTTGTGGCGTATCGTGTTATATCAACAGACCCCAGAGATGAGAGAATTTTTCTCCCTTTGAGTAGTTGGTCGATCAGTCCCACCAGGGACCTGTTTACCCCCCGATCTGTTAGTGCGGTGTTAACAGCAACTGGACTGATGTTATTGAAGGCTCCTTCGATATCGAGGAAGGCAACCAGACAGTAGTCTTTCTCGTCCATGGATGCCTCTATGGTAGAGACTAGGGTGTGGAGCGCAGTCTCCGTAGATTTACCTTTGAGGTAAGCGTGTTGACAGCTTGATATATGGTTGCTGTCAATTGTGGTAGTGAAGTAGTTATTTATTATCCTCTCTAGGGTTTTGAGAGCAAAAGACGTTAGACTTATCGGTCTGTAGTCTTTCGGCTCGTAGTGAGAGGCCTTACCTGCCTTCGGAATAAAGATCACCGTTGCGCTTCTCCATAAGCACGGAATATGGTTGAGAGACAAACAGGCCGTGAAAATGTGATACAGCCAATTAGCTGCTGTCTCTAAAGTGATTGCTGGAACCCAGGCCCTCGCCCTTGGCCGAGCTGGAATGTCCTTCCAGTCGACGACCTCTATCTTCGCCCCAGGGTAGACCGGGCCTAGCCTTGCCGCTGCTGCCTTGTACAGCGCAACAGTTCTTGCGTCTTCGCAAGCAAGGATCTTTATTTGACCCTGGTATCAGCCCGCATCAGCACCATGCGGCGGACTGCCCGGAGCTTCCATCAACACGTCGAGAGCGGCGTCGCCGATGGCGTTCCGGACATACGGCCACTGATCTTTCGGGAATCTTATAAAATAATTTTGTCCAGCTAGCTTGTTCTACACGAAAGACTGTGCGACGCAAGCACGTAGTACGAGTCAGCTGACACGACCTGCCTTATGAGAATGCCGTGTAAATGTTCAATTTTTCCGTATACGTAGAACGGAGCGTAGAAATCAAACAATTTTGATTTTTTCCGTAGCGACGTGTCAGCTGATTGCTTTCGCACATCACAGTTTTGCCTATTCATACGTTTGTATGCTGGTTATGGATCGTTTGCAGTTGTTTTACAAAAATACCAAAACTACGGGATACGTATACGTACGTTACACACGTCGGTGGGTAATTGGACTATGAGGCTCAGTCGACCATATACATATAAGAATAGTGAGAGCACAACAATATCTTCGTTAAAAGCAACGAAAACCCATTTAGTTTAATTTCAGCATTCATACGGCACGGTTATGCTGAGGACGCGTCCCACGCACACTTGGTACAGAGGATGCTCGTATAATACGTACATATGAATGCAAAGCTTTTAGGTTGGGTTTCTTTTTTTGCTTTAATAGCACATATATGCGGCTTTGCTTGATTTGTGGAAAATTAGCAAATAAAGTATGCAAGCAAAGCAAACTCGACATTTCGATTCACTTTACAGATGCTTAAATTTAGTTTAATATATTTTATTTGAATAAATTAAGTTTAATTGAATTCTATATTGTTTTGTTTAATTTTAATTAACTTATATTATTTTATTTTATTTGTACTTTATTCTGGTTCATTTTAATTATTTTTTATTTTTATTTTCATTTTATTGCGTTTTATTTTGTTTTATTTTATTTTACTTGTTTCAATATTAAACATTTCGCATGAATGTGTACCAGATGACCGCCCACTGTATGAAATATATAAAAAAGGAACTGCTTTTGACAGGTGCTCACCATTCAAGCGCTGAAATCATACTATGCAAATAAATAATTGAATTTGCTTTGTCGCCGCTAGGCTGTCGTGCACACACACATACATTCACAATTTGGTTACTGTGTCTAAGTGGTGTTGCCCAGCCCTGGTCTGGAGGAAACCTCTCCCGATTCAAGCATCAATGCTGGTGAGAGCAATAGTAAAGTTGCTGATAGTGCCTCAGCTGTTGCTATTCATATCACAATTCCGAGTGTTCCTGCACCCAGAACGTATTGATTTAGCCACTTCCAATCCATCAGCCCAACAATCGCCTTCCAAGACAGTTTCGTCGAAGGTAACCTCGAAGAAAAAGTCTGACCGCCAACCTATTAGGTTGGCACCTGAACAAACCGCTCGGAATCTGGTAAATCCATTTTTGTGTCACGTTTTGAGGCAGATACTAGGGCAGACGACTTAAAGTTTTACATTCTATCTAAAATGAAACCCAATAGTTTAACTATAAAAAAACAACTCAAATTTAATTACGAGAGAAACGTCTCTTCCTTCAGAATTGATCTTTCATTAAATGATTTTGGCTTAGTTTTGAAGAGCTCGATTTGGCCGTCGGGCGCTTTCGTGCGTGAATTTGATCACACGGTCAAAAGATTGGGTTTATTTTTTAAATATAAGCATGGATTCGTATATTCTATTTTTGGTTCAGTGTAGAAGTATTAAATATATGAATTGTACAGATCAGCACGCAACTGCAAATACACATCCAAAAATGTCGGGAGAGGTGTCTAGAGACGCGTTTGACCGCAGCATCAATACCAAAACCATTTGACGTGTTTTGAGTCTATACATATAATAAAAAATATATACCTACTTAGTTTCCTTTTTTTTGTGGCCCACTGTTTTTATGCACGTTGTAACAGCTGATATGGTACATACCTGCATATTTTTTCGAATGCTACATGCTAAATGCTTGTGCGGAAGGCTTGTGAAGCGAATAAGAGCTACTTGGCAATCTTACACGAATACATATTAATATTGTAAAAAATGGAGTGCAACAAAGACATTATAATTGCTGAAATTAAATGCTTTGGAAATTACCAGCTAATTTCCTTTCCAAAAGATAAGCTGTACGAAGAACAAAACAAACGGGTAAGTAGAATAATTGTTTAATAAAACTACAATTACATCTGAGTTTATTTTAGTGGCTGATGCTTTTGGCATTGAATGCACACCAATAATATTCCGCACTGCGCGGGGCAGCGAAGTTCCCAAGGAAATTATTGCAAATTTTATTTTGCAATTTAGTGGCTGCCCATCTATTTTGCTAGAAGTTGTCGATCCTGAAAGAAGACCCTCTTTAAAAAGAGAAACGTCTCTTCCTTCAGAATTGATCTTTCATTAAATGATTTTGGCTTAGTTTTGAAGAGCTCGATTTGGCCGTCGGGCGCTTTCGTGCGTGAATTTGATCACACGGTCAAAAGTTTGGGTTTATTTTTTAAACCTAACAAAGTCTAAAGCCTTTTTTAAACTTTTTCATACTAAATTTTTAACCAGAAAAAGTTTTACGTATTTTTTAATATATTTTGGTTTAAATTTTAGTCTAGGTACTAAAAAATAAACTTTGACAATGAAAGGTTTAAAGTCAAAACCAAAAAGTTTTACCCATGCTGCAGTTTTAAACTTTTTTGGTTTATATTTTAAACCAGCAGAGTTTTAATCTATTTTTTAGTAAATTTTGGTTTAAATTTTAAACCAATTAAGTTTAAAAATCACAAGTATACTACGCAACCACAAAGAGAGGGAGAGAAGCTCTCACTTAATTCTTTGAGCAATGAGCGAATAAATGCAAAACAGTGTGCCACAAAAATATGCTTATGGACGAAATTATTTTTCATTGGTAAATAAACACGTACACAATACATTCACAAAAACGGTACTAGACTGCCTCGAAATGACTTTGCCACTTTAACACATTGAGAAGATACATTACACTCAACCAAAAACGTACATGTTCTTTTAAGAGAAAGTTTCATAGAAGTTCACGTTGATTTTTCTTATAATATAAGCATGGATTCGTATATTCTATTTTTGGTTCAGTGTAGAAGTATTAAATATATGAATTGTACAGATCAGCACGCAACTACAAATACACATCCAAAAATGTCGGGAGAGGTGTCTAGAGACGCGTTTGACCGCAGCATCAATACCAAAACCATTTGACGTGTTTTGAGTCTATACATATAATAAAAAATATATACCTACTTAGTTTCCTTTTTTTTGTGGCCCACTGTTTTTATGCACGTTGTAACAGCTGATATGGTACATACCTGCATATTTTTTCGAATGCTACATGCTAAATGCTTGTGCGGAAGGCTTGTGAAGCGAATAAGAGCTACTTGGCAATCTTACACGAATACATATTAATATTGTAAAAAATGGAGTGCAACAAAGACATTATAATTGCTGAAATTAAATGCTTTGGAAATTACCAGCTAATTTCCTTTCCAAAAGATAAGCTGTACGAAGAACAAAACATTGAACAAACGGTTAAGTAGAATAATTGTTTAATAAAACTACAATTACATCTGAGTTTATTTTAGTGGCTGATGCTTTTGGCATTGAATGCACACCAATAATATTCCGCACTGCGCGGGGCAGCGAAGTTCCCAAGGAAATTATTGCAAATTTTATTTTGCAATTTAGTGGCTGCCCATCTATTTTGCTAGAAGTTGTCGATCCTGAAAGAAGGCCCTCTTTAAAAAGACCATCCGTTCAAAGCCTAGAAATCAGTAGTCAGGTGAGTTACTTATAATATTAATATGAATGCATGTATGTAGTACAGATATCAATTAACATTTTTAACATAGGTTTTGAAGCAGCATCTAGAAGATAACGAATGTCAATATTTATTCAAAGAGTATGCAGAAAAGAAGACCCTATCGGATGGATTTCGTCGGATTCTCGTTAATGAGGCAGTTAGCCTCCTAAGAACTAAATGTTCGAACCACCCTACCAAAAATGAAAAAAGTGCAATGGCTTTGGCTATAAACAGCCTTTTCCCTGACCCAGGGCCGTGCGCAGGAATTTGCCTTGGGGGGGGGGGGTTTAATTTAGATTTGCATTCGCATACATTTTTCACTAAGTTAAACATATTTTCTGAAACAGATACCTAGACCCATATATCACAAATTTAAATGTTCTTTAACTTTCCTGAATTTGCATACTCTGATGCCTAAAACTACTATTTTTTTGGTTGTACACATTTTTCTGTATTTGAAAGAGAATTGGTGATATGATGGCATACCCCAGCTAACTAAAAGTGCAAAAAAAGACTCCTTTCGGAGCCATAAAACGCTCATTTCTCAGAACTTTACTCTCCAAAATTAGCTTCTTTCAGAGCCCAAATGGAGGGAAAAATCGGAGGGTTTTTGGACACTTGTCGGAGCCTTTTATTGGTGTTTTTCTGAAGCTTATTTGGGGTCGTTTTTTATTTCTTTTGGGTCATAATTTCTTTGCGCAATTTTTCACTCCTAAATATTCTGCCGTCACCAACTCTGACTTTCTAAATTATCCCTATGAGCTACATGGGAACAACAATTTAATTAATTGTCCAACTATATGCGCCAATGATGTTCTTATTTATCTGAAAACCTTGAAGGAACCTTTTAAATGCGGTCCTGATAGGATTCCTACATGCTTCTTGAAGAAGTGTGCTAACAATATTTACCAACCCCTTACCAATTTGTTCAATCTGTCACTAAAGTGTGGTGTTTTTCCAAAAGCATGGAAAGAGTCGTTTCTTCTACCGCTTCATAAAAGCGGAAGCAAGGCTTCTATAGAGAAGTATCGTGGCATAGCAAAGCTTTCTGCCATCCCAAAAGTGTGTGAAGCTATTGTTACCAATCAGCTTACGAATCCTATCTCTACCTTGATTTCCGACTGTCAACACGGGTTCTGTAAGGGAAAGTCCACCGTTACAAACTTACTTGAATTTACTTTGATTTCAGCAAAGCTTTCGATTAAGTGTGTCACTCTTTACTTATTCATAAACTGGATCAGTTGGGTTTCCAGCCGGGTCTCAATCGCTAGATCTCTTCTTACCTTAGCGACAGAGCACAAAAAGTAGTGTTTAAAAATTGTGAATCCGATGTTATTTATGTCTCCTCAAGAGTTCCTCAAGGAAGCCATCTTGGCCCGATTCTGTTCTTGTTGTTTATAAATGATATTTCTACAGTAATATAATTTTCGAAAATTTTAATGTATGCCGACGATGTAAAGCTTTTTATGTCATTCGAAGAATACACTTGTTACTTGGTGCGATTTAAATTATATGCCGCTTAATCTAAAGAAATGTAAATACATGCGTTTTTTGAGAGGAAAATCACAGCCAGCTTCCTATACAATTAACAGTTATAGTCTTGAGGAAATGTATGATTTTGTTGACCTTGGGGTTACTATGGACTAAAAACTCAGTTTTAACTGTCATATTAACGTAACAGTCAATAAAGCTGGAGGCGTTCTGGCATTTGTTAAACGATGGTCTAAAGAATTTAGCGACCCTTATGTAACTAAAACTCTTTACTACATTAGTCAGACTGATACTTGAATACGGTTCTATAATTTGGAATCCACTTTACCAGGTCCACGTGGATCGCCTAGAATCAGTTCAAAAACAATTTTTAATATTTGCCTTAAGAGATCTTCACTGGGATCCCTTGTATAATTTGCCATCGTATACGAGTCGCTTAAAACTAATTAATCTTCACAGCCTTACTAGTCGGAGGGAAATGCTTGGAATTGTTTTCATGATTAAATTACTAAATGGTTCAATCGTAAGCCCGTTTCTTTTGAGCGAAGTGAACTTCAATGTACATTCTCGTCCATCAAGACATTTTAAACCACTTATCTTGAAACAGTGCCGAACTAATTTGGAATTATATCAGCCTTTTCGTTGTTTGATATTTCAGACTCACTATGCAGAATAAAAACGTCAATTATTTCTATCCTAAATACATAGCAACAATTTGCTCCTTTGATTCTTATCTTTATTCTTTACAATAACTATTCGCTGTCAACTAATTATTTATTAATTGTGTCATCTATTTTGTATCTACCTTACTTGGCTGATGAGGTTTTCTCTGTAGCTGAGCAGTTTCAGATCTCGACGATTAACAAACCAAAGCCTTTCAAACGCATCCGCAATACGCGCGGATTGTTCTTTCGTGCCGGTCGGGCGGGATATGGTGGATAATCCGTTGGGAATTATTATTATTATTATAAATAATAAAAAATAAGGTTTATGAAGTTTTATTGACACTATTCGGAAAATATGAAATATGCTATGTTTATTTTCCACAGACTATTGATAAACGTCCATGAAAAATGCGATCTTTATCTTCTGTTAGGTAAAATAAAAAAAGCTCAGAAAATGTTTGAAAACATTCAAATAATTGAACGTTGTCGCTCATCTGCTCTCCAACGTTCATTTTCTCACAATTCTCTTTACCCCTACAAAAAAAAGGGTCAGAAAACACTCGAAATCTTTCATATAATTGAGCCTTGCAGTTCATTCGCTCTGTTAATTGAAACTGCTCACTGTTTTCATCGGTGAAATTTAAGAACAAAAAATGCCCATACGCTACACAACTTTGTAATTTCGGAAAGCTCCAAGTGCAATTCAAAGTGCCGGACTTAACCAATTTCTTCCTTCGTAAAATTATTATCACTAATTTTGTCAAGAGTTATGAGTCAAGATTCAATACAAGATTTATAAGCACCGGACCAAATATTTTCTTTGATGCGGAAAACAATATAGGGTATGAAACTTTTTAATTATTTACAAATTTTTTTAATAGCCATTAAACATGACAATTTTTATATTTCAACAGATACTTAGTCACCCGTCTCAAAAATCTAAACTATAAGAGAAAAAAGCTCAGTACATGTGTACGTGAAGAAAGTTGCGGCACAAAAGTAACCGTACCATCTGTACAACAGCCCTGCTTGACCGATGGTGACATTGCATTTTTTAAGAATTGTGTTTTGCCTCAGCAGAAATCAGCACTGGAAGAAAGGCTTAGAAATACAGTCAAGGGTAGAAATGTTATGTGTGCTAGCGGTGCAAATATTCGTATCAGTTTTCCTTTCTATTTTGTTGATCCCGAACTGGTAACTAATAAAATTCATATTGTAGTTGGTAATTATACAGTAATTATACCGCATAAGTTATCGTATGTTTGAATATTATATATCTAACTGCCAATGGTGACCTACTGGTCTGTGAGACCGGTTGTGCAAAAAAACTCGTATAACTTTCTTCTCCGTTATTCTTTTTTGCTAGGGTTTCGAGTATCTGCCGCATTGCACGTTACCCACCATCAGTTCACGACGAAATTTATTATCAAAGTGCCCAAATAAAAACAAAAACATGAGCTACTAGTAACACGTTTCGAAAAATCTTCAGTTGAAAACCCCGGTGCATGAGACCGGCGTCACCATTAATCAAAGTCAAATTTGCGTCACCATTGGCGGGTTAATAAAATTTTAATCAAATTGTTTTTATTTTAGGGTTTACTATAAATTTAAACCTAAAAGTTTAAATTTTAGTATTCCGAAGTTTAAAATATAGTATTTCCTGGTTTAAAGTAAAGACCGTTGTTTATCTAAAACTTAAACCGCAATGTACTAAATTCTAGTCTTTCACGGTTTTAACTATAAACCGAAAAGTTTTAATTCTAGTATATTTTAGTTTCACATTAAGACAATTAAGTTTTGAATCTAAACTGAAATGTTTTAATTATAGTATTTTTTGGTTTAACAAATAGAAAATGTCCGCTCTAAAATTTAAACCCAAATGTTTCAATTCTAAACCCATTATTAAGGCTTCTTTTTCTTTAAACTTTTAAAGTTTGAATTTTAGTCCAAAAAAAGTTTGGTCTATAGTTTAAAATTAAAACCAAAATTTTCAACCGTGCATAAACCGAAGAAAAACATGCATACTTTAGCTAGAGTCCCTAGTGATAGTGGAGAGTCAAAAAACTAAATGTAAAGAATAATCTCGAAAAAGTTGTCGAAAAGTGTCTCAAGGGTATTTTACTTTTCCGAAATATTTACTTTCCCAAAGGTTTCCCAAATTTGAGAAAAAATAATGAACATAATTTAAGTGATACATTTATTTACATTTATTTGCATTACTCACTTTAAGTAATTTAGATTTAATTAGTACTGTTGTACAGACTAAACATACATAAATACATATATGAGTACGTTTATGACCAACTACGTATGTACATTAAGATGGATTAAGATTTTCACCGGAATTTCAAAATTAATTTTTTTCTAAGGACTCCCCCAAAAAATTTCGAAAAAATATTAAGATTTACCGGAGCTAATCCGCGTTAAAAAACGCTAAAAATATCGTTTTTTATGTATAAAAGGAGTATGAAAAAATATTTTTTAATAAAAAGCATCATAGAATACAAAAGGTAAGCATTCAAAAGTTAAACATTTTTATCAATACTATTATTGTATACCTGTGTGCTAATATTCGCAATGTGTAAAATTTCACCAAAAAGGGTTAAACTTTGCAGAAATGGCAACGTCTCGAAAAAACCTTTCAAATGATATCCTAATCGTCCAAATCCGTCAATAATTGGCTGAGTTATTAAAGTTATCCACAAACCTACCCCTCGAAATATGACCACAAACTGCATCATATATCTCAATATTTGGATTGAGTTGATAAAATTTTCAAACTTTTTTATGCTTACCTTTTGTACTCCAGCTAATTCATCATCTCAGGTGCTTTTTATTAAAAAATATCTTTTCATACTGTTCAATATTGAGGGAAAAATGAAGGGAAGTGAAGGGAGTTTCACTTGGTTTGTATTTGGTGGTAAATACAAATGAGAGAATGCACTAACAAATGAAAGGCGAATTTCTATTGGCAACTTAAAATTACTAACAATGATTTAATTCAATTCTTTGGTACTTCAATGTACAAATTATTTGCTTATAATATATGAGTAATTAAATGTAATGAAATTCATGTTTTACGTTACGTTAATTAATTCACCAAGTTAATAGAAAATATTCGAGAGGTACGAAACCACGAAATCACCAATGGAGAGGTTATTTTGTGGGAGCTTCCATTTTTACCTATGATGTAGTTCTTTGAGATACTCATCTTTCCAGCGTTGGCTGAACTGTTGATACAAGACTTTTAGCTTTTCCCACCGATTTTGTAGGGAGAGATTGTCAATTTGAGGTTCTGGAAAGCCCAGTAGTGGCCCGCTCGGAGAAAATGTCCTGGAGTTAATGCAAGCAAGTCATCAACATTATCAGACATCCGGCAAAGGGGTCGAGAATTCAGTACTGCTTGTTGTTGTTGTTGTTTTAACAACAAAATCACTCCCCGAAGGTTTTGGGGAGTGTTGTTGAAATAACAGTCCTTGGCCAGATATGAATCCGGTACGCTCCGGTACTCCCTTGCGGTACTGCCCGACTGTCGTGGGAGCGATTTGGTATGACCAGTGCAACCTTCTAGGTCATGTCATCCCTCCTTCCGAAAGGAAAGAGAAGATGGGTAATGAGAGGTGGGAGGCATCATATCCGTAGATCAACCATCGAGTTGCACATCATTACCTTTGTGCATATTGGTCGCCTCTTACGACCGGTATGCCTACCGCGGGCATATTCTAAGCCCCAGCCCGCAGTGGTAGTCAGTACTGCTTCGATACGAGCAAGTAAAGTGGCGATTTTTTCAAAGGTGAAGATGTAGCTTCCTTCAGTGCGTTTGAAATGATATTTGAAACTCTTTACGGCCGCTTCCCAGAAGCCGCCCATGTGAGGAGCATTCGGTGGCAGGAAGTGCTATTCGAAGCCAAGTACTGTATATTTTGCCATTGTCTGAAAAGGCTCGTTGCGGGAGTCCTCGTCTACCCACAAAGCGGGCAAATGCTGCCTGAAATGCTTTGGTTGACAAATCCGAACATGGTTCAAGGTGGATTGCCTTTGTGGAAAAGCAAATGTAGACGCAAACGTATGCCTTCAGTATTGGGGTTCTACGAAGGATTGATGACTTTATTTCGAATGGTCCGGCAAAGTCTAAACCGGTGTAGGTGAATGGTAACGAGAAAGTTGCACGCTCTGGTGGTAGAGCTGCCATAATTTGCGAACGACTGTTTTGTTTGAAAATTGTACAGAATTTGCAATTCCGTATACAGCCTTTTACTTTAGATTTTAGCCTGGGAATATAGTATTCCTGCCTAGCCATTCGAACCATGAGTTGCTGTTCGGCATGCATTAAAACCTCATGCAGAAAGTTAAGAAAAATATAACATAATCTTGAAGATTCCGGAATAATGGCTGGATGTCTTCCATTGTACGTAAGGCCAGCGTTGGCCAATCGACCATTCACACGGAGAAGTCCATGTTGGTCTAAGAAAGGGTTCAACGTTAAAAGCGGGCTCTTTTTGGAAATTGATTCTAGATTGGCTAATTTAGAATATTCCTTTGGATAATGTCTTTCTTGCGAAAGTTTGATAAGGCGAGTTTTGACCCAATGGATTTCCTTTTGCGTAACAACCACGGAGTCATAGCGAGTGGGAGAAGTGGACTGTCGAAGTGTCGAAGTGATGTTGGCCAATGGTCGGGGGGTTTAAATAACCAATCTGGTCCGTGCCACCAGAGTGATTTAAATAGAAGATCCTGTGGTCTACAACCTCTTGTTCCGAGGTCAGCAGGGTTATGATGGGTAGCTACGTGCCGCCACTTTACATTGCCAACATTTTTTATGATTTCAGAAGTACGATTGGCTACGTACACCTTCCATGTGCATGGTGGTTTTTCTAGCCATGCAAGTACAATAGACGAATCGGACCAAAGAAAGACGTCTGCACAATCGGGTAATGGCCCTTGGGTAATGACTCTTTTTATGCATTTAGATAACAAGACTGCTCCACACAACTCTAAGCGTGGGAGACTAGGCGAGAATTCGGTCCATCTCGGAATTTGAATTTCTTCGATTGTGGGCAAATCGGTAATAAATTGCTGCCACTTTTGAAGTGAAAGGGGCTTCACACATTCGTCCCATTCCGTACCTTCTAACCAAATTTGTTGTAAAAGTATTTTCGCGTGAATGAGAATGGGTGATAGCCTTCCTGCGGAGTCAAAAAGTTTTGAATCTGAGGACAAAATTTGGCGTTTTGTTGCACTAGAGGGTGGTGTCAAATATTCAATTGAAAATGAGAAAGAATCGTTTAACGCGTTCCATCGTATACCAAGTGTTTTGGTAGAACTGGAATAATCAAATTTTAGGAAGTCAGAGCCGAGAAGATGCTCTGACGGATTTTGATTTAAAAGTTGAGGATGGTTTGCTGTTATTTTCCGAAGCGGAAACCCAGCTGAAAGCAAACATTGGATTAGTTCAGTTTGAGCCTTTAAACACTATGGGATATCGTGACCTCCAGATAATACATCATCGACACAGGTTTCTTTGGTTAAAATTTGTTTAGCTAATGGATGGGAATCTTTTGTATCAGTAGCTAGTTGATGCAAAGTTTGAATCGTAAGATAAGGCGCGCAATTGACTCCGAATGTCACTGTTTTAAGTGCAAAATCAGATAATTTATCCTCATTGTCTTTACGAAAGAGAATTCGTTGAAACGGTTGATAATCTTCGTGAAGAAGAATCTGTCGATACATTTTTTGTATATCACCGTTAAAGACATACTTATACAAACGCCAATTTAAAATGACAAATAGAAGATCTGTTTGCAAAGTAGGACCGATATGAAGAATATCATTAAGCGAAATACCAGATGCCGTGGGTTTGGAAGCATTAAATACCACACGGACTTTTGTAGATTTGCTATCTGCCTTAACCACTGAATGATGTGGTAGATAGTATGACATGATACTGTTATTACTATGATACTGTCCATTTTCATGCACTTCATCGGAATCGATTTGCCTTATATGGTCGAGAGTGAACACGATTGTATTCTTCCTTGAGGGTAGGGTTTTTATTAAGCGTGTGCTCCATTCGGATAGCTTGTCGCAAAGCTTGGGAATGAGATGGTCCCAAGGTTAGGCTGGAGGGAAAGTTCGATTTGAAGGGCAATCGAACTATATAACGGCCATCACTTCGCCTGACAGTGGTATTTTGATAGAACTGTTCGCAGTATGAATCATCGTCAGAAGAAAGGCGAGATTCAGGCAGTTCCTCGAGTTCCCAGAACTTTTTCAATTGAATATTGAGGTTCTCATTAGTATCTTCTAAGGCGTACGTATAAAGGTGGAACAAGAGGTGGGTTGCATGGGCCCACTCAGATACCACCCAAAAATGGTGTTTTGAGCGAGGAGACTGCCTAGGATCTGGTGTCGAATTCCTTGAAGAAGGATCTGCGGTATGTGATCACTTCCGATCACCATATCTATTGGTCCAGGAATAGATAAATAAGGATCAGCGAGATCTAGATCTTTTAGGTTAGATGGGTTAGGTTTAGGTATAGAAAAGGTTGGTAGAAAGCTTGTGAGCTTATGAAGCACAATCGCTTGCGTAACGACTTTCGTGTCATGACGTTTGGAGATTAACGTAAGTGGACATTCCTGTTACTGCATAATCTTAACGGTAAGTAGGGAGATTTAAGCGTTTTTGTACCTTTTCGGAAATAAAGGTTTTTTGCGAGCCTTGGTCCATCAAGGCTCTTAGGGTGAATAGTGTGCCCATATGCTCAATTTGCACTTGGGCGGTGGGAAGCAGCGTCTTCTCATGGTTCGCTGAGAAGTTAGCTTGGATATGATATTGGACGCACTGTCAGCAGAGGTGGTCGGTAATTCATCGCAGTTGCCTTGGGTTAGGTTGAAGATTGGATGCCTGGGGGTATTCGGCATCTCCGAAGAGTGGGTGTGCAACAGGGGGCTTGCTTTTGTGGTTGGCTTTGCTGATGAAGTCACACTTGCTGACTTATGTAGGTGCTGATTTGGTGGTGGGTTTAGGATGAAGCATCGTGTGATGCGAAACTGCCAAGGTAAGGAATTGTGGACAAGACTTCAGCGCATGATTATTGTTGCAAAGCTTGCAAGTGAAGGTCACTTGGTCTTGAGAGAGGTAAGATTGCACTTAGTGGCTGGAAGAGTTGGGAGTTCCACTACTTTATAGCGACTAGTTGGGAAGGAGTCCATTTGGGACCAGTCGGGCAACTCTTTCCTTGATTTTAAGGACTGCTCCCAAAGAGAGAGCGTTTCTTCGGGGAGTTTGGTGGAGCAGAGGTAAATTAAGATAGGATCCCATTCGACCACAGAAACCCCTTGAGAAGTTAGACTAGAGAGACAATCATTAATCGTACTCTGAACCTTTTGGATTCCCTCACTACTTTCTGATGTAACAGGAGGAATGTTGAAGAGGGTCTTCAACTGGTTATCGATCAGAATCCGCTTATGTTCAAAACGGGCTCGAAGAGCTTCCCAGGCCAGAGAAAAGTTTTTATCACAGAGTTTGTAATGTTTTACTATAAGGCCTGCCTTTCCCCGAGTTTTATTTCGCAGATGAATTAACCTTTGAGCTGGAGTAAGTTTTGGGTGATTGAGATACACCGCCGTGAACATGTCACGAAAGCTCGGCCACTCCTCGTAACTGCCGTAAAAAATCTGTGTATCGCATGGAGGCACTTTGATACATGGTATCGAATTGCCGATAAAAGACGACGAATGTCTAGCAGTTACGTTTTTATCAGGAGTGGTACCATGAAAGGATTTAACCTGATCGATAATTTGGGATTTACATATGTAGAAGCTTTCAGTACACAGTTGGAACTTGTTTGATGCTTCGTCTTTGAACTCGACTGAAACATGTTTTTCGTCTTCGAGGCAGACGCTCTTATAAGAGATTTGTAAATTCTCCCAACGCTTGTTCAGATCTTGAAGTTTGACATCCAGTAAGGTGTCAGTATTTTCTTCAGGATCTTCTTTTTCAAAATGGGTATAGTAACAATAAAACCAAGGTAGGAAATTAAAATAATTTAGTTGCAAAATTCTTTGGAGATACTTGTTAAACGACTTAATTATGCTACTGGGTATAGTAGTTATAAAAGTTCAAACTAGAAAATAGTTAAGGTATTTCTAGGTAGATCGATGTATGCACCCTATTTAGATGCACTCGGATGTCTTTGGATGCCAACTGTAAATAAATATAATAGTTGTATATGATTTACTATTAGGCTTTCGATTAATTAAAATTTGGTTGCTCTGTTAATAGGTTATGCTACTGGGGATAGTACCCGAAAAGTCACACAAAATAATAAACTTATATATATATGTAGGGAATAAATATTGGTGATATTTGGGGGTTTTAAATAGTTACGCTACCGGGGATAGTAACAGGAAAACCAACAGAAAACAGAACCCAAGCATACAAATGTTGAATTACTTTAATGATTTAATGATTCCAATTGGAATTTAGCAATGTCTCCAACAAAACAACATGAAGTGTTGCGCTGGCGCGAGCAACGACTAAAATGATCAGGCAGAATTTCTGTTTTCTATACACATACATATGTCGATATGTACACTTTTTAACAAACAGATGTTTATTCATGTACTTGCAAGCAAGTAAGGGTGGAAAACCAAGCAAAGCAGTTATGTCAAATGAATTTATGCGCGTAAATATGAAGAAATCACAACTTTGTACAGCATTTGTATAGGACAATTAAAATGAGATGAGAACACTTTTAAAATTTTTAGAAAAAGAACACTGTACTAGAAAATGAAACCACACACTTTGTTTTTCTGCTCTTGCTCTTTGTTTTCCACTAGTTTCACTTTGTAGGTAATCTCTGAACTTGTAGGAGTGCAAAAAAGAGATGGCTAGAAAATACCATGAACAGGTGCAGATGGCAACGAGCTTAAATTTTGGCACTTTCGACCAAGAAGACGAAAAATAGCGAAAATGGCTTACCGGGGCAATCGGCAAATGGTTAGTGCGAATGAGATAGCTAAACTCACTCGAAAAAGTCTGGCGTGGGTTATGTATTTTATGTATATATGTATATTAGAGTGGGTTGATTTGAAAGAAACTTTAGGTCTAAAGTTGGCTTGAAACCCCCGGAAATCGCGTTGAAGTTTCATAGTTAGGGTAATGAAAATTTTTTTATGCGACCTATCACACTGTGTGACAGCGAGCATTAACTTTTTACGGGACATACCTTAAGTTGTAGTTCTAGTCAAGCACACAAAAACTACACAGCGAGAATTTCAAACACATGGTCAACATCTGGAAATAGGGGGCAAAAACCCAGGTCGATGTTTGTACATTGCAGATATTCCAAAAAAATTGATACGGTCAAACATTATTAAGCCAATAGAATCCAAATCAACCATTTTTAGAATTTTTGTCCGTCTGTCTGTCTGTCTAAGTGTTTGTGGTGGCATCACTTAATCACTGCTGAATGGAATTAAATGAATCTTTCGTCATTTATTAGTAGACGTTCAACTTAAAATTCAAGGTATCCCTTATTTCAATAACTTGACCGGTGTCCGAGTTATCGACCAATAAGTGGGCCAGGGGTGGCCAAAAATGTGTAAGTACAATATGGGTATGAAACGAAAGGTGCTTACGAGTGATTTCATCATCAATGTGATGAATTTCAATATCTTAGCTTGTTTCGGAGATATCCCTAAAAATGTGAAACGAAAAAACGGAAGGGTGTAAGGCTCCCGTGGGTCTACTTTGGCACTTAATTTATATAAATAATATAAATTACTAGATAATTACTGTTATGCTCTCTATGCTTTACGATGATCGTAAATCAGTACGTGATCAGGCAATAAAAAAAAGTTTGTACCACCATGACACTTGCGATACAACAAAACTTAGAGAGTACAAAAAATATATAATTAATTTTGACTGCTCCGAATATATTAATATGATTGATTTCAATGATGATAACATTTTAAAAGAACCACCGATTACTAGAAACATTCCTTACAACCATTTGAAGGAATATTTAGAATTTGAAGACCCAACACTTGCTGACCCACAAGTCCCATGCCACATACAAGGAACTGAACGATATGTGCAATTGTTAACCAGAGTTTCTCTGCGTGTATCGGAGAAAACCCGTATAAGTGTCATGGCTGTGACTGATGTAAGTCGAAGGAAAATGCCACGCATGGACAGCAAGCAGGACTTACAAATTTAGTTCTTTATATATTTCCTAAAAAATGTAGTTAAACAAAATTATTTGTACAGACAATAAATGTTATTTTGTTCTCCTGAGATATGTCCGCTAGTTTTTGAATTATCGAGGAATTCGAAAAGGTGTATAAAAGGTAGTGCATTGAAATGCAAAAGGCATTCTAGTTATTTAGATTATTTATATAAAATGAAGTGCCAAAGTAGACCCACGAGCCTTACACCCTTCCGTTTTTCCGTTTCACATTTTTAGGGATATCTCCGAAACAAGCTGAGATATTGAAATTTATCACATTGATGATGAAATCACTCGTAAGCACCTTTCGTTTCATACCCATATTGTACTTACACATTTTTGGTCACCCCTGGCCCACTTATTGGTCGATAACTCGGACACCGGTCAAGTTATTGAAATAAGAGATACCTTAAATTTTAAGTTGAACGTCTACTAATAAATGACGAAAGATTCATTTAATTCCATTCAGCAGTGTTTAAGTGATGCAATCACAAACACTTAGACAGACAGACAGACGGACAAAAATTCTAAAAATGGTTGATTTGGATTCTATTGGCTTAATAATGATTGAACGTATAAATTTTTTGGAATATCTGCAATGTACAAACATCGACCTGTTAAAGTTTCAGATATATCCATGATGTTGACCATTTTTTTGAAATTCTCGCTGTGTAGTTTTTGTGTGCTTGACTAAAACTACAACTTAAGGTATGTCCCGTAAAAAGTTAATGCTCGCTGTCACACAGTGTGATAGGTCGCATACAAACATTTTCATTACCTATCTATGAAACTTCAACGCGGTTTCCGGGGGTTTCAAGCCAATTTTAGACCTAAAGTTTCTTCAGCAAAGTTGCTTGAAATGACCCCTAGAATAGTTTCCGCTATGGCGATTTTTCACTTTTTAAATCAACCCACTCTAACGTATATGCATACGCTGTGGGTTAGAAACAACCGACTGCTAACTCAACCATTTTGGATAGCTTCTTGTATGCATATATAGACATACATATGTATGTATATATGAATATACATAGATATAAATCACGTTAGAAGAACGGTTCAAAATTTGTGGAGAAAATAACGGCACTTACATGAAGCTTTTTGGGGTACTCATCTTGGGTTTTTTTGGGGTACAGTCCCACGTTGGGCAGCGGCAACTTTGTATAAAATTTTAATTTAGCGCTTTTTAGTTTTTCAGTTAACCGAACTGTGTTTTACTTGTCTTAAACGATTTTAAACTTATTAACTTTTACTTTCCGCGTTTTTTGGTTTTGCGCACAAATTAGATTTTTAGTTTTTTTTTCTTTTTTCGTTGTTACACTTGTTGCTGCTGATATGCTGCAGTTCGCGGTCGTTGTTGAAAATGCAATGCGCAGGCAGCGCAAAAGGGTAGATAATCAGAGTTGCAATCTATTCGAAGATGCTCGCGTTGCCAATAGATTTTTTCTACGAATAGGTGCGTTCCAATGCCGTCAAATTTGGCTTGTAAGTACCATTGAGGGAAAAATGAAGGGAAGTGGAGAGAGTTTCACTTGGTTTGTATTTGGTGGTAAATACAAATGAGATAATGCACTAACAAATGAAAGGCGAATTTCTATTGGCAACTTAAAATTACTAACAATGATTTAATTCAATTCTTTGGTACTTCAATGTACAAATTATTTTCTTATGATATATGAGTAATTAAATGTAATGAAATTCAAGTTTTACGTTACGTTAATTAATTCAACAAGTTAATAGAAAATATTCGAGAGGTACGTTATGCGTTGATTGCGGTGTTGTAGATCCCGCGTCGATACACTTTACAAGTGTTGCCATTTTAGCCGTTTTCCGCCTAGATCTAGCCGTTTTTTTCCCCATTTAGCCGGGAAAATTTGAATCTAGCCGCTAGCCGTTTTTTAGCCGTTTTTTTATTTTTTTTTAAGCCGTTTTAGCCGTTTTTAGTTTTTTTTGCCAATGTAACAAACAATTACATTTCCATGAATGGGAAGTCGTGGGTTCCACTGTAGAATTTTGGGCACAAGATCGGGAGTATAACAATGCTTTAGGGGAAAATCCTTTTGCTGCTCTTGCTATATTTGTGTTTGACTTTTTAGTATTGCCTCTTAGTAATGCCGAGGTGGAGCGAATTTTTAGCACTATGAATAACGTACAAACAAAACAGCGTAATAGAATTACTGAAAAAATGCTAAATTCAATTTTGTATGTAAGATATGGACTCAAAAGGGAAAATAAGTGTTTGTTTGGTTGTTGTGTTTTCCGACAGGGTGGATACTGGATTCATATTGGAACGAATTTCCGTCGTCCCTTGTCAATTTTGGTTTTGTAGCAAACCGGTTTCGTCGATGCGACATCTTCAATGCTTTATTTCGTTCTGTGTTGTCTTGACTTCATAATAACTAAAGATCTCGTTACGCTTATGAATAACTCCAGCATTTATGATAGTTCAGAGCAAGATATAGAAAATTGTGATATAGAAATATTGTAAAATGTATATATGTACATTTCCCTCAAATTTATTAATTTTTTTTTTTCATTTTATGCCATGAAAGTATATGTTATTTAAAATATATTCGTTACCTGATGCGTTATTTTATTGCGACTTTTAATTAAGTCACATTATTTTTAAAGCAGTAAGCTCTGCTTAAAATTTTACTCGTTGTACCGTTTATATAAGCACAAATATATGCTTTATATTGAGGCTATTTTAAAAAAAAATACAGATTTGAATTGTTGAACTATTATAGCTCTGTATATTAGGATGCAAAGCATCTGTAGAAGAAACTTTTTTTATTGATATGAAATTGGAGCCATTTTCTCAAGGAAACCTTAAAATTCATCTAAATTTTTTAAAACAAAATTTTTCTTTATAGTGAACTTTTATATTTAAGGCTAGATAGAAACACTCCTTTACATTGTAAAATATTTATATCATTTGTGTTAATGACAAAAAAACGAATAAAACATGTGAAAATTTGAATTAAAACTGTTAGCTTTTGCGGTACAAATAAAGAGTACAAATAACTTAATATTATAAAATATTTATATTATATTTTTTAATGAAAAAAATCGAATAAAACGTGTGAAAAGTTGATTCAAGATTTTTAGCCGTTTTTCAGGCCAAAATTGTAATTTTTCTCGCCGAAATTATTTTTTTTAGCCGTTCTTAGCCGTTTTTTTTTCTCGATCTAGCCGGATTGCTCGAAAAAATTCTGGCAACACTGCACTTTACCTCGGTTGATTGATGATAATCCAGGTGGCGATGTAAAATGAAAGAGAAAGAATTCATATGCGCTCAGCGCTTTTATAGGGTTCGCAACACTGGAAGTTCGAAGGAAAGCAGCGATGCTTCCTTTGACAGTCATGTCGGGAGACATGACGAACTTTTGCGAACACAGTGCAGAAATGCATTACGACTTGAGGATCGCAGGAGTGTGTCCCATTTAAGCGACGAGAGTCACTTAAACACATACTCCTTTTATACATAAAAAACGATATTCTTAGCGTTGTTTAACGCGGTTTAGCTCCGGTAAATCTTAATATTTTTAGAACACAAAAAATGCCCGATTCTGTTTTTGCTGTTCATTAACGATATATCCAGTACTATTAAGGTTTCTAAAATTTTGATATACGCTGACGACGTCAAGATTTTTTGGTGGTCCACTCTGAGTGAAAATATGTAGAACATTACTTCAATCTGATCTTGATAGACTGGGTGCTTGGTGTGATCTAAACTATATGCCACTCAATATAAAAAAATGTAAATATGTATGTTTTTCGCGCAGAACACACACACAATTAACAATCATAGTCTTGAACAAGTAGTATCCGATTTTGTGATTTGAGGATTACGATGGATAGCAAACTTAGCTCTAATCTACATATTAATGCCACTGTCAATAAATCAGAGCTGTTTTATCATTCGCTAAGCGATGGTCGAAAGAGTTTAATAACCCGTACGTAACTAAAGCAATTTTTACAACATTAGTAAGACCGATATTAGAGTATGGCTCAACTATTTGGAATCCTAGGTACCAGGTTCACGTCGATCGGATTGAAACCCTATACAGATCGCTTCACACTTATAAATCTTCCCACACTCTCCAGTATAGGGAAATGCTCGGAATCCTTTTTATCATTAAATTATTAAACGTGTTGGTCTCTTGTCCATTTCTGCTGAGTGAAGTGAACTTTAACGTTCCCCTTCGGCCATCAAGACGTTTTAAACCTCTTTTCCTGAAACTATGTAACACTAATTTTGAATTAAATGAGCCTTTCCGATGTTAATGACATAACTATAACTCTCATTCCAGCACATTTGATATTTCTGACTCGCTTTTCAGCATTAAAACATCAATGGTTACTATTCATTATCCAACTATTTCCTTCTACTTCTAACAAATTATATATCAACAGCCACACTGCAAAACCCTGTATGTTCAAAACCAAAAAGTTTTCAGGAGAGCGAAAAAACTGTGAGAATTATAAGATATTTATATGAGCGACGGTTATTACATTTCACCACAGGAAAGAAACGGGAAGTTGTAACCCGATTTTGACTGAATTTTAATGCGTGAAATATCACGATCTATGGGAAAGGCTCAAAATCTTATTTTTGGAAAAATAGTGACGGGGTTTTGCAGTGTGGCTGTCGATATATTTTTTACTTTTATAGTTACTTAGCTGATGAGTTTCTCTCTGTTGCTGAGCAGATTTAGATCGCGACACTAAACAAACCCCTGCCTTTCAGCGACTCTCCTACTAGTGTTAAAATAACTCAATAATTCTTTAAATTTATGTTTTGTTTTTTATATAATGTATTTTATGCGCAGCTGCAAGTACAAGAAGGTAAGTGGAATAGTATCGAGCGAGTAAAAAATGTAAAGGTAAGCAATACAAGTGTTAAGTGTGTTCAGTGTAATAGTAGTTACAGGTTCACTAAATGTAAATGATTTCTAACACAGAGTGTTACATATTCAACAGTTTTATACTAGTCAAATACTACATAGTTTGTCCAAACGGATCCACTAGTTCGAGTTCCGCTTTTTTGTCAAAATAGCAACTGGTATTTTTAACATGGCGATGTCCTACGAGATGGCAATTGTCCCTTGCCGCATCAGCAATAAACCTGTTGACATAAGAATTATACCAGTTGACATACTAACCGTCATACTAGTCAGCCAATACATTAGTATCATACCATCATAGTAGGTTAGTTCAATTGTAATATATTGTAAAAATAAATTACAAATAATGTAAACCAGTTCTTAGTACATAATTTTTTATAAAGTAGGTACTATTTTTAACCACCTTGTTACATATATTATATTATATCTACTCGCCATTTTAGTATTTGCGATTACGTTGGCGATTCAAGTTTTTTCGAAAACTTTCGCAATTGAATAGTTCCCTTATGCAAGATCTGCAAGTTCTGCAGACAATTTTACTTTGATAACTACAAAAGGCAACGGTATCTCCTTACAAAATTGCTTTGGCAAGTGATCGTTTCGTTTTCACTTACTCGTTCTTGTCGTTATCGGCAGAGATGTTTAAAAAAGATTGGCTGATTTTGTTGGCATGTACATAGTTATGTGCATTAGAGTGGGTTGATTTGTAGGGGAGGGAAAAAAGTGAAAAATCGCCATAGCGGAAACTATTCTAGGGGTAATTTTAAGCAACTTTGCTAAAGAAACTTTAGGTCTAAAGTTGGCTTGAAACCCCCGGAAATCGCGTTGAAGTTTCATAGTTAGGGTAATGAAAATTTTTTTATGCGACCTATCACACTGTGTGACAGCGAGCATTAACTTTTTACGGGACATACCTTAAGTTGTAGTTCTAGTCAAGCACACAAAAACTACACAGCGAGAATTTCAAACACATGGTCAACATCTGGAAATAGGGGGCAAAAACCCCTTTTTAATTGTTTCATGGATATGTCTGAAACTTTAATAGGATGTTTGTACATTGCAGATATTCCAAAAAAATTTATACGGTCAATCATTATTAAGCCAATAGAATCCAAATCAACCATTTTTAGAATTTTTGTCCGTCTGTCTGTCTGCCTAAGTGTTTGTGGTGGCATCACTTAAACACTGCTGAATGGAATTAAATGAATCTTTCGTCATTTATTAGTAGACGTTCAACTTAAAATTTAAGGTATCCCTTATTTAATGAACACGCTAACACACTCCAAAGAAATTATTGTAAAGCTTATGAACAAGTGGTATGACTCTGAACTAGCAAACTTAAACAAACATAAATTCGACTTATACAAAACGGCTCAGACAACTGGGGAATGGACTGAATATAATAGTACCAAACGGGAATACCAGCGGCTTATCAAGGTAAAAAGAGCTAAGTATATGGAACTTAAAATTACTCATAATCTTGGTGATAGCAAGGCTATGTGGAAACACCTAAAAAGCTGCATATCGATGGGAAAGGAAAACACTTTGGCGGGAGAAAATTGCACTCGGGTATTCAAATTTAAGAAAATAGGTACAAATGGGATACTTGAAATAGTTAGTAAGTTTAAAAATAAAATTGGAGGAAAAAAGCTAGTATCAGAAGGAGTCGTTAAAGACTCAATAACTTATACTGGATTTTTCTATGCCCAAATTGTAAATGAACATATGGAAATCATCTATAGTTGTGCCAATACAGAAAGTCAAAAATACCATTAGGGCTGACGAAATTAGGCCAATAAACACGCTGCAGTGTGACGAAAAAATTCTGGAAACTGTAGTGAAAGATCAGCTCGTAAAGTATTTAGAAGATAACGACATTATAATATCGCAGCAATCTGGTTTTAGAAAGAAACACTCTTGTGAAAGTGCTTTGAATTTGGTGATAGCTAACTGCAAAGAAGACTTGAGCAGAAACAAACATATAATAGCAGTATTTTTAGATTTAAAACGAGCTTTTGAGACAATTGACCAAAACTTGCTACTAAAAAAGTTGGCCAATATCGGTGTAAAAGGCTCGGAGCTTAAGTGGTTTGAAGATTTCACTACGAATAGATATCAATCGGCAATCATTGGATCTTCCTTATCAAACAAAAGAGAGGTGCCTATTGGCTTACCGCAAGGGTCAGTGCTGGCACCTATATTGTTCAACATATATATTAATGATATAACTATCAAAACAGGGCATGCGTGCCTTGTATCCTGTAATACAGAGCCGGTACTTCCAACGCACACGCAAAAGATAAGTTGCCGAAGCGCATACTGAGACGCATCACTCGATTGAATCAGTGTACCGCCGTCCAGATGCTGCCCCTTGCCCACTTATTGGTCGATAACTCGGACACCGGTCAAGTTATTGAAATAAGAGATACCTTAAATTTTAAGTTGAACGTCTACTAATAAATGACGAAAGATTCATTTAATTCGATTCAGCAGTGTTTAAGTGATGCCACCACAAACACTTGGACAGACAGACAGACGGACAAAAATTCTAAAAATGGTTGATTTGGATTCTATTGGCTTAATAATGATTGACCGTATCAATTTTTTTGGAATATCTGCAATGTACAAACATCGACCTGTTAAAGTTTCAGATATATCCTTGAAACAATTAAAAAGGGGTTTTTGCCCCTATTTCCAGATGTTGACCATGTATTTGAAATTCTCGCTGTGTAGTTTTTGTGTGCTTGACTAGAACTACAACTTAAGGTATGTCCCGTAAAAAGTTAATGCTCGCTGTCACACAGCGTGAGAGGTCGCATACAAAAATTTTCATTACCCTAACTATGAAACTTCAACGCGATTTCCGGGGGTTTCAAGCCAACTTTAGACCTAAAGTTTCTTTAGCAAAGTTGCTTAAAATTATTAGGATTTTTAAAGGTTTGCCCCTATCCAAAAGTTCGACCCAAATTGGGGGACATCACAATTCGTTTTAGAGGTATGGTTCCTTCGGCAAAATTCTTATTTTGATCCCTAGAATACGATTTTCACAGAGCAATGAGCGATTTTTAAATCGACCCGCCCTAATGTGTATGTGTGTAGCTATGTATATGCAGTTTTGGGTCCGGACCCCCCCCGAAATGTGCAAGTTAGTACAATTTTTTTTGTCTGTCTGCAAATTAAAAAAAAAGTAATTTTCAGCTCACGAAATGATATTAAGTTTGTCTAACGGGTACAGGGTACAAGAGGGTGGGGGTTAAGCAAAAACCCGGTATATGTCTGGTTTAATACTTCAAATTAATTTTTATTTTGTCATTTAAATTAGTGGACAAAAGCATTTTTTCGTCTTTTTTCGAGGTTGGTCAACTTTGGCGCATCCCTATGTACTATTTTATAACAAACCTATACGAACCTTAGATGTTATTCAACAGAAAATCTATGGAGCGAACGAAAATTACGGATAAAGCGATGGCTAGGCGATATTGTGAGCAGACGAATCGTTCGTCTGAGCTATCGTTCGCCATACATAATGAGGCCCTAAATGCCTGTAACTTCTGTAATTATAAACAGATTTGGAAATTTTAACCGGTTTTCGACAGAAAAAACTGCAATTTCTTAAATGGCGTGGATAATTTTTGAGAGGTCATTGGATATTTGTGGGTATTCTCCAAGTAAACACAATATTTCATATTTTTTGTATTTATTAACTTTTAACAGCTTTCAGAACATATTTAATAAATGTTATAACCCTACTAATATTATAAATGTGAATGTAGCGATGTTTGGATGTTTGGATGTTTGGATGTTTGGATGTCCAGACGTTTGCTTTTGTTCCCTAAAAACTTGAGAATGGCTAGACGGATTTTGTTGAAATTTGGCACGCCTACAGGTTATAGTCTGGAAGGAGCTATAGGCTATTTTTTTTTTTAATTTTGGGGGTTCCGACCCTGCTAGGGACCGTTACTTTTCGAAATTTTTTTTATTCCATATAACTCTAAGTATATTGAAACTATACTTATGATATTTCGCATATAGGTAAAGAAAGATCGTACAATATGGGTATCAAACGAAAGGGGATGACCCCAGGTTTCATTTTGGCTTCGATATATTTCGATAAATTTATCGATAACCAAGTTATCGGTCAAAATTCGATTGCCCGAAAACCTTAATATTACCCTACAATATGGGTATCAAAGGAAAGGGGATGGCCCCAGGTTTCATTTGGGCTTCGATATATTTCGATAGATTTATCGATAACTGAGTTATCGGTGAAAATGTTATTGCACAAAAACCTTAAAATTGCCCTACAATATGGGTATCAAACGAAAGGGGATAGCTCCAGGTTACATTTGGACTTCGATATATTTCGATAAATTTATCGATAACTGAGTTATCGGTGATTGCCCAAAAAACTTAACATTACCCTATAATATGGGTATCAAACGAAAGGGGAGGGCCCCAGGTTTCATTTTGGCTTCGATATATTTCGATAAATTGATCGATAACTAAGTTATCGGTCAAAATTCGATTGCCCATAAACCTTAATATTACCCTACAATATGGGTATCAAACGAAAGGGGATGGCCCCAGGTTTCATTTGGGCTTCGATATATTTCGATAAATTTATCGATAACTGAGTTATCGGTGAAAATGTTATTGCCCAAAAACCTTAAACTTGCCCTACAATATGGGTATCAAACGAAAGGGGATAGCTCCAGGTTTCATTTGGACTTCGATAGGTTTCGATAAATGTATCGATAACTGAGTTATCGGCGAAAATGTTATTGCACAAAAACCTTAAAATTACCCTACAATATGGGTATCAAACGAAAGGGGAAGGCCCCAGGTTTCATTTGTACTTCAATATATTTCGATAAATTGATCGATAACTGAGTCATCGGTCAAAATGCGATTGCCCGAAAACCTCTATATTACCCTACAATATGGGTATCAAACGAAAGGAGATAGCTCCAGGTTTCATTTGGACTTAGATATATTTCGATAAGTTTATCGATAACTGAGTTGTCGGTGATTGCCCAAAAAACTTAACATTACCCTATAATATGGGTATAAAACGAAAGTAGAAGGCAGCAGGTTTCATTTGGACTACGATAGGTTTCGATAAATTGATCGATAACTGAGTTATCGGTGAAAATGTGATTGCCCAAAAACCTTAAACTTGACCTACAATATGGGTATCAAACGAAAGGGGAAGGCCCCAGGTTTCAATTAACTTTGATATATTTCGATAAATTGATCGATAACTAAGTTATCGGTCAAAATTCGATTGCCCGAAAACCTTAATATTACCCGGCAATATGGGTATCAAACGAAAGGGGAAGGCCCCAGGTTTCAATTGTACTTCAATATATTTCGATAAATTGATCGATAACTTAGTCATCGGTCAAAATGCGATTGCCCGAAAACCTCCATATTACCCTACAATATGGGTATCAAACGAAAGGAGATAGCTCCAGGTTTCATTTGGACTTCGATATATTTCGATAAGTTTATCGATAACTGAGTTATCGGTGATTGCCCAAAAAACTTAACATTACCCTATAATATGGGTATAACACGAAAGGAGAAGGCAGCAGGTTTCATTTGGACTACGATAGGTTTCGATAAATTGATCGATAACTGAGTTATCGGTGAAAATGTGATTGCCCAAAAACCTTAAACTTGGCCTACAATATGGGTATCAAACGAAAGGGGAAGGCTCCAGGTTTCAATTTAGCTTTGATATATTTTGACGCATCTGGGTGGCATATTGCAGTTGGAAGCACTATGGAAAAAGTTTTGACAATTCCTGCATTGTGGAATCTCAGGTCTGCGAAGATGTTCCCATTTTATACAATGGTATAAAATGCATTGAATGGCTTTCAATTCATTTACGTTGCTTTCTGCACTTACTTGCACCATGTATATTGGTAGTGTAACATTTCGTTGATAAGATTTTTTTGTCGTGAATTGACTTACTTTGAGGAATTTTAAGCTATCAGTTTGGTAATTGCAAAGTTCATTCAAAATTTCTTCGCATTCGGTATTGGCCCTTAGCCTTTTTATCAAATATGTTTTGGTCTTTAGGCATTTGGCTGTGTAAGAATTGATCGATAACTGAGTTATCGGTGATTGCCCAAAAAACTTAACATTACTCTATAATATGGGTATAAAACGAAAGGAGAAGGCCGCAGGTTTCATTTGGACTTCGATAGGTTTCGGTAAATTGATCGATAACTGAGTTATCGGTGAAAATGTGATTGCCCAAAAACCTTAAACTTGCCCTACAATATGGGTATCAAACGAAAGGGAAAGGCCCCAGGTTTCATTTGTAAAAATGCGATTGCAGAAAAACCTTAATATTACCCTACAATATTGTATCAAATCAACATTTGAAGTTCAATTCATCCTGGCACAATTTGTCAAAATTGAATTCTTGAAAGGCCCCCTAACGTTACCAACGAATACCGCAAAAGAAAATTTTTGAAAACCGGTTTTCAATACTCTTTTTTCAAAATTTTCAAAATATTCGAATTTGGTAAATTCTGCAGTAGGCAATAATCCTACTAATATTATAAATGTGAATGTAGCGATGTTTGGATGTCCAGACGTTTGCTTTTGTTCCCTAAAAACTTGAGAATGGCTAGACGGATTTTGTTGAAATTTGGCACGCCTACAGGTTATAGTCTGGAAGGAGCTATAGGCTATTTTTTTTTTTAATTTTGGGGGTTCCGACCCTGCTAGGGACTGTTACTTTTCGAAATTTTTTTTATTCCATATAACTCTAAGTATATTGAAACTATACTTATGATATTTCGCATATAGGTATAGAAAGATCGTACAATATGGGTATCAAACGAAAGGGGATGACCCCAGGTTTCATTTTGGCTTCGATATATTTCGATAAATTTATCGATAACCAAGTTATCGGTCAAAATTCGATTGCCCGAAAACCTTAATATTACCCTACAATATGGGTATCAAAGGAAAGGGGATGGCCCCAGGTTTCATTTGGGCTTCGATATATTTCGATAGATTTATCGATAACTGAGTTATCGGTGAAAATGTTATTGCACAAAAACCTTAAAATTGCCCTACAATATGGGTATCAAACGAAAGGGGATAGCTCCAGGTTACATTTGGACTTCGATATATTTCGATAAATTTATCGATAACTGAGTTATCGGTGATTGCCCAAAAAACTTAACATTACCCTATAATATGGGTATCAAACGAAAGGGGAGGGCCCCAGGTTTCATTTTGGCTTCGATATATTTCGATAAATTGATCGATAACTAAGTTATCGGTCAAAATTCGATTGCCCATAAACCTTAATATTACCCTACAATATGGGTATCAAACGAAAGGGGATGGCCCCAGGTTTCATTTGGGCTTCGATATATTTCGATAAATTTATCGATAACTGAGTTATCGGTGAAAATGTTATTGCCCAAAAACCTTAAACTTGCCCTACAATATGGGTATCAAACGAAAGGGGATAGCTCCAGGTTTCATTTGGACTTCGATAGGTTTCGATAAATGTATCGATAACTGAGTTATCGGCGAAAATGTTATTGCACAAAAACCTTAAAATTACCCTACAATATGGGTATCAAACGAAAGGGGAAGGCCCCAGGTTTCATTTGTACTTCAATATATTTCGATAAATTCCTGCATTATGGAATCTCAGGTCTGCGAAGATGTTCCCATTTTATACAATGGTATAAAATGCATTGAATGGCTTTCAATTCATTTACGTTGCTTTCTGCACTTACTTGCACCATGTATATTGGTAGTGTAACATTTCGTTGATAAGATTTTTTTGTCGTGAATTGACTTACTTTGAGGAATTTTAAGCTATCAGTTTGGTAATTGCAAAGTTCATTCAAAATTTCTTCGCATTCGGTATTGGCCCTTAGCCTTTTTATCAAATATGTTTTGGTCTTTAGGCATTTGGCTGTGTAAGAATAATGCTTTACCTTGGCTTTTTCAAGGTATCCGCGAACTCTTTTATAGGCTTCAAAGTTTCTTAGGTGAATCGCTAGTTTATTTTGGTTATATTCTTTAATTTTAAACTGTGTTATTTTAAGTCCATCTTTAATCAATTCTATTATTTGTTTTGATTCTATATCAAATGTATTAATAGGTGGTATGTTTTTGTTATTGTTTTTACTTTTGACATTTGTAATTGTTTTGGTCTCGTTGTTATTTTTTTGAACAGGTGCAGCTTCGGCTGCTGCTGTACTAGTTGAAGGTTTGGTGTTGTTGCTTTGAGTATTAGTAGTTACTCCTTCTTCACATTCGTTGTTTAATTTTTTGGTATGCACATATTGTTGAAATTTATTTGAAAGTTTTGTTAAAATTCTGTTGAAGAATTCAAACAAGTTTTTCAATTATTTTTGAAAATACAGTATCGATATACCGAATGAAAAAATAACACTTGATAAACTTGCTATAACTTTTATACTTGTTAACCGGTTTGGAAATGGTTTGAACATATATTATTTGCAATAGATCCATCTCCAATACTACATCAAAATAAATGCAAAAAGGTTAGTGCTTCTAAGTGTTACTTAATGCTAATGACGGAGCTGATGGAAAATGTGTCTGATTTTTTAAATGCATTTGCAAATAACTCTTAAACTCATAATCTAATTGGAAAGATTTATATGGTAGGTTGTTACGGCAATGAAAGATCTTAAATAAGATGAAAAAAGTTTTTTCATCGGATATGTAGAACTGCAGATTTTTTGAACAATACGAAAATGCCGTTTTCCCACTTTGTAAGAAACGATAACTTCGCGAAATCTCAAAACCTATGGCTTTTTTTTTAATTTTTATACCTAGTAGTGCTTCGCTTCAAGGTATATTAACTTCATTCGCCTAACGGTAGTATGTAACGGCATAAACGAATCGAGATAGATATTGACTTATGCATATCAAAATGTTCAGGAGGAAAAGAGAAATTGATTGAGCCATGTCCGTCCGTCCGTCCGTCCGTCTGTAAACACGATAACTTGAGTAAATCTTGAGATATCTCAATGAAACTTGGTATGCAGGTTCCTTTTTACTTATCTCTGAACGCTATTGAAAATAGGCAAAATCGGTTAAAAGCCACGCCCACTTTCTATACCTTATAAATAAAAATGAATGTGTGTCTGTGTGTCTGTTTGACTTGAAAATGGAAATGACTTAGATAAAAGTTATTTTTCTTACTACTGCAAGCGCAAACCAAATTTATCAAAACCTAAACTTCAGATAACTATTGATTGAGCCGAAGTTTTGCACTTCGAAATATTATGGAAAACGCCTTAAAAATTTTGTAGGTACATAAAGCTTCGAAGAGGAACTCAAAAAAACCGAAAGAAATAACCGAAATAGCGCTTAGGTGTATACAAGGCAAATTAAACAAGGTAGAATTGGCAAATGAAATATTTTGTTTTTGTAGGAATTCTTACTTCAAAAAACTATAAACCAACGTATTTACCCTTACTGGCCCACGTTCAATATTTGGGCCCCATACAATTTTCTTATTAAAAAGCTAAACCGCATTGGCAAAAGTCAAAAAATTATTAATATAAATACATAGTTATTTGCACACATTTGTTGTTGGCAAGACTAAAAACAACAAAACCAAAGGAAAAATTGAAGTGGGGATGAATGCATCGTGACGTCACAGGGCATCATAGCTGAGTTGTTAGATTTCTAACAGCGGCGTTGGTGCAGACACGGGTTCATATCCCAGTGTCCGAAAAGGGATCTGATGATAAGTGGGGACACTTTGAAACATGTAATCCTATCCATCGCTGTGACTAGCTTTGTAATTTTTTCTCCAAAATATCAATTTTTCCACAAAATCGAATATAATAATTGAAACCAATTATTATTGTTCACTGGGTCTCGAGCTTGCAAATGTTACAAATATTTGTTTGCAAATATCTTGAAAACTACTCAAAAAAATTTATCTCGGAATAGGATTATTATTTATGGGTACTGGGCGCGTCTCTTGATACCTCTCCCGGAAATTTTGGACGTGCTTCAGCACTCGGTTGCAGTCGTAAACAGATACAACGATTTGTTATTTCTTCAATAAAAATAACAAACTGATAAAAATTTGAAATTTTAAAATCGAACGGGTTAACATTTTTTTTCATTTGAACACTGTTGATCTCGAAAATAACCATTATGTGGTAACCATGAATTTGAGCTAACGTATTTCAAAATGCTGCCTACAGCCTGTGCTGCCAGTTTGAGAGATTTATAACTTTTTCGGGATTTTCGATTGATTATTTATCAGTTGATTTGGCCAAACCTTGTACTAACTTATTTTTTATATAGATACTAGCAGGGTACCCGGCGTTGCTCGGGATGTAAGTAGTTAGGGGGACTTTCAAAATCAATAATATACTTTAAGATTTCATATTTATATAATATTATTGCCTACTGAAGAATTTACCAAATTCGAATATTTTGAAAATTTTGAAAAAAGAGTATTGAAAACCAGGGTTC